>OX411311.1:9905445-10240445 GCA_948150685.1 Rhaphigaster nebulosa | reverse complement strand
AAAATAAAACTTTTAAGCTTGGGATTTCAATGTTTTATTATATAGGTACAAACTAATTAGGGATTGATAAATTATTTGCCACTTCTAAAATTTTGTTTTTATTGAAAACTAGTTTCAAATGTTATGCATTCATCTACAGTTCTAAAAACACACAAAAATTCAAAAATAAAAAAATTTAAAATACAGTTTGGTATTATTTCTCTCTTCGCGAATCGGCCGTCTAAGGACCACGCAGATATCACTGTTTAGTTCTCGTTCTCACCACACTCTCACTTTCCTTCCTCCTCCAAACAGCCTTCATTCTCTCCGATTGTTGCATTCGCCTCTCTTCCGTCCAATTGCTATTCCCACGTTTCACTTTCTCTTCAACTAGAAGTTTAATGCTGTTGAGTCGTTCTCTGTATCCGTCTCTATCTTGGCAGTCTTTGTCTGTGATTCCAAGTCTTCTCAATTCTTCCTTCATCTGCTTGGCATAACCACTCTGGCTTTTCAGGCTATATATTTTGTCGAATATCTGTTCGATAATATATCCTGCTATCCTCTGTTCTTTGAGGATTCATTCTAATCATGTGGCCATTGAATCTCAGTCGTCTCTTCCTTATAGTTGTTTCCAGACCTTCTACCTGCTCATAAATTTCCTTGTTCGATCTCAATCTGTTCCACTTACTATTCTTGGACCATGGATTCTTCGTAATATCCTTCTTTCGATTTTCAGAAGGTTTTCCAGGCTTTCTAAGGTTGCAGTTTCCATACCATACAGTATCACTGGCTTTACCACAGCATTATAGTACCTTATTTTTGCATTGATGGACAAATTATTTTTGTTGTAGATGTTTTTAGTGATGAAATTTAGTTTCTTCAGTTTCAGTGTTTTATTTTCTATTGTAGGTTTATCGGATAAATTGTTGCTGATAATCTCTCCAAGGTATTTGAACTGTTTTGTGACTTTAATCTGCCCATATTTGGTCTTCACTGTTTTCTTCGTATAATTTTTCTTGGTCGTCATTATTTCTGTTTTCTGGGAGGAGATCTGGAGTCCTACTTTCTCTGCTAATTCCTTGAGTTCATTGATTTGTGTTACAACTTCTTTTTCAGTCTCAGCTAAGAGTGACAGGTCGTCTGCAAAGGCCAGTTATTTGGGATTGGTATTATTATACATATCAAATTAAATGTAGTATAAATAAGTATTATAGAACATTTATGAATTATGAACTTAATTAAGTCACGAGATCAAATATATGTTTGTACTCCCCTAGGTTTAAGTATATTATATCAAACAGAAAAGGTTACATTCTGGTTTTTTTTTAAAGGTTATTTTAGAACTGAAGATGAATGAATAACATTTGAAACTAGTTTTCAATAAAAACTAATTTATAGAAGTGGCAAATAATTTATCAATCCCTAATTAGATTGATTCTTCTATACTATCATACCTACGTCAACTAGATACAAACTATTTTATTTTTCTACAATTCTTTTTATAATTTCGATATAGCTATTTCATTGATATTTTTTTATCAAATTTAATGGACTAGTTTTAGGGGTAATTGTGACGATTTTATTAACATGACCTATAAATTGCAGGATTTATTGATTTTTTTAAAACCAGGAGTACTAAACTTACAATACATTATTTGTCAATATCAAAATCTTGTTTCAACAAATTTGCGTATAAAAAATTTAATTTAATGTGAAAAATGCCGGAGTGTAATCGTGCGAAGTAGATTCGCATCTAAGCAGCTTGTTCCGTAATTATTGTTGTAAATTAATTACAGCATTGTCCATAATTTTCAGTATAAAAACCAATAGTTTTGTAATGATTTTATCTATCTATTTTTATATATATATATATATAATGTGTATATTTATGTACGTATGTATGTATAGTTTTGTACGTAGACAATTTGTGGAAAACAGTTTACATCCAAAAAAAAAAATGAAGAAGCTTACACTGATAAAATTAAATTAAAATTCATTGAATATGTTCCATAAATATTATCTAAAGCAGCAAAATATTTCAACGGGATGCAGTGCAGTATTTCATTTAGTTATTTTAAAGGGCTCTTCAATCGCCAACAATGTTCTGTTTGGTGAATATATTTCTAAGCGTATCAACTCACGACATAAAGCGAATTAAGGTAACATAATAATTAACAAAATTACATTTTACATAATTTATATAAATGAAATGGAAATATAGATGCAAAAAATAAATAAGAATAAATCAATAAGAAATAAACAAAATAGAGAAAAAAATAAGAATTAAATAATATACTATGAATTATTTATATGTAAAACATACACACTAAATTAACTTAAATTGAGTTTAAAGCATATTTATTTATCTGGTTCGGAGTAGTCCATCCGGGCCACAAATGTATCAAATACCGAAAAGTATTTTTCTATCAGATCCTCTGACCACTGGTCACCGTCCAATAGGAATGTAGGGATCCATTTGTGTCTGGATCTATCTAATCTAGCGCAATCATATAAAATAAGGTTACATGTTTGTTCATTAATAAGGTTACATGTTTGTTCATTAATAAGGTTACATGTTTGTTCATTAATAAGGTTACATGTTTGTTCATTAATCCCATCACACTTATAGATTTTGTCGTCAATTAGTTTGAATCTAAACAAATAGTTTTTGGATGCTCAATGCCCCGTCAAAAATTGGGTTAATTTGTAAGATAACTTTTTTGAGTTTGGTTCTGCCATCTATTGTTTTTATGAGCTCCTAAGTATGTCTGTCTTGTTGTCAATCTCAGCAGTATAACTGTATGTTTAACTGCACTAATCGGTGCTTTTTTGAAAACTAGCACCCTAAGTCACTTCCTCCAATAGCGCATTCCCTAGTGCGCCAGTATGTGCTTTAACTCATTTAAAGTAAATATTCATGCCTTGGCTGTAGCAAAAGAACAACGCACGCCTGAGTTCCTCAACGAAGTTTTCAGGTTTTTCTGTCTATTTAATAAGATCTTGTAGCAGTGTTTTATCACATCTCTTTGACGCCTGAAGACGCCCAGAAAACCGCCGTCACGACACTGTTTGAGCAATTCGAATTCCTACTCCTTCTCTTCGGACTGCGAAATGCTGCGCAATCTGTCTAGCGTTGTATCCATTGTGTTCTGAATAGTTTTCCCTTCGTTTAAGCCTATTTTGATGACTAGTTGCATCATTCAACGAAGAAGAACATCATCAACATCTTGATATGTTCTTCCAACGCTTGACACATCTAAAATCTATTTTTTGCGATATCGTGTAAATACCTCTGGAATTGAACCCCCTCCCAGAACTTCTCAAAGTCATTCAAGATCCATTAAATCACTCATTCGATGATCTTCAGCGATTTCTTGGATTCGTAAACTTCTAGAAGAGAGCACTCCCTAACATTTCTGCGACACAAGAATCTCTTTTTGATCTATGTGGTGCTGCTTAGAAACAAGACCGCCTAAATATCCATTGGGCCAGCAGATGCATCGTTCAACAAGCTTAAACAAAAACTTGTAAACGCAACCCTACTAGCCTTTTGCTCATCTCACACTCAGCTTATTCTCACTATAATGAATACATACTGAATCCCAAGCATCAGGATTTTTTTTAACTCAACAGTGCTCAAAAGCACTACAGTACATATGATCACGAAATACTCGCTGCATATTCTGCTGTCAGACATTTTCGAATACGCAGTTTCAAAATTTACACCGATCACAAACCATTAACTTACTTTTTTTTTGAGAATCGAAACAGTCTCTCTCCGACAGCTCAGATCTCTTGACTGCATCGGACAATTCACACCTGACATCTGCTATACCAGTTAACTGAATTTCGCCGCAGACTTCTGTTCTCGCAACTGTTCCATCTATATTCCGACGACTAGCAGTTTAGAGGATGCGGCTAAAGCCCAAGTTGAAGACAAGGAAGTATCATGAAGTACTAGACTTTTACTCTACTCAACTCCCTAAGCATGGATTTTTTTTAAAAAACTTTGCCCTTAGTGTTAAATCTTATAAGACTAATAAACGTTTAACCAACCGTGTTATTCTGAAATGAAAAAAAAGAAGAAAATGAGTAACTACCTAATATATATAAAAAAAATTATAGCTTCGTAACATCGCAGATCAATATAGATAAAATAGCAATACGTTTTGTAGGAAGATAAGCGAGATATTAAATTTCAAATTAATAATACAATCAAGGAATACAATCTCGTAGAAAAAAAAGTTTCTTCAAATATTTAATTCGACGAGAGCTATGTTTAAAGTGTTTAAGAGTTAACATAAAAAAAATAATTGTTTTTTGAAACCAAATTTAACTTCTATTTTAATAATACATGTAAGTGAAAATGTTCCATATTAATGAATTATATATAATACGAATGGAAGCACGCGCCACGCCTCCCTCTCCCCGTTTTTAAACAAAACAAAACATAATCGTATTATCATATTCGTAAAATTGTAGAATTTTTTTAAGTAAGTAATTTCATGCCATTTAATTTTTTTTATCCTTATCTCGAATTTAAATATATTTGTTTAGTAATGAACTGGATCAAAATACTTTTACTGTATCTTTGATACATGTTAAGACTTTTCTGATTCATTATTTTATTTTAATTTAACCAACTTTTCATATTTATCCATCATTGTGATGGAGCTCAAATCTGTATTGAAACTGTTCATAATACTAATCTTAAAACTACCTTATAACTACTCTTTCCATCATCGAGGAGTCGATGGAAATGTGAGGCAAATAAATTGTGGGTTTGGTAGATATTTTACAGAATCATAAAATTGTATGGTCCTTCTCTTTATGAATTCATCTCCTGCTGGTAAGTTAAAAATTCATGCAATTATTTTGCTTTTTCTTTTTCAAAAGATGTTTTTTTTTTTAAAACACCAATTTGAAATTCCTGGAGTCTCTTTCTTGTATTCACTGATATATGAGATAGCAAGGGAGCACCCCGTATAGGAGAGAAGGCCGAAGAATATTTTTTATGGATAAGCAGTTTTAATGTGAGGCTGAGGTTCGGGGTTACCAAGTTACCATGCTGAATTTGTATGATTTTCGTCTAATCTTTGATAATTTTGCAGAGAAATGAGCATTAAATTTTAGATACTTATAAAGTTTTATACAGAGATATACCAAGTTTTTTTTGATATTTTGTTATATGAATTTCCGATTCGAAATTTATCGGGTAGTCTCTTCTTATTTTTGTAAAGGAAATATGATGCAGTCGGTTTTAGATTGATTAACTTGTATTTTTAACAAATCCAGCTCATTTTGTTTAATATTACAAGCCTCTTCAGTGCTTTTGTAGAGCTCATGCCGTCTTCAAAAAACTATCATAACGATCTGCAAGAAACGATTGTAGAATAGAATACAGCTGTTGTTTAAAGATTTTTAACTCCTTTATTAGTAGAACTAGGTTATTTATAGGACCTGACATCTTTCATGTGATTATTTACAGAATTTACCATAAAATCCATACTTTTCGAGTTATGTGCGAATAAAGATTGCCTTTCGTTATAACATTTTTCTCTGAATTTTTTCGGTCGTGTACTACATATATGAAAAATTAAAGGGCTTTAAGAAGAAGACTTTAGGCAAGTTTAATCAAGATCGTTAGAGCCTTTTTCGAGAAAATTGTAAAACAGCGTAAAATCAATTATATAAAATAGCACTTCTGGTAAGTCGATTTTAGCGAAAATGTTGCAGTAGCATTACAGGTATGTAAATACCTTAAATATTTAATTTTAATTTTGTACAAATTTTTGTTTTTGAGCTAGGCTGTTCACACACACATACGCGCGCGCAAGCACAGAACATTTTGCGATACTTGGTTATTTGGTCTCATGGGTGTTATTAAACGTTGTTAACGTTATAACTTATTATAAAATATGTTATTAAAACGTGAATTTCCGTTGAAAACTGGAATTCGAAATTTTAGACGAACGCAATACTTTCCCTTACTTTATATTTCATATATAGGTAAGTGAAAGTAAAAAAAAAAAAATAATTATAAGACTGTTTTATTCATTATGGACGAACAATTAATCTGTAAGACATTCAAACTCAATTAAAAGTGAAAATAAAATGACGAAATTAATGCCTAATAAACTTGAGAGCATTGAGGACCCATAAAAAAAATCTGGGATTCATACCCTTCAGGTAATTTGGAGATAAACCACCTTCCTGGTCGGAATCAATAACACCAATAAAATACAACAAATAAATTATCGTTGTGTTTTTATTGTTTCATAATCAACAATGACAAACCAACCAGTTCTATTATAACGTATATTAGTAATTATTGGAAAATAGTCGTAATTTATTACCAGAAGCCAAGCCCAACCGAAGCTATCAAATTAGCGAGATAAAGTTGCGGCTAAGTCCCAGCTGTTAGTTAGCCCCTTCAGCCCATTTTCCTAATTAACAGGACCCTTCGACTTCCATCCGCTGTCGATGCGGTCCTTTCTTATTGTTCTTCGGTTCTTCCTTTAGTTATCAAATGTTTCAATTTTAGTCAGTATTCGAGCAGACTTCCCCCCGTTTGATATTGCTTGAATCCGCAAAATAATAACTTAAGTTTAATACTTTATTATTATTATAAGTCGGTTTTATGTGATAGTTAAAATATTAATAGCTTAATGTGATCAGCCAATGGCTGTCAGAAAAAATATGTTCCTATATTATGTTTACATAATATTTTTTTTTAAAAGATTGCTTTATGTTTTTACTCGACTACTGCAAAGCCGGGAGGGTCATGTCTTTAGCTTAGGTATCTAAAGATGTTTTGAGCCTATTTTTAAGTTTGATGGCTCTAATTATTCGTAGTGATCCCGTGGGTGTTTTGAAATATTTTGAGCTCAAAATACTTCTTTACAAAAGTACAATGTGTTAAATCTGTCCGTTTGATGGAATTCCCCTGAATATTTTGAGACATTGAAAGCTAAAAATAATGAAAAAATATTTCATTAATTTTAAGTATTTTCGGCTCTTTATTAATGATTCTTATAATATCATTTGCAGGTCCATGATCATATGGTAATAAATTATAAATAACCAATACTTGAAAAATTAAAAATGTGAAAATAATATTAATTAAAAAAAAAAATAAAAACTCTAACTACGGAAATAACTTTTATATCATATAACCTCATTCGTCCTAAGAGACGGAATGTGCTGGGATATCTACTTAAGCGCATTGGTGGATTGTTAGTGAAGTTTACGTTCATGAGTAATGAATCTCGGTGTAGTAGTCGGGTGTCTTTCACTACACGCTACGTATGACCCTTTACAAGTTCATTCCGTCCCTTAGGAGGAATAGGGTAGTAAGATATAAAAGTTATTTCCCTAGTCGTTTTTTTTTTTAATTAAATTAAATTTATATTAATAATAACAGTTTTAATACAAATTATAAAAACATGATTTACTTTTAATTTTTATCCAAGATGAAAAAAAAACCCGTTTTTTTCCATAAATATCAAAACTGGTGGCTAATGGATCTCCCAGTTCCAGAACGACCGCCTATGTGAGTTTTCTTTTTATAAATATAAATATTGAAGTCAGAAAGAGATATAAACGCGGTTACCTCGTCGGATGAAAACAATTTTTACAGATAAACCTATTAACAAAAACTGAGAATTTCATGTTAATAAATCTGCCAAAAACGGTAAAGTGCTTGGTAAGGCAAAAGTTTCCAACCAAGTACAGTTTTTGCAGAGACCATTTCCTACGATAGGTATTAACTGCAAATGGACTGACGCAAAAAAATAAAAAAGTTAACCTCACAAGAGCTGTCCGTGAGCTGCGGGTTACGACTTTTTTACGAGTTCTTCCTTTTCTTTATCCTTCTTGTTTGAGGCCTAGCCCAGATTATCGCGAAAATATTGCACCTTTCTCCTCTTCGCTTACTCCTGATGGCTATATTGTGTCCCTTACAGGAGAGAAAAAAAGGTAATGCTGCTCACATTATTTAGAAGAATAAAAGTAATAAAAGTGATTATCTTTACAATGTTTCTACTTCTTGCATTGTAAGAAATAATTTTATATTTCCTGATTTTGTCCCTCAGGAGGAAAGTTAAAATACAGCACGGTTCTTTTCAGATCTTTCTTCGCCTTAATCAACCCATAATTCCTTGAGTTGCCTAATATTGCTAATTATTCACAATCAAGACTTTAATTTTTTTAACCAATAAGAATCAGTTAAACTAATTAAATTATTAATTAAACTCGACTAATTAAAATCCGATTCATATGAAAAATATATTAATTAAAATCTGATTCAGATGAAAAATTTAACAAAATTAGAAACTAAATTAAACGAAAATTCGAACCACTTAAATCAAAATTTAAACTGGATTAATTCACGATAGAATTAAATAAAAACAGTGTCGAAGTTAAAGAGATGAATAAAAATTTAGAGAAAACAACATAGACCAGGTTGGGTTCACCCAGTCTTGAAATAATCATCTGACATCAGAAAAGCGAAAAATCTAGCGTTTGGGACAGATTGGTCCGGTCATCGAATAAGCAGGCAGACTTGCTTCGACACACGTGAACTTTTAGACTTTGTTATTAAAGATATTTAGTCTTAGGATAGACTAATTTTACAATCTTTGCGTTTCGTGTAGGACTTGGCGGGATGTTTCTGATATTTGCGGCCTGGTCGAGGGTCAGAGGATCCAACGGCTGGCATCTCAACTTCTCAGGAGAACGGCCACCTAACATATTTTGCTTCACTTAAAAATCATGTCTAAAAACCTTTTTAAAGCATAAAATAGTAATGATATGATTAATACATTATTTAGAAGTACTCCCTACATAAAATCTATATTCTATTTAATAATAAATATTAAAAAAAACAAAAACAAACGAAGAACGATCGAATAAATTATAAAAATATCTGATAACGTTATGATCCCTGATTGTTATCATTCCTGTACGAAGGAAAAGCAATTAGCTAGTGAAAAAAAAAAGCTTCAAATTATTTCAATACGGTTCATTATTTTCATATGATTATATATTATGTTATATTATATTATAATTATATAAAAAATGAAAAATAATTTTATTTTATTTTTTTAGCATTATTCCTAAAGACTTTATATTTTCCCTTTATCTTCATAAATGGCTGAGATATCAACGTATGAAACCTCTAATTTTCCATAATTTCTGGATAAAATGGCTGATGGTAATGTTGGGTTCCGAAGATCAAACAGTGACTTTGGTGACAGATTTAAAAAATAAATCGGAAAAAAGCTGTGTACAGCGGAGAGATGAATTTTTTTTATTAGATTTTCAATTCTGAGTATTTTGAAACGTAAAATCTTAAATTTTGAGGGAATTAACATTTTTTTTTTCTTGGTAGATTACAAATGTTATTACTGAAAATGAAAACCAAATTAAGCTAAAATGATTTTATGGTATAACAATAGCTATATAAAATTAGATACTGCTAATTCTATTTATAAATTTATAAAAAAAAAGGCGCTACTCCTGATCCAGCATTATTCCTATTCCTAGCAATAACAAGTTGAAGCAGATCTACGAAGATTCTCGACCGTTGCCACACGTAGTAGAGAACCGACGAGAACAAACCATTATTACCCGCCTCAGGATCGGACCCACCATACTGACCCATGGGCACCTTCTCGAAGGGAAACCACCACCAAGATGTCTCAGCTGCGGCGGTTTGCTTACCCTAGAACACATTCTAGTACATTGTTCGCGCTTCTCTCCTTCAAGAACATCGCGGGGTCTCCAGGACTACCGCACAGCCTTACAACCTGAAAATAATTTCTATAGACTCCTCTAACATACTGCAAGAATAAGGTGCCTCTAACCTATGTTGTATACGGCACCTAAAACTGTAACCAAATAAATAAATAAAATTAGATTCAAGATAACCTCAAAACCAATGTCGAGTCTTTCTAAATTACTGAGAAAAGTAAGCTAATCTCTCTGAGAGAAAACACTTTATATTCCTTGACAATAGTTATAATTTTATGGTTTCTAAAAAAATGTATTAAAGTAAAACTACTAACTTCGTGTATCGCCTACTTAAAAGTTTATGAAGATAAAAGTTGTTGAGAAGTAATATTTTGCGGGTATTGACTGATATAGTTCTTAATTAAATATTTACACCTAAACTATCACAGATAAATTTATTTGCTTGCACACGTATGTTAGTCACACGTACCACTGAATCGGGAACCATTCTTCAGTAAATTACAAAAATTGTATAGACTTTAATTTCTCATTTAATAGTTTAGTTATCGATGCAACTATTTTTTTTTCTTTTCACTATCCAAATATATTTTTGATAATAACGTTTTGTTGACAGTTAGTAAATTTTCTTGGAGGTTTATGTATGTTTTTACGAGTAGCTGGAAGTACTGTAACACAAGTTATACACCCTCATGACATAGAAGTTATTATTTCTAAGGTTTTATAACATAAGCAGTAATAATGCCAACAAATAAAAATCGCATTAGGTATACAAACTCCGAAATCTGAAATGAAATTGGAAATGGCGCGAATCCTTCCGCCCAGTTAGTATGTTTCCTTTCAATTTGTTCGTAGGACATTCGTTCAATTTACATTTGACCATCCATGAATATGCTATGAGCTGTATCAATTTACATATCAATTCCATTTCGCTATGAATAATTTAAGACCAATATTTAAATGAAATACATCAATGATATTCAAATTCGTGTGAATAGTCCAATTCGATAGGGCCAATAGATATTGAAATTTGTTGAGAAACAATTTTCAATCTATTTAATCACAAAAAATGAAATTCGGAAACGGAGATTGAAGGAAAACTGATCTGGTGGCAAACCTCAAGATAAAACTATTTAAAAATAAAATTAATCAATGCAAATAAGTTGCCTCGTGAAACGTGAAATAAGTGCGAATAGTCATTGAGTTTATTCGTGGAAGCATCGGTTAATTAAAATCAGAATAATATTTGGTGATTAGGCTCCCAAAACCAATTAACCATCAAGCACTCGCGTACGCGGCAAAAGGACCGTACTTATTTTCAAAGTGCCAGGCGCTCTTTATTCCAAATGGAAGTGCCCTACGAGCAATACTCGATAGCGTCACTGTCGATATCTTTTCAGTTATTTTATTAGTTTTTTTTTAAATGAGTATAAGTAAATATTATGAGTTTAGATTTATGGTTTTCGAAAGGAAATTGAACGCTGAATCAAATGGAAAAAACAACGTTTTTGTAGCTTTTATAGTTTACGAGAAATAAGCCTCGGAATAAAAAAAAAATCGTGCTGCAGTTGTTTGCCGATGAACGAATATTAATGTGAGCCGAGCTGGCTAAGGTGCTTGCAGTAGGTAATAAAAGTTAAACAACGTTGAGCGTGGTTAGTACTTGGATGGGTGACCGCCTACCGTCAAAGTCCACGCAGCACGCGACTATCCCCCTCCGGGTATGTGAGGCCCCTCAGCCTACGGGAGGCAACTCATACAGAGACCGGACATAGGCCCTACAGATGACCCTACCCCGTGTACATAAATTGTGAATCGCGTTGTGGTATTCCAGGCTGTCAAATAGTCATCCGGAGGTTTGGTCCATGGACGGTCTACTTCGGGGAAAGAAATATAAGTTCTCGTGCGCCTGCTCCCAACTACAATAATCCATCGGTCTAAACCGATTTGTCAATGTCCTAGAATCCGAGTGAGTCGGTGGGAAGGACGCTGCAGAATTGACCACAAAGAGACTGGTTATGAAGCAACGGACAGCCTCCCGCTGCACCATGGAAACCCCTCTAGGCTGTCTGAGCTCCCTTAACAGATAAAAATGTCTGTAAGAAGACTATATCGCAAGCTCCAAGATCTGCATGGTCTATAGAGCCAACAGAAAAAAGAAAAAAAACATACAGGGTGCCCCCCAAATAAGGATAACCCTTGGGGGTTTTTACAGTAAACATAACACCTAACACACATATGGTTCAGCAAACAACGTCTTGGCCAGTTTTCAGGCCAGAAAGATGAAAAAAAACATTTTTCGAAACTTTTTGGCCATTGATGAAGAAAAGACTCATTGTATAAAAAAAACCGATTGAAACTAACGTCTTGGAGAATTAGATTTTGCGTCGAATGAGATCAATATCCACTGGTTAGATCAAACAAACGATCTTTGGCGAATTTTCGGAGTTAGTGGACATTAGTTGCACATCCGCTATGTAACGTAAATGGTGACTACATGATACGTTTGGGCATTTCCAGCGGCCCTCTTCAGATCAAATAAACTGAAATTCTGGGATGAATGGTTGTTTTCTACGCAGAACAATCCTATAGAAGGGTACATTCAGTTAAAATTTCGGCCATGTCCAAATGTTCTTTCGAGATTTTTAAGTATTTGTGCACCTTTACAGCCCCTCAAAATTGAGCAAGAGGCTTCAAAATGTGAACATGACTTGAGTTGGTGTTATGAAAAATACCTTTTGGGGTTCTCAACTTTTTTTTCCACCTACCATATTTAATATTGTATTATAGTGAAAATACTTCCTTGTAAATAAGATATTAATATGCAGATTTGTAACTATCATCTACAGTTTGCTTTTGAATGTGGTAAATTTTTATATTAGTGAATACATACAATTTTTAACAATAAAAAACTGGTTGATATTAATTAAATGTTCCATTTTTATAAAATGGTGATTTCGGATAAAAAATTTGGGGGATTAGTAAACATTATTTTGTGGCATTAAGAAATACTAGTGGCCTGATTATGCTCGAATAACGGCTTAATTCTGCCTTATTGCTGATTACTGCATATTTCAGTTATAGCCTGTTCATGTAGGACTTGGTGTTTTGTAGATATTAACGACGTTTTAGATCGATACAATTAAGGAGAATTTTTCATTTCAGATCTCGGACTAATATTTACAGGGAATGATAAACTGAGAAACGGTATTCCACCTACATTGAGATGTTTACTCAACCAATCAGTTAAGATCCGTTGAGACAATGATTTGATCCTCTAGATCAGGATAGAGGAGAGGGAGGGAGGTGAGGAGGGGGGAGAATACACTAAGACAATGCTCAGATTATTCTAAGGCCCCTGAATACTGGCTGTAGATAACACACACCTGGAACCTTCACAATAGCTAGCTAGGCTTTTACTATTCAACTCTACAAACAATTAACAGTGCTTAGTTCTGAGGCTGATGTTCTTCAAGCTATTATCAGTCACGAAGCACCCATTCTAATACTTTATTTTAAACCTATAATCATGATTTGCATTACTCTGTCTGTACTTGCGAATAAACATCGCTAATAACGAATTATCTGAATTCCTGCGTAAGGCTTCTTATATTTGTAATTTTCACTTTAATCCAGGCTCATGATTTGCAAGATTATTTTAATTTATTAATATCATTAGATTACTTAGGTAAGGAATCAATCATTCCAAACAATCATTAATGAGATATATACTACACCATGTTTATTAGTCGTATTTTCGTCGAAAAAAATAGACTGTTGAAGTGAGTCGAAGGTCAGCGGTGAGTGGCGGGACTGCGTTTTCTATCCGTTTCATAACCCCTAGAGCACGATTATGGAAGTTTTGGAGATGTCTGATATATATATATATATATATATATATATATATATATATATATATATATATATATATATATATATATTTTATATATATATATATATATTTTACCCTCTACATTTGAGCACCTCCAGCGACCTCCTTTGGGTCAAATGAGCTGAAATTCGGTATGTAGAACTTTCTTCCAGGCAGAACGATACCAGAATGGATAAATTCCAGTCAAAATTTCGGAATGTTTATATGAAATATCGGCGTTTTTAGAGTTTTGCACATCTTTACAGCTCCACCATATTAGTTTATTGGGCTGAAATTCGCATGTGAATTGGGCTGGTGATAGGAAAGGATTTTTTTTTTTTTTTTAAGTGAAAATACGGCTCTAGTGATGGAATTCTGCTGCTCACAGACTTTGTTTTGCTATGGCTTAGTTACGTATGAAATATACAATAAGGGGAAGTATTGCGAAAGTAAAAAAATTATAATCCGAGAGTTCAACGGAAATACATGTTTCAAGGTCCTCTGAGTAAAAAAAAAACAAGTCTTGCAGAATGGCCTGTGTGTAAGTCTAGCTCAGAAGCGAAAAGTAGTACGAAACTGAAATTACGTGTTAAAGGTAGGTATATCCCCGTGAATTAAAGCAACTTATTCATCGAAATCTCCCGCAGGGACTAGTCAAAGTGCCAGACTAGTGGGGAATAACGCTCCCCCGGGCTCCTGAGTTCAGTACACGGCACTCTCACATTACAGAACAGCACACTTTACACTTACTCATACACAAGGCCATATACAGTACACACCTCAGGGCCACCTTCCCTGGGAAGACCCATGGTTGGGTGGGTATAACCAAACCACCAGTTGTCCCGAGGATACGGGGCCTCTAGCACTGGGCCAATCACCCGTCTGGAGTATAGCAGATTCAGAGAAACCAACCTAGCCTCGGATATGGACAGTCTTCACGGAATCGACCCGGCGCGCTTAAGGATATACGAATGGGAACGTGGAATATAAAAACTTTAACAGGGAAGGAGGTCGAGTTGGTGGAGGAAATGAGGACCTACAAAGTAGAAATTCTCGGCATAAGTGAAGTGAAGAAGAAGGGCAGTGGAGAAATGAAATTGGCTAATAATTACTCCCTAATTTATGCTGGAGTACCTAGAGGGGTTTTTGCCAAAGAAGGGGTGGGCCTAGTAATGTCGCCAAATATGTATGAGCATTTAGAGAACTGGGAACCAATATCTCCAAGAATGATTATAGCAGATTTTAAGATGACCATAGGTAAGATCTCCATAATCCAGGTGTATGCACCAACGGAAGATGCTAGTGTTGCAGACAAGGAGGCATTCTACTCGGATTTGCAAAAAATAGTGGATAAAGCTAAAGGAAAAGGAAGGTCAGTAATCCTGAGTGGGGACTTCAATGCCAGAACAGGAAATGATGAAAGATCTGGATATGGAGCTCTAGGGCTACATGGAGGTGAGAATGTGAGGAATAGTAATGGACAGCGGCTAATAGACTTTTGTGTCCATAATGACTTCCTCATAGGAAATTCTTTCTATCCACACAAGAGGATCCACAAAATCACTTTCTCATGCATGGAACGAAATAGTGTAATTGACTATTTCATATACGATAGGAACGTAAGGCAGTATTTCGCTGATATAAAAGTAGTAAGAGGAGCGGAGATAGGCAGCGACCACCTTTTACTTGTGGCTGATACAAAGATCATCCCAGAGTATAAAAGGAAAATAAAAGCATTTGAAACCCTCAACGTAAGGGCCTTGGATGACCCAGAGAAAAGGGCCCTCTTTACAGAAAGCCTGGAAAATAAATTGCGAGAAACATCATTCGATGGAGACGTGGAAAAAATATGGAAGGCACTGAAAGCATGTATCCTGGAAACAGCAAATGCAGTATGTGGGAAGAAGAGAGTGTCCGGTAAGGGAAAGCGGACAGATTGGTGGACCAATGACCTCCAACGACTGGTTTCTCAGAAAAAGCTTGCCTGGAAAGCATACCTTAAAGATAGAACTGAAGGAAAGCTACACGTTTATCGAACAGCCAGGAATGAATGTAAGGTAGCCATACGCCAGGCCAAGAAAAAGTCATGGGAGGATTTTGGTAAAAGGCTGAGCGAGGACCATCGCGAATCTATAAGAGCATTTTGGCGAAAAGTTAAAACGTTAAGAGGAAAGCAATGCAAGCCCATTAGAAATGTAAAAGGTAGCGATGGAATCGTACTTACAGACAAGGAAAAGAACCTTGGCAGATGGAAGCAATATTTCCAGGAGCAATTCTCCGAAAGCCCAGAAACAGACCATTACCATGAACGAGAGTCCAATATGCAGGAAAGCCTGGAGGTTATAGAGGAAGAAGAAATAGAAAATGCAATCCGTAAGCTAAAAAGAGGCAAAGCATCAGGAAGGGATGGAATTGCACCAGAGTATTTGAAATATGGTGGTCAAGAACTTCTTAAAGCACTTCAATCGCTGTTCCAAGAAGTGTATGACAGAAAGAAAATTCCCATGGACTGGAAATATTGTATTATCCTCCCTATTTATAAAAAAGGATGCACAACAGACTGCAAAAATTATAGACCCATTAGTTTGCTTTCCGTAGTCTGTAAACTTTACACTTCTATTCTAGAAAAGAGACTCCGGCGGATTGTAGAAGGGCAGCTAGAAGCGGAACAGGCTGGTTTTCGTCCGGGCCGACAGACGCAGGATCATATCTTTGTTCTCAGAAATATTGCTGAAAAAGCTTGGGACAGAGATAGGAATTTATATCTTGCATTTCTTGATCTGAAGGCAGCGTTTGATGTGGTCCCAAGAAAAGAAATTTGGAATGCACTAATAGCCAAGGGTGTACCTGGAGACTTACTGGCAGCCATACAGTCAGCCTACCAAGGTGCCATGGCAGTGGTAAGAATAAATGGTATGGAATCGGAACCTTTTCCAATTGCGAAAGGAGTTAGACAGGGAGATAGCTTAAGTCCCCTTCTATTTATAAACGTAATGGACGAAATCCACAAAATCTGCAAGCGTCGAACTGCATGGACAACAATCGGGAAATGGAATATGAGAACTGTCCTCGTTCAAAGCCTTTTATACGCGGATGACATAGTCCTAATAGCCGACACCAAGACCAAACTACAACAAGCTCTGATAGAATGGGAAGAAGAGTTGCTCAGGAAAGGGATGCAAATTAACACCTTCAAGAGTAAAGTGCTGGTTATGGCGAGGGAAGAACAGGAAGATGTCCAACTCATCTGCAATGGCGAGACACTTGAGGTAGTGAAGGAATATACCTACTTAGGGACCGTAATTAATAGCTCGGGTAAGATAGACGCCGAAATATCAAACAGAATAAGTAAGGCGAATCAAGTGTATTACCAGATTACTAATAGCATTATCGGCCACCGAGAAGTAGATAAGAAGACCAAAATGCATGTATATAAGTCTGTTTACCTACCTACACTCACCTACGGCGGAGAAAGCTGGACAACACTGGACAGGCACTCTAGTCGCATAACGGCAGCGGAAATGAGGTTCCTTCGCAGATCTATTGGGAGAACTAGAAGGGATCGCATTAGAAACGAAAGCATTAGAGAGCAACTAGACGTTACAGAGCTTAAAACCACTCTAGAAAGACGGCAACTCCAGTGGTTTGGTCATGTCTGCCGGATGAACGAGGACACGAATCCAATAAAGGTATTAGAGGCTCGACCCACAGGAAAGAGACCACGCGGACGTCCCAGAATTACGTACCAAGAATATATCCAAAGAATTGGAAGTAAAAGAGGCAAATCGCTCAATGAGATGAAGCGGCTAAGCAGGGACCGGGAGGAGTGGTTACGCTGGATTGAGGCTCCTCGACGCTAGCTAATGGCATAAGAGGAAGAAAAAGAAGAAGAAGATTCATCGAAATCGACTTCCCTGAAGTTCGACTTTGTATCTCGGAAAAAGCTTTAATGAGATTCCTTATATCAATGTGCAATTAAATGTTATTTAATATCAACCAGTTATTTTCCTTGTTGAAATAGTCTAACAGGGCTTAATTGTCGAATTTTCAAAATGTCTTCCTCTAAAGTACTTTTACTTTTGTTAGTCTCGAATAATTAACCTTGTTAGTAACAATAAATGTTAGTAACAAATGCTTCGATAATTTGTCCTTATCTAGATTGCCTATTACATTAATATTGATAAAAACAACCTGATTCATGAAGGGTTTTGGATTCAGTAGTTGGTAACGACCGTACTATTGGGCCAACGATTGTGCAAGGAGTAAAATCGGCGGAGATCACGCTCAACCGCCAGGTTTTTTTCCACATTTTATAGAGGGGTCTCGGGGTCACAGGACCGATCGACGGCTGATAACCGAAAAAATAATTTATATACCACAGTCGGCCTCGAACCCGAGACCAAGAGATTAGTAGCACAGTGCCCTACTCACTGAGCTATCCCACTCCCTGATTTTGATAAGTTAAACAAGTATTTAGATGCGCATTCCTCTGTCTGGTCTATTTAGATCTTTTGTGACTGTGTTTGCTGAACCCAATTATAAGAAGAAAAAGTATATGGAAACATTTTGTGAGATAAATCATCAACCTAATGAATTATGTTGTGTCATTCTGATTTAACATAACAACTAGTATTTTCCCGTTTCATTTTATTTCCAGTAATAGTCTTGAGCATTCACCATAAGCAAATTTCGACTGTGATTCAAAAAATAACAAAAATCGGACGTGAAGATAACAAATCACGATGGACCAATTAGTAGGCCATTGCCAATGAAATAAACCTTGCCCACTGAGCCGCAATATTCCAGTCATTACCTGTTCATTGCTGGAATCTAGGACCGATAGGATTAGCGTGTAATTGGACGCTAGCCACTGCAGGTATTCTAGAAGAAGAATGGGGTCGATGAAGCGTAATACTGACCACGAAATTTCTAGTTCCTCATTCTTGAAATATATTAATGTTAACTTATATATTAATGTTAATATATTAATATAATATATTAATGTTGAAATATATTAATGTTAACCGTACTTAAAAAACTCTTATGGACCAGTCTTGAAATAAAAAACTGCCCTAGTAGTGAACTATGAGGAAGTAATGATCTTCGTATACTTCTTTAAAGGGATAAAAATAATAATATATGGAAAATATTATATAAGTCGAAAAGATTCCTCAATAGGTTGTTTTAGTTTTTAATATAATATGTAAAATAAATTTTAATTATTCCACTTTCAATTCCGAAATGTAAAATTTTTATTTTTAAAATTGTGTTATTGACAGTTCAAAGAAAGCTGTTTATAAGCCCAGTTCCTCATTTATTTACTTATTATTTTCAATAATGAATCTTTGTAAACGACCAACAAAAAAATATTTTTAACCCTCCTCAAAATGTAATGTATTTCAAATACGTACTAACCAAAAACCGAATAAAATAAAGAAAAAAAAGTCCGATCGTCCACGGCTTTTCTCGGATACTATTCAGCCGATTTTTTTTTGAGATTTTACAACAAAATCACTCCAGGAACTTCCTCGGAACTTGAAATTACTTCCCGCCATTTCGTTTCAAAATGACGGCCGATTGAAGATTTCATAAGCCCCTATCTCGGTTATGAATATAGATAAAACATATAAAGTGTAATATAATAATATATATATATATATATATATATATATATATATATATATATATATATATAAAACTATTAGAATGTATTTACTCACCGGCATCACTAGGAAAACCCTGACCGTTTACCCTGACTTAAACCGTTTACCCAAAAACATCCTGCCTATCTCTCGTTCATTGTTAGTACAATGCGAGAAGAAACCAGTACAAACTTTTCTGTTTGATATAATCCATTTAAACCTTGGTGAGTACCAACATGTGTTTGATTTCTTGTCTTAATTAAATTCATAATTCATAAATGTTTTATAATACTGATTTATATAATTTAATATGTATAATAATACCAACTATATTTTGAATTGCTTATTTTTGAATTTTTTGTGTGTTTTTAGAACTGAGGATGAATGTATAACATTGGAAACTAGTTTTCAATAAAACAAATTTATAGAAGTGGCAAATAATTTATCAACCCCTTATTAGAATGTAACCATAACCGTAAAAATGTAAGCGTTTTTTTACACAGATTGCCAATCTGTACACGCGGTATATTCAATGTTAATCTTATATTCTGTGTGGCTATTGATCCTGTACGATATAAAACATAATATTAATTATTAATAATGTTATTAAAAGTGTTTTTTTTTTATTTAGACTGAGATATGGATGAATGAAACCTCTAATTGGGCGCCATTTTAAAAACAAAATGGCGGATGGCAATGTCGAGTTCCCAGTATCAGCGTGGTGACCTTTGAGGTTGGTCCCAAATCTCAAAGCTATCAGCCTCGGACAGAAGCCTACGGCGTATGAATTTTTTTTTGTTATTATATTTTTGAATTATATGTATCTTGAAACGTAAATCCTCAAATTTTTAGAGAGATTTACTTTTTTCTTCCTGTTCGATCCTCAAGGTTAATTATTGAAACTAGTAAACCAAAAAGTTACGTTTATCTAATCCACCAATGAAAGAAACCCGGCCGTATCTTTGTTAAAAAACTATCTCACTATATTTCCAGGATCGATATGAAATTAATGTGGTAATTCCGTCGTAAATTCAAAAAAACCAATTATATGATGGATATCTAATTCATACGTAATAATTATAATTTTATTTATTAAAGGAAATGTACTTTACACTTTACAGATTTTTCAAAATATATAAAATACATATACTTCTTGTGAGTCGCTTAGGGTTTTACGACATAAATTATTCCTATTATTAAAATACATACTAACTATTATTACATTATAATAAACCTGTCATTTAATACATCATTTAACTACAATACGTAAAATAATCATCAATATGTATACACACACAACAGTAAATAAATATTTATCTAATGATGAAATAAATGGAAAAATCCAAAAAAGAAGCCAAGAGTCTCAAAATTAACCGAAAAAAAAAAAATAATCATCTGTCGATATTTAGCCAATTCAGGCGTCATCAAAACAGAAGGAGAAAAAGAAATAAAATAAAAAGAAAAAAAACCTAATAAAGGACAAAATGCAACACACCTCATATCCAGAGTCACTAACCAAAGAGAGTATGCGCCTGGGTGTCTTGGTGTGAGGTGATCTCTCTGGCTAGTGACTTTTTTGACTGTGGGTGTGAGATGTGCTTCATTTTTTTCTAATGTTTTGATGATGCCTGAATTGGCGACAGATGATGTTTTTTTTGTTTTTTTTCTGTTCATTTTGAGACTCTTGGCTTCTTTTTTGGATTTTTCCATTTATGTCATAACAATTATTTATGTCTCGTTTTGAGCTTTTTCTCTTGCATATTAATATATTTCTAATGTTAAAAGTGAAAGTAACCAATCAATTGGTAGAAGTCGGTAGTTACACTCTATATTTTACCTATCACACTTACAGTTTTTTTTAATGGATTATTCATTTCTATTATTCCTGTATCACTTCGAAAACCGTGTACATCTTTTCTACTGATAATAAAAATAAATAAATATTATTCACTTTCTCGATACTGTCTATATTTAAGATGCTCTCTATAACAACACAAGGAGGCAAATCAGTTATGTATTGGTGCAGGCTCCCTCATATCCATCTCCCTGTATAGGCTGGATGATGGGCACTATTGAATATATATTGCTAACAAGCGCTGCAGATTTCATCATTTTGAAGAGTGTAAGATGCATTCCGTAAATATAAAATATATTTATGGCGTATAGGTTCGAAATCCTTAATTGGCTGAAAACTCGTGAATTTTTCTTACAAATATTAAATGTTAATTATTCATCTGTGGAAGAATCCAGACGACTGAGAGTCCTGCAGATTGGGTTACCAATTGAATTTATAGCTCTATTGATATCTACTGAAAGCAAATGATTTTCCTCTTTTTTTCTACAATACTCTTCTTGTGTTTATGCAGTTACTGCACATAGTAATATATAAAACAAAATTACAGCATTGTTAAAATAAAAAAAGCGCTATGGAGACAGGTTAGGAGTTAATGGTTCAAGCAAGGTTTCAATCTCATCTTGATTAGTACGACATAGAGACAGAGGGGATACAGGGAGGGTCCTCCACAATTCAAGAGGTCCTACCTTTGTGCTTCATCAAGAGCGGTTATTTCCTTTGCTTCGCCCAGGACACTATCGGCTAAGGACACTCAGCCAATCAACAGGTCCTCTACCGATCCTCTTCCTTGCAGCCAACCTCATAGTACGGCGTAGTAATCAAGTTTTAACGAATTAGAGATTGATAAATTATTTTCCACTTCTATCACTTTGTTTTTTTTGAAAACTACTTTCAAATGTTATACAGCTCTAAAAATTCAAAAATGACCAATTTATAATACAGTTTGGTTTTATTAATCCTATTAAATTAAATGTAATACAAATTAGTATCATAACATAACAATTATGAATTATGAATTTAATTAAGACAAGAGATCAAATACGTGTGGTACTCACCAGGGTTTATGTAAAATATATCAAAGAGAACAGGTTACATTGGTTCGTTCTCGCATTTGACTAGTAATGGAAATGACTGTAATGCAAGAAAGGAGAGGTGTTTGTAGGTAAATGGTACGATTTAGAGGGAAGGATCGGAGTTTTTCCAGTAATTCCGGTGAGTAATTGTTTGTTCTGTTATGGGTGAGAATTAATTTAAGATTGGACTATTGGAGATATTTATTTGGTCATTTAAGCAAAAATCTGGATTGAATTTGAAGGATTTTATTATTTCAAGTGCTTCATATATATATTTAATTTGAGACTATTTTCTACGAGATGTATTAAATTAACTCCTGAGTTAAATGTATAAGATAAATATATTCTCATGAAGATGAATGGATAAAATTTGAAACTATTTTTCAATAAAAACAAAATTATAGAAGTGGCAAATAATTTATCAATCCCTAATTATATTGATCCTTCTAAACGTGCGTCAACTGAAGTTTTAACGAATCCCTCTAAACATATTATTTGTGGGGAAAATGGAGGAAAAGAACACTGACTTACAAATTTACTTACAAAAGAAAAATAAATTAAAATAAGTGAATGAAACTAATAAAAATAATGATAAAATAAACAAATAATAAATATATAAATTAAATGCATGCAAAATAATTAAATTATTAAGTTAAAGAAGTTTGAGTTGTCAAAATAAAATAATTCATCTTAGACACATTCATACCTATACACAATATTAAGACTCAGCCCAGAGAACACCGAACCAAGCTTTTCCCTCTCCCTCAGACGTTTGGATGGAGTTGCGTATTGAAAGCCAATGGAGGCTAACTGAGGGTGTTAGAACCGCAGGCGGTGAGGATCACTGTGGATAGCTCTCTAACTAGGTCTGACTAGTGTTTTAATAAATCATGAGTAAACTGTACAAGTAGATCCCTTTGATAAATATTTTAAAATCTCTAATTCATATGACCTAGAGAAACAGTAAAACAAATTTTATTACTTTGTTTATTTACCAAATTAATTATTCTCGTTAGTTTGAAACGAAGTAATGGATTAACTGCAAAGATGGTTTAACAATAACATTAATACAATTTTTATCAGACATAAATGTTTTCCTAATCCTTTTGGCTATAAACATTTCTGGAATTAATTTTTAAGAAAATTATAAAGAAAATCTTTGATTTTTTTTTAATCAATCAAGAATATCCTTGGTTATGATATTGAATAAACTGGAACTTCGACTTTTACTGTAAGGACGATTTTCAAGAAATTTTAATTAATTTGTTTTTTATAGGAAAAGTCAAGAAAACTTGGTAAAACTTCGTTCAAAATTAGGTGAACAGGATTAAAGCAGCGGGATTACCAGGAAAAAAACCTTAGAAACTCCCTTCTTCCACTTCTTATAAAATTTCTGTCTATCCCCAGATATTACCTTAAATTTCCAACAAAAAAAACGTTTAATTAGTTTATAATGAGGATTTTTAACTATTATTAAATCCTTTTCTAAAGGTTGGAAGCGAGGTAACCTAGAGAAAATAAGCTGAGTAAGAAAATTAGCTGAGTAACCTGAACGAGAGACTTAAGGTTTTGTTTTGGAACCATCCAATAATATCCTTTTTTTTTTTTTAACTTTATTTTTAAATTCACACCTTTCTATGAGACAACCAGTAAATGTGCTGGCTAAGGACATGTAAACGTGGCATGAAAGGCATGAGAAAGAGTAGTACCCAGCGGCACCTCTTCCTGTCATGATAATCGGAAATAGTTTCTGCGAGTGTTATCAGGCACGTTGGTTGTCGCCATATCTTGTATGAGTGTGTTAGGATGTCCGTGTAAGTTATCGTGAAGTCGTTTGTAGAGAGTCCGTATGTGTTCGTTAACTGTAAGCATATTGAGGTATGTATGTAACGTAAAGTTGCTGATGTACCAAGGGGCTTTGGTGATAGTCTTAAAAGTTTTTGACTGAAAAATTTGGAGTTTTTGTATGTGTGTTTTTTTTGGCTGTCCCGTATATCTGTGAAGCGTAGGTCCAGATGGGCTTGAGTAAGTAAGTGTAAGTGTTCAATTTATATCTAAGTTTCAATTTTGAACGGCTTGAAAGAAGTGAATATAGCAGTTTAAGTCTTTGGTTTAGCGTTTTTTGTTTATTCTTGATGTGTGGGCCCCGTGTCATTCTTCTGTCAAATGTCAGGCCAAGGTATCGAATTTTGTCTGTGTGCGGAATTAATACATTGTCGAGGTATATTGGAGGACAGGTTTCTTGTCGGAGAGTAAAAGTGATATGTTGAGATTTGTCTTGATTAAGTCGAATTTTCCAAAGTTTGCACCAATCCTGAAGTTTTGTTAGGTGATGTTGTAAAGTCTGTGAGGCGTGTGCTGGATTTTGATGTTTTGTTAGAATTGTTGTATCGTCTGGATACGTCGCTATCAGAGTTTCGGTGCTGTTTGGAATATCATGTGTATATATGATGTAGAGCAGCGAAGCTAGTATTGATCCCTGAGGTACTCCTGCTAAGGCCGTTCGAACGGCTGATAGTTCTGAGCCTTGGCAGACAGAGAAAAATCTTTCAGAAAGAAAGGATTGAAGAATAAGACAATAGGTAGGAGGAAGTATCGTCTTAAGTTTGAAGAGAAGCTCCTGATGCCAGACTCTATCGAACGCCTGAGCGACGTCCGGAAATACTCCTGTTGCATATAATTTTTGCTCTAGTGCCGTCGCAATGTAGTCCGTCACCCTGTGTAATTGTTGAATGGTTGAATGTTGGGATCGGAATCCAAATTGATGGCCAGGTAGTTTATGTTATTGTTCGTCAGTATGTCAGTCTTTTGTAGAGTAGTTTCTCAAAAATTTTTGAACAAATCGGGAGTAGGCTGATAGGTCTGTATGATGATGGAGTAGCTGTGTCTTTGTTTGGTTTATGAATCATGGTAATGTGTGAGTATTTCCATTGTAGAGGGAATTTAGTCGTTCTGAGTATTGCATTGTAAATAGAGGTTAGATACACTAGAGCCTTCCTGGGCATTTTCTGGAGCATTTAACAATGCAGTTATCAGGTCATGACCAGAGGCTTTCTTCTTAGGTAACTGTCTAATTTGCTCGGCAAATTGTGTCGGGGTGAAGCAAGGAGGAGGTGATGCTAGTTGTAGTGGAATGTCTAAAGTTTTGTGTACAAGTCTTTTGTGTTCAGAATTAGCGAAGTCAGTATGTGGTTTATAATAATATCCTAACATTATTTTCTTTATTTAAATAACGAGAGTCAATGTCGTTATTTAATTTAGCCACTAAGCGACCGGATTATGAATAATGCCAACAATGCTCTATTTTTATGGAAATATGATAATACCTAGTGAATATTCAGGTTTTTAGATGGATGAAGCGTGTTATTCGAAATTGAATAAAAGCTAAGGTAGGAGTTTCTAGGAAAAATTGTTCTTAATGGACGGATATCTTTACTTTGCCGTTGCTAAAGCAATTAGTTGATAAAAGCAAACAAGAAATGGCACTTAGCATAAGCAAACAGCTGTGAGGCGTTCTCTTCACTAATTGGCTGCCCAAACCTTCTTGTCTATTCAGCACTAAGTCAAGTAGTCATTTTAGGAAACTAATCTCGGTAGATCTACTACCCATTGGCCTCTAACGCATTTAGTCAGTATCTTTCATGGTTCTTGACAGATTGAGAATAGGTAAATGGCGCAGGTTTGAATCAGACCGAATGATCGCCATTATTTTGTTTTACGGGTATCTGTTAAGAGTAAAATATCATTGCTTGATGAACATGGTCACACGATACCAGGTTTCAAATTGTGTATAACAATTCACGAGTGATTTTTGTTATTACCTAACTGTACCTCTGAGGTATACTGTCGTAACAAAGTATTAAAAAAAAAAAATTGTAAAATAAAAAAAGTAAATATATATATATATATATATATATATATATATATATATATATATATATATATATATGTAAAATATCTGATGTGGACCACACATGACTTCCTTGTACCCCTATTTAACTATAAATTGGTGGCTCTAAAAGTGATCCTGAATTTGGTTACTAGTTTTCGAAGATAGCAGTATTTCAAAAACGACACTCGGCGTCGCAACATCCATATATTAACTCTCTCTCTCTCTCACACACACACACACACACACATACTCTTGTTTCTAGAGGTCTTATTCTGAAATTGTAAGTCGTTTTCTTTGAGTTAGTAACAATTTCCCTAGAAGATTTCTTCATGTTCCTTTATAACATTAGAACAGTCTAAGTCACTAGATAAAGCATTGGAAATCGACGGTTTCAACATTTTAAGCGGAAGAACCCGGCTTAACTTAAATTTTATTCTCCTGCTGTAGACTTGTTCAGCTCACAAATGGGGAGGAAAACCACTATTTTACTCATAATTTTAACACTTAAAATAAGTAATAAGAATGTTTAATTGGAATGTGAAAAAATCGCGTTTGTAACCTTTATCACCGAAACATATGATCTCTGTATTTAATTTTAATATAATTTTTTATGTGTTTATTCTGAACTTCAAGTAAAATACCCTTTTCGGCTCACCAAAATCTACTTAATTATTTATATAGATATAAAAGGCTACTTTACCAAATCTAACATGTTATACAATGTAGTTTAATATAATTTTTGATAAAAATTGGACACTGACCAAAAAGGGAAATTCACAACTAGATTTTACAGTAATCCTAAATACAATGTTTTAAATTTCTACGGCTAACCAAGACGTCACGACGAAACTCGTCAAAATGGATTCAGGGATGGTCAAAATGGATATTTCCGTTGAAATCTTAAAATCGAAAATATTCGCGATTACAATACTTCCTTTACTGCGTACAAGGAAGTAAAAAAAGGATTGTATAATTTAAAAAAAATAATGTAAAAAAAATATTGAAAGAATATTTTTGAAGATAAGTGTGTTCAATCGTAATAAAATAAGTGAATTGTATACATTAAGAATAGTGAGAATAATTGTTTAATTTAAATATAAGAAAGGTTTTAAATAAATTTAATTATCCAAATAACATATTTTAGACATAGATAAAATACGTTGAATCCAATATAAATAATATTATTTAGGAAAGCAAAATAAGAAATAGAAAACATTTTATGTCAACAGTCATAAGCTAATAGCACTATTAATCCATATTACCCATACAAACAACACACAAGTTTAAAATTACATATAACATAGATTAATTATGAAGAGCGTTATGACCAAGTAGTTGATCGCCCAGAAAAATCGTAATCTAACCTAACTGTCGTAAAATTTTCAAAGTTTTACAAGAAAACGTAAAGAGTTTTACGATCGCAATATATTGCATGCCGTCAATAGTCTTGGTCAAACTTTATATTTGCAGTGTTGCATATTTTATTATCGTTTCAGCTTACACAAGATACTAATATCCGGAAAATATTCCGAGAATGACGTAAATATGATAATAAAATAAAAATATGCAAAATTGAACTTCAAAACAGTTTGCCTCTGACGTGCAGATCGAGGGACGGCATTAATTTTCTAGTTAACTTCAAAATAAAAACATTGTGAATTTTAAATAATGCATTATTAACAATATAGTTTATTAATATTTATTTTTTCCATTAGAAAAATTGTATTATACATCAATTTGTTTTTTAATATAGTTGTATTTACATAAAAAATTACATAAAAATTAAAGAAAAAAGACAATAAAAAAAGTCTGAATATTGTAATCTAAGTCCCGTGAAAAATTGTCTTTGGCACATATTAGAGCAGTATTTTCAGTCAAAACTTTATCTTACAGAGGATGTAACTCAAGTTTGATTGTGATTGTGAATCCACTCTGGGAAAAAATCGATTGAAAAACAATTGCTATTGCAATAATTTATTTGTTTAACACTCCAAGTGAAATTATATATATATATATATATATATATATATATATATATATATATATATATATATATATATACTTCGCCCCATTTAAATAACGAATATGAAAAATCGCGTTATTTTATTTTAAAATAACCGAAAAAACGTTATGTTAAAATATATATATTCAAAGTTAATCTTTTCATGACGAGAACAGACAGTTGTAGCTTCCGAGCAAATTCATTTTAAATGCTTTAATAGGTTTTTATTTTTTGTGAATAAATGTACTTATATTTATTAACTGACTAAATAAATGATTCTATTATTACGCTAATTCAGTATTCTGTTTCAGCGAAAAATTATTTTCCTTTTCTCTAAAGAAATGAAGGACCATAGTATAATAATTATTTATATATTTATATACTGATTACTTCTACAAAAAAACACATATGGTATATAAATCGTCAAATTATTTCGTCATGGTTATTCGCATTTAGTTAATTGGATAAGTCCTGTACCTACAGGACCCATGGAGGGCTATCAATACTTGATTACAAAACACTGTTTTTGAACAACGGTCATGAAAAACGATCATCATTGGGCTAGAATCATGCTTTACCACCAGGTTTTTTCTTAAATTGAAGGATAATACACCCATTTTTGAGATGATTTCAATCCACTACTAAATAAAAAAAAAATATATAGAATAAAGTTGTTGACTCAACTGGGATTGAACCTGCACCCTGGAGTAGAATTATCATAAATGATTTGTGATTAGAAGTAAAGATAATTAAAAATTATTTTTATGTACGAATGTACAAGTACCGATCCATAGACATAGAAGTATCTATAGATCCATTTACATTGACGATTTAAAATAATTCTCTATGCCCCAGTTGTGGAGTTCAGGAAACTGCTGAGCACATCGCCACCACTTGTACCGCGTCTGAGGCAATAAGAAACAAATTACGGAGGAAAACCGGCCTCTATATCATCACGGATTTTCCTCAATTAATTAATCAGGAAAATTACCCACAATATGGATCCTTTGAATACGGTTGGAAGGAAATAGTGGGACCGAACTATTTTAATAGATTGCATTCAGAATAATGAAAACGCATTAAGACAGAAAAATTAAGAAGGATGAAGAGAACTCACCGATAGGCAGTGCTTACGAAACCCATATTGCCAAGAGGCAAGGTAGGTTGAAAATAAATAAATATATAAGATTTAAAATATCACTGGATCTTTATGCACCTAGCATACATGCATATTTTAAATATTGATAACTTCTTCCAGTATACAATTATATAATATTGTACATACCCTGCAGGAAGGCGTATTTGGCTCTGAAACCTCTGGCGTGCCTGGAAGAGTAGGTCCCTATGAACTGGATCATCAGCCGCGGGCCGTTCGACATGATCGGCCGCGGAGGGGTGACCCCGCAGTAGCTGTCGATCTTCTCCATTCGTCCCTCGATCACGACGAAGACAGTCACGGAGTCGATGGAATCACACCTGGAACAAGGTTAAGGGTGTAAAGAAATGAAGCAGATCTGGAAGGAGAGGCTGAAGTAGATATAGGTAGGAGAAGAAGCAAAAGACAAAGTAAGTTTTAGTTCAATACATACAAAGTTGTAGGAACGAATCTGACAAATAAAAAGGTTAAGCTAATTAAGATGGCGAATTAAAAAACAATTATTATGCATTTTAAAGTATTTTAGGAAATAAGAACACGAATGATAATTTTGTGTTGAGTAAAAAGGCTCACATTAAAAAAATTTAAGATTTTCAATCAAAAATGCCACTTAAAACGTTCACAGCTTCAGTAAAACAATATCACGCACAGACTTGCATATATCTTCAATATGGACGATTTCACAGTACACGAACATTACGAAAAACTTGTACAGAATATAGCTACGACTTATATACTGGATATAACGGGTAAGAAGGCTGAAAATGAGCTGGTTAAGGGATCTGCTTGGATAAAGTAGTATTTAATATCAAGACAAGAATAGACACTGATGCTTGTTAGTTTTCCACTTGGTCTGATATGCCAGTTATATTACGGGTTTATTCAGATCGCTTCCGGGTTTTTTTCACGATTTAAGTGGATAAGTAATAAAGAAAATATATATATATATATATATATATATATATATATATATATATATATATATATATGCTAAATTCTATCTTACTGCAGTAATCACCTATCTTTAACTGAAGAGTATTTTAAAGTATTTAATTTTTATCTAGCTCGCGTGGGATTGAAGATAGAACATTTACTGGATGTATACATGCTTGTTTTTCAAATATTCTTTTATCATTGGTAGAAATTAATAACACCGAAGAGAATCTTAACATATGATAGGATTTCAAAATATTTTGAGAAATCGAAGAACAAGATTTTCCGCAATCTAGAAATAATTATATCGCAAAGATGGAAGAAAATGCTTTTCTCTGTACTAAACCAAGAGTATGAGGTGCCTGCTGCTAGCAGATAATTCTCTCTAAGAAAGCATCAAACCCACAAATTCTAAATTTTCTTTGGTCAAATGTAAGTCTTAAACCAAATCGTTTAGCTCAGACAGTGAAAAAATCTGTAAGATTGTATAGAATGAGCAAAAAAATGAATAAATTATAAGAGAAAACGTTTTGAGTATATTTTTAAGTCTTATATTTCCGTATTTTTTTCCTTTTTACACATTTTGAAATTTGAATTTGCAAAAAATCCTGACACGATACAATAGAAAAAAATGAAGGTAATTTTCGGATTCAGCGCTAAAAAATACAATGGTAATGATCAAAATAGAGAGATGTTGGGTGGGTATTTTTGGTTACTGAATAAAATCAATAAAATGCCTTAGTTTAAAACAACATTTTTAATAAGAAGGAGGAAGAATTTAAAACAAGGTAAAATTCATTTCAAATAATAGTCTAATTAACTCTTTAATATAAAAAATATATAATTTTAATTTATGGATATTTAAAACTAATAAGAACATTTTCAATTATTGTAGAAAAAATTACAAATTTAAATTAATGAAACTTGAGATAAATGAAGAGATTTATCATGAAGAATTTTGATATTGTTAACATATGGAGGAAAAAAATACAAATTGTTAAATCAATATAAGTAAAAAAAAAAATCATAATATATAAATAAAACAAAAATAAACATGTAAAAATTGTTTCAATAATGAAAAACAAACCATAAAATGTAATCAGATTTTGAATATCATTTTTTATTAAACAACTTTAAAATGATTAAGAAGTCCGAAACGTTGATGGTGTCTATAAGTCAATGAATAAAGAAGGTTATTTTAAAAGGATTATCAACTAAAATCCTGATATGATAAAACTATTGAAAATAAAATACACTTTTGAAAATGATTAGATATAATTAATATATATTAATTGATAAAAGAAGGAAAATGAGATAAAGCAATCTTCAACTTGCAGGATATTATATTACCACTTTTAAAAGGAAAAAACAATCTTCAGTAAAACATTATGTATTAAAACAAAAAACACCTTTAATTTTCAATTTATACACATTAAATCAGTATAATAGATACATAGTTTACTAAATGAAATAAAATTCATTCAACAGTGTTGTAAAAAATAACGTTAGAGAACTAATTATAACTTTATAATTAATTTGAAAATTAGGTTTGAACTCTGCAAAGGGCGAGCCTCCATCACTTTGACAACGAGCAATTTTACTTTAGAAAAGGCTCCTTCTGTCCTTACTAACCGCTAGTAAATGTTTTGTTTACAGATTTTGAATTAAAAATTTATTTTTTGTTTCATGGAAACAAAACAGGATCGCGTGGAAATAAGCTGTCTGTCAGTAGTATTTATTTTTTAAATGAAAATTAAATTATAATGAAGTGATTTATGTCTAAAATCTATATTTTAAATCACATTTTATAAAGAATTTTGTTACTACTCGCGTTCAATCAATATATTGCTCTTTTTTAAAATACATTAACATACATTAACTAAAAGATTAGCATTGAAACTCAGGCTAATAACTTTAAATGAAATCTAAAACAATCTGAGACCTGGAGGTTTTTTTTTTTTTTTTTTTGCTCTGACGAAAGCTCTGACCATAAATAATCACATTTTCGAAAAATTATCCCTCATTCCTTGGTCAAAATCCGTAAAGTACCTTGGTTTAACTCTTGACGGATCTCTAACATTTACTGAACATACCAATAGAAAGACAGATACAGTAAAAACAAATATTTTTCAAAATGCTTCCAAATTTTAATAAAAGCTCCCGAAATTAATTAATCCAGTACAAATCAGTTAGCCTACCTCAGATCAATTCAGAGTTCAACATGTTTAAAAACTGGAAAACAGAAAACTGGAAAGAATTCAAAATGTATCCATGAAAATTATCAAAAATACTCGCTGTATAAATATAAAAACCATGCTCCAAGACATGTAACTCCCCTCTATATATGAAATGAGCAATGTGACGATATTGGGCCATTTATTGAAAATTCTTGAAGACTGTCATTATTTTTGACATGACATCGTCGCTGAAGTTAGAGGTTTATTTCGAAATTATGCTATTTTCGCTGAAGTCCTGCTACGAGTCAGTATTTAAAAACTGACTTCGAGAAGACCAAGTATATGACCATTGACTATGTCTTTACTGGAGAACTTCCAGGAGAAAGAGAGGCCTGTAAAAGGATTAGCTTATAAAGAATTAGTACCTGGGTTTATATTTCGATGATACGGAATCACCTGTGCATGACGTCAGAAGAAAGGTAGAGCAGACCGCGGAAGGCTTCCCGAATATTAAATCCACTCATCTGGAATATTGAGAACTCTACCGAGAAGAAACGTCAAATTTTCACAGCCATAGCGGAGTCTATCCAAACGTACGCCTCTGAAGCGTAGAAAATGAACTTCTGTTTGTATTCAAAGGTACAGGTGGTTGAGATGGATTTCTGGAGAATGTGTCTCCTTGTCACAAGGCTGGATAGAATACGGAATGAAGTGATTCGACAGAGGATGGATTTGGGGACATGAGTGAATGAAAGGACCGGTGCACGTCGCCTGATATGGTACGGTCATGTGAGAAGAATGTCGAGCGAATAATGGCCGAACCGAGTCCTGGATTGGGTTCCGCCAGGGAAGGACGCAGACGATCCAGAACCAGGGGGAATGGGGGATGTCCAGGAAGAAATGGCAGGCCGAGGTATTGAGAAGAGTGACTGATTGGATCGAAGCGCTCGGAGCTCTGCGCTGCCAATATAAAATATTTTTATCCATTTTTTTAAAACTAATAACAATGAAATAAAGTTAATTATTTCAATAAAAAAAAATTAAAGGTACGTTAGAGGAAGCAATTTTGAAAATTCTGCATTTAAGTTCTGTCAGACTTATTCAACGATGGCATAACGAGTTTGATCAAAATGGTTAGAGTTGTTTTCGAAAAAATGGTAAAAATGTGCTGTTAAACCAATGATATAAAGTGGTACTTCTGGTCAGTCGATTTTTGTTATATTACGGACTATTTGATTGTCGTTTGACCCACTGATTTAACGAGTATCATCAAAACCGTTAAAGTCGGTATAGAGAAAGTGGTACTTCCGATTAGTCGATTTTATTGAAAAAGCTGCTGTAACATCCCAGGAATTCCTACCTACCTTAAATACGTAATCGTTTTTGAACTAGACTTAACACAAACACACCGTTTTGAGAGACCTGGTTATTTGGATTCTGAGGGTCTTGCTCGGATTCGTATTTTTTCAAGATCGCAATACTTTCTCGTAATATTTTTAGTAGAATGCTTAGTGAAAGTAATGAATTGAAATTGGTATTAGCTTAGTTGACCGTAGATGTAATTTTAAAATGAAGTTGGTCGGGGAGTGAAGTCAACGAAGAACACACTAAGTGTAACTTATTTATTGCGTGCCAATGTTTCGGCCTAAGTTTTAGGCCATCATCAGGGCAGAGAGGCTTTCAGCCAAGCGCCAACTGTAAAGCCAGTTTATTGAAATTTATATTTATTTCAAATAAGGCGGTAAGTCAAAGTTTTTTGATTCTCGCACCAGATTTTTTTTTTGTTGATATACTAATAAATTTAAAGAAACAAAATACATATTTAGTTGCTACATGGATTATACAGATATTTATTAGCTAAGCTTTCAAATACTAAAATTTATTATGAGAAGTAATCAGTTTTAATAGTTTATTTATCTATGTTTCAGCGGTATATCCTATCAATAAAATTTCCTCTTGTACGTTGTACTTTTCACTTCCAGCCTGTATTCCGGTATAAAAAAGGAATAAACAATTTGAAGATTTTCGCTTGGTTACCGTTCTATTTTTCAAACAAAACAAAAAATTCGGGTAGCAAACAACGTGAAAGGGAGGATTAGTTCTAGGGAATATCCCACTGGCTATTATTTCCCGGCCTGAATGTTTCGCCGTCTCTTATTGGTCGAGGGATTAAGTGGATGCTGCTGTTTGCGCTGTCAAGCAAGCGGACAACAGGGAATATTCCAGCCTGTAGGGATCACTGTATCTCTTTGTCTCGCTCAGTATTTGCTGGTATTAAATAGGCTCTGTGGTCTTATAGGATTGTAGAGAAAATTGTAAAAGAAATCATTTCATTCAATCATTCAGTTTTTCTTAAAAACGTCATTTCAATTAGTGAGATAGCGAGCACTGAAATAAAAAATGAATTGAGTACGAAATAAATCGAATTTTGAAAGCCTAAATATTAAAATGGAAAGTGTTTTGGTTCAAACTAGACTAAGTAGTGATATTTATTCCAAGAAATTATTCAAAATTGTTTAAAATGAGAATACGTCTTTATTCATCAGTGAGTGACTGCCGTTAACCAAATACTCTGAATAGCTTCTGATAATCAAAGTAAATGAACAACTTTCTAATATCAATTATTTTACATTGTTAACGTTTCGGGGAATTGATCCTCATCTTCAGAACTTAAATTGGTCCCTACTTAATAACAATTTTAAAACTATTCACTGTACAATTTAATTAAAACATTATTTGTCATACTTCAAGATTTGAAATATATCTGATTTGCTCTTTGATATTATTTATCATTATACTGATGATTATTTATCGTAATACTGATAAATAAGATCAAAGAACAAATCAGATATACTCCAAATCTTGAAATATGGCAAAATGGAATGCTAATAATATTTTAATTAAATTGTACAATTTAAAGCTAGTGAAGATGTGCGGCTTCTAACATAAAATCTTTTGATTTATTGCATATTAAAGAACATTATAGCGGCAAATCGATTATAGCGGCAAATCGATTATAACACAGAGCTTTTAGTACACGTTTTTATCGTGGATTCTTTATTTATATTCTACACGCCATTGCCTAATCTTTAATTTTAAAATTATCTGTGAAAACAAATACTCCGATGTTATTGGTGCAGGAAGTTCAAGAAACTCAAGTATTCGGGCCTCTTAGTGACTTTTAGAAAACAATAGCACAATAGACGATATTGCTGAACAAATGTAACCTGCTTTATCTCAGCTCCGTCGGGCCGATGGAAAAAAATGAGAAAAAAAAAAGTTGCATAGCGTTGTGATGAATACAGAGTATTACAGTAAACCGCTTCTTGTAATAGAGCTGTTTTGAAGTGCAACAATTCGGTATGGTTTACTAATATGTTTGTTAGGGATTGATAAATTATTTGCCACTTCTATAAATTTGTTTTATTGAAAACTAGTTTCGAATGTTATACATTCATCTTCAGTTCTAAAAACACACAAATATTCAAAAATAAGCAATGAAAAATACAGTTTGATCTTATTATACATATTAAATTAAATGTAATATAAATTATTATTATAAAACAATTATGAATTTAATTAAGACAAGAAATCAAATACATGTTACTTGTCTGGAAAATATAATTGGGAAACTATTTCTCCTTTAGTTAATATAAAATTCTTTCATGGTTTATATTTATCCCTTATTATTATTTTTAATAATGAGAAATGGTAAATTATATCAAATAAGCAAATTTACAGGTTTTTTTTAGAGAAAGCCAGCCATTTTGAAAATTCGGTCTTTAAGTCTTGTCTGACTATTTCAATTATGACAAGACCTGCATAGATATAAAGATAAATCTACTTAAACCTTAGTGAGTACCAACATGTATTTGATTTCTTGTCTTAATTAAATTTATAATTCATAAATGTTTTATAATACTAATTTATATTACATTTAATTTAATATGAAAATACCAAACTGTATTTTGAATTGCTTATTTTTGAATTTTTGTGTGGTTTTAGAACTGAAGTTGAATGTATAACATTCGACTCAAAATTATAGAAGTGGCAAATAATTTATCAATACCTAATTAGATGTATAATATACCATTGGAAACCTAAAGATTTTATTTATTTTATGTAACATATAAGGGTCCTAGGAAGGTAATTTAAAGTGACTAAAAACTCGAGTGATTGATGCAGTTAATAATTTCTACTTTTATTTTATTAAATGGAAAATGAATGTTTTTATGGAAACTAAGAGGAATTCTTATGGAAACTTTTAAAATTTAATTCCAGAAAGGTGAGTGGAAGTTGCGTGATGTGCACCGCACTTGATTTTTGATAAACTTAATCAATAAAAATGTTGGTTCCAGCATTTCCAGTTTTTTTTTTTCTAAGATCTACAAAAAATGATTAGCAATCCGATTGCGATACATCTATTTTAATGAATTAAATCTTTGGTATTATTTGTTATCACCATAGTTGTCTCAACCCGTTCGAAAGAAACACGAATGAGAGAGAGAGAACCCTTGAGGTGAGATAATGAATTACACTGGGGAAGGTTTCACTAGGAGCGTGTCCTTCCCTTATCTCAAGATTCTCAAGATCCATGGTGGAGAGCTGTCAGATGCAGTAGATACCAGGATAGCAGTGCCCTGTGTCCTGTCTCCTGTATCCTGGCTATCTCTTCCCCAACCACCTCGACAGGTGTGATAGCTTAAGATACATCGCGCTACAACTTTCCACCCTCCTCCCCTCCCCCCCACCCTCACTACCATGCTCTAACCTAATCTGCCATTTGCATAATCCTCTACAGAGTTAGGCCCGGTCTTAAGCTAAGTTTGTAATGATATCAGGAGAGCGTTGCATAGATTTTCTATAACAATTATTGGATATTTCCAGTTCGCGTTATTTTCTGGATTTTTTATTCTCTCAGTATAAACTTCCAGGTTTATTCAAAGAATTGTTTACATAATTACCCACAGATGAAAATATGGAGCAACCCTTCAAACTCTTTGAATATTAGATGCGACCTGTATTGGACTCATCAAGTCTGATTAAATGGCATCACTTAATTAAAGTGTGTTTCTCGTTCGTTAAACTAATTCATTGTATGAAGGCTGCAAGAATAATTCTGCATTCGGTTGAAGGTTTACAAGTAATTTTGTTTACGTTAATACGTTTACAAATTATATTTTGTTTTTTATAATGAACATTACCTTGGAGAAAAAAGTCAATGAGGCACTGCTCACATTCCATATCAACTCTGTTTCATTGACTCATATTCTTTTTTTTCGCAGAATTTAGTTTAATTGTAAATAATAAAGTAAAACAACCCATTGTCGCAAAAAATGACTTGTACCCCTTTGCCGAAACATCACAGAACTATCAATCTACATTAAAAAAAAAAAAAATGGTCACTAATTAATTTACATTTAACATTTGGTTTATTATTTTCAACAACGGAACTTGATAATCGACCAAGAAAATAAAATTTATCCCCCGCCTCTATATTTGAGGTTTTACGTTTCAAGATTCGTAGAGTTAACAAATGCCATTGACCCAGGAAGTATTTGTCATTAAATAAGGTTTACAACCCAGGAAGTTATGGCTGTCCTTCCTGATTATCAGCATAAAAATAAGTTCTATTTCCTTAATCACCCCTTATCCTATTGTATGTATAAAAGCCTATCTGAAAGGGACAGATCATAGCAGTATCACAATGTAGTAGCTAGTATCTAGAATGTAGTATTAGAATAAGTATTAGAATGTAAGGTAGTATAAGGTAATGTGAGACACTCTCACTATGTTTAGTATTAAGTCTAGTTATAATATCTTTAAATCTATTTGTCACTCAGTAGCCTCATTATATATATTTATTTATATATATATATATATATATATATATATATATATATATATATATATATATATATATATATATCATGTAACTTGTATTCTGCTTAATAAAGTTATTTTTAAAGCTTACACTCATCGACTTTGTTAACTGTAGAATCGGAAAAATTTCCGTTCACCGTCCGCGGCTTTTCTCCGAAACTACAAAGCCGAGTTTACTATGCGATTTGGCACCAAAATCACAGATCATCTCTGTAAAACAGGATGATTCTCGGAACTGGCAATCCGCCATTTAGTTTCAAAATGGAGGCCGATTAGAGGTTTCATATGCGCCATTTATGAAGATAGAGAAGACATATAAAGTGTTTTGAAATCATTAAACCAAAGCTATTCAAAAAAATAAATAATAATGAACCATAGAGTAATTATTTATAAGTTTTTTTTTCTAGGAACTAGTTAGCTTTAGAGAACATGTTATTTTTAGTAAAATATTAGGTTAAATATGATAATAATATAACCCGTATCAACTGCACTAAGCGACCAATTCCAGCAAGGCTATTTGTTTTGTATTAACACACTACTCTAATATCTCGGCAAGCGAATTTCTACTTATTTTAAAAAATGGTCATACCTGCTCTGAGATTTTCGTCTGAGCTGGTAGCTGCAATGGAAGGAAACAGAAAGAGCGTTAATGAAGTGGCTATAGCAAGCAAAATTTGTCAGGGCAAAGGCAAGAGAAGATTTTAAGTTGAAATTTGAAGTTTCGATTCATTCATAACATATTAATTTTTTTTAAATATGACCTTTTTATGGAAATCTCATAAATTTTCACAGCCTTGACAACGGTGGGATTCTTTTTCAAAAATAAACTTGTGAAGAAATAAGAAATTTTACAATTTTAAATTGAAAGGACAAATAAATACTTTGTAATTTCAGATATACTCAGAGTTTTCAGTTTATCAATTTCAACCTAATTAAAACTCAATGAATAGTATATTTGAGGAAATAAAATCAACTAATCAATCATCTAGAATTTTTTTTGCATAATGTACATCATTAAGGGTATTAATTTAATTTATTATGAATGAATAGTTCATAGGGCTGTTGCCATTGAAAAAAGAAAAAAAATGTCGATTTTTATATCATTTAGTCATTAGTATTTTACAAGCTTATCAGTTTTTGACGATGAAAAGTAGACTTCTTAATTAAGCTTAATAAGATCGGATTAGTGCTATAGTATGATTTTGTGATACTTTACATATACAACAAACATATATACCTACACATACACACACACACACACACACATACATATGTATATATATATATATATATATATATATATATATATATATATATACACATGCATAATGCATGTAAAATATATATCGTTCGTAAGGAAGAAGAATGCTACAAACCGAAAATATTTGTTTTTCTTTTTTTTTTTTGCTTGGAAAGCATAAATTGACGTATATTTCTTAGAAAAAGAATACCAAATTTTTAATTTCAATATTCACCTTACTAAAAAATTATTAATTTAACTATTATTAGATAACTAGTAAAGCAGTTGAACTAAGTGATTATAGAGTAGCTTTATAAAGACTTTTGATAAATATAATGATAAATTATTTTTAATGGTGCTGTAATATTATTGTTAGACTAGTAAGGTGACCAGAAAGTATCAATATTTTGTTTCCGTAGGAATAATTGAAAATATCGTTTATGTTAAAAATATTATTTCATACTATAAAAAATTCAATAAAATATTTTGAGCTGATTTCTATTTGTAAATTCATTTTATTGTTTTAAATAAAAGCTTTTTTTTCAAAAAGGTATCATTATTATCCGTAAACTATAAAGGAGCTTGCATTTATAAATAACTTCCACAATTTGGTTCATGATGAAATGATCAAAAAATGAAGGTTAACTTTAAAAAAAAGTAAAAAAAAAAGAGTTAAATAGTTGATCAAAAAATGTTCGACTTATATATATTACATTCGGTAAAAGTAATCCTTTGGGGTTAATAACTCCGAAAAGAAATACCCTATCAAAGCAGGAATTGGAGTTGTTGGAAGTAACTGCTCCTGGCGCAATCAATTGTACAAATCCTGGTCCATAAAGAGTCCTTCGTCCTCGAGCGCTCTAATATATCTTTCCTCTAAGGACAACTTCACCGATACCGTAAATTTTTCTCAGTCAGTTTACCATGGCACTTCTACGGTTAAACTTTATTTTACTCCTTAATAGTAAATATAAAAAATCCAGCTTAGTTTTTTATTTTTTTTTATTTGCTTATTCGACATCGTAGATGATAATGATCTGTAGAATTCCAAGATTATATATGCTGATAATTTGTTATTTATGAATGATATTTAATATTAAAGCACATTCAGTCATTTGACAAAATTTTTATTACAGGCAAAGGTGCATATACTAAACTAAGGAAAATTGTTTAAACAATAAACATTGTTTAGAAAACCCCTACTGATTTGAAAAATGCTTTCCTCTGCCTTTAGATAGCAGCACCTAGAGCGGATATGGAAGTAAATTATGCAAAACCAAAATATATGCATGCAGGCCCACGTCTGGATGGACACAAGCCATCCACTTTGTGGCCGGAGGTTATTCTTTTGAAAATGCGAATAAATTTATTTATTCTGGTTCACAAGGAAACTCTAATAATCAGATACAAGTAGAAATCCAACAGAGAATCATAGACACAAACAAATTTTATTTTGGGCTAAAAAAGCTCCTTAAATACTTTTGCCGCCAAAAATAAGATTACTTTTTAAAAATTTGGCAGGGCTATTTCTTGTACCACTAAAGAGTAAATATATAAGACCAGTATATAAGATATACTTATATAAGAATATATAAGACCAGTATGAATATATTACTCATGGCTCTGAATGTTATGATTATCTAGTACGCAAGAGGGCCTTCTCCCAAGGTTTGAAAGGAGAATTTAAGGTCCAGCCAATGAAACCTGGAGAATAAGCACGAATGCTTAAATAACAGGGACAGAGATCTTATGAGGGTGATAAAAGTAGGACGTCTTCGATTGCAATAGAATGGCTCCAAATCTCATTCCTTGGATGGTTCTAGATGAAAGGATTTATGGCACGAAAAGACCTCGGCTATGATGGATTGATGGAGTAGCAGCAGATGCAAGGACCATTTTGGGAATCTACAGCTATAGCGCAGCAGCGACCTTTAGAGAGGACTGGACTGACCAAACTGCTGGAGGCCTTGATTCTTAGAGAGTTTTAGCACTACGAATGATGATAATGATAGACGAATTTGACAGTTTGGTCAGTCAAAGGAAGTTTTCTTAAAGTTAATTTTGAAATTCTGAATTAACTTGAATCTTATTATTGTCAGTTATTCAACATGTGATATTGAAATTCCTATTTTGTTTCTTAACCCAATAGCTTTTAAAAAATCTCGCCTGATAGATGATGAAAGTTGTTGATGACATTTCGTTTATAGATTTTTGGTATCAATTTGGTACGTTTGTGTTTCTTATCTTGTTAGTAACACTAATAATGTCTTACAAAGGGAGGCAAAGCGTTGGTAAATATTTGGTAACTGAACAAGGACAGCACATATCACATCATCATCACAAGCACTACACCTTCGCCGCATCAAGATGTTGCCTCCATTTCTCTATTTCTTGCGCGAGGGTCTGCCAAGATCGCGTGTCCAGAAGTATCTGTACCAAAAGTCGTGGCAGCCCTCTCCTTCTTCATCAACATAACCAAACAGTAGTTTCTTAATTGGTGAGACACTATCCATTCTTGCAACACGCCTAGTCCACCTCAGTCTTGAGAATCTTATGTTATTCCTCTGCATTGTGTCTCAGCCTATCGGTCTCCAACCTTCACAGGGCCCAAGATTCTTCTCAGTTTTCAGGATTTTTCTTTCAAATAAATATAATCTGTTGACATCAGCACGTGATATAAGGTCATGTCTCTAAAGAATAAGTTAGTACAGGTCAAATTAATGTGTTATACAGAGATGTTTGTATTTCTCGACAACACTGTTTCTTTTAGTGTTTTTGCCAGGCCAAAATAACCTCTGGGGGAATGATAGCTCAGTGGGCAAGGCACTGCGCTACTAATCTCAAGGTCCCGGGTTCGAGACAGGCTCAGGCAGATAATTATTTATTGTGTATTCAACCGTGGATCGACCCTGTGGGATCTGGAGACCCTCCTGATGCTCACCCAGCCCCTATAAAGCAGGTACTCTTAATTGGGAGAAAAACCTGGTGGTTGAGCGTGATCTTGGCCAAATCACCTCCTTGCACAACCGTTGGCCTAGAAACAGTACGGTCCTTCCCAAGTACTGAACCCAAGACCCTTTCGGGTTGTAGTGGTACAGGTTATTATCATTATTAAAATAACCTTTGTTTGCTGTGGTGATTAGCCAATGTGACTCTGTACTGTGCTTATTGTCTGTACACACTTGGGATCCTAGATATAAGAAACTACTTACACTTTCAAGTTTGGAACCTCTGAACGTAACAGTGGGTGGTGATGTCCATAGGAGGCTGGAAAGCTTAATTTTATTATTTTCCTGTTTAATTCGTAGACACATTTTCTGTCCTGCTGTCTCTACTGCTAGGCAGTCTGTGATATCTATAGCATCTGCGTGGGATAGAATTCGGACTGACTTGGTGAGAATTGTTCCGTTTCTTTGAGTCCCTTATCACATTCCCTAATGCTAGGTTGAATAGGAGCCATGACAGGTCATTTCCTTGTCGTAGCCACCTTTATGTCTTGAATGTCTTCGACAAGTCCCTCTGTATTCCGGCTTGACAACTCGATCCTATCATCAGTAGACATACAACAACAACAGTCTAAATAAGACTAATCACATATTACAAACAGAATCAGATACTACAAGAAGAAATAGGTAATTTTTCCTTCAGTTCATGTTGAACTGTTCATATTAGTATTAACCAAGAATCTCTATTTGGTTCTTCTATTTTATTCGGTTGGCGTGAGATGAGTAGAATTTGTCTGCATTTTTGTGATATCTTTTTATATCCTGACGATCTCTGACTTGGCGAAACGTTGACTGAGAGAAATGCTTTATTAAACATCAATGCTGCCCAAATATATTGTGTTGCTACAATACACAGCGTACTTATCAATCCTTAATCGGACATAATAAATATATATATTTTACATTCGTTTTTTCTTTCTTCCTTTTCATTTTTATCCTTTAATCATTCTAATTTCTAATATCAACTAATCTATTCTCATTTCTCCACAATTTTCTTTTCCAGTTACCAATTAACTATTTCCCAACCTAGTACACATCTTCTAGATAATTGGAAAACTTGTAGAACTAATCCAATATCAAAATTTGAACGCAAACATACAGAAATAAAGTAGGTACAGAAATAAAATAATACATATATTCACATAAAAATAAAATAAAATAACTGGAATTTAAGAGACTTGATGCTTTGTCTTAATAATCTTCCATTAAAATTCAAACCCAAATTTTATTATCTTTTTTTAAGACTTTCTCTCAATTATTAATAAGATAATTCACAGCTCTTTACACACAGTTTTAAGCCTTAAGCAGCACTTCCTGCGTTTCTATGTCAATTCTCCTCTTCTCCTACCATACTTTACACAGTTATAAAAAAAAAAAAAAAAAAAACTAAGTATGTGTAATATATTTTATTGACAACACCAAGTTTGGAAATTTGAATAAGTTCGGTAAATAAACAACAGGCGAACATAAAAAGAAAAAGTACAAGAATTTATTAAAACGGCCGCCAGAGGCAGAACATAAAAGGACAGATACATATTGTGACACTGGTATATTCAATTAGTGAGCTTGAACCAGGATATGGACCGAAACAGGATTGCGACAGCGAAACATCGTTCACAGCCCCACTGAAATATCGTAAGCATCGGTCAGTCCTGGGCCTCTGCCATATTTACGGTTCTAACCAACACGTGTTTTGTTTTCTCGAATCAGTTGGCGCCGAAAAATGACCTACACTCGCCGTAATTCTACCGCCATAATCCACAAATCATAACACCATTGGCCCGGGTTGTGTTTGTTTATTGCTCAGAGTCTGCTCATAGCCGCTTAGCGCCTAGTCTGTCGTAATTAAATCATTTCTTCTTTTCTTTTTTAGAATAATAGTAATTATATATCATATTAATGAAATTATTCATAAATTAGAGAAAACTTAATTTGTCAAATACAAAAGAACGAATGCATTAGAGCCCCTTTAACATTCTACCCATAAATGAAGCTACCCTTGAGGATTTTTGTCCGGCCGCCGGATGCTTGGACTGAAATGGGTCCACACACGGTCAGTTATCCGGACCGGCTCTCTGTCTGATTCGTAATTGCGCTCCGTCTGCCCATCCGGCTTTTTTGGCCTCATCTTTAGGACGTCAGTCCAGTAAGTTTTCCCTAATTCCTCTTTAAACAGCTAGAAATAATTCTATCGTCAAGGCTACCGCGAAGAAGGAGAACATGATTTTTTTTTATTGAAAGCTATAGATCTCTTCCCGCGTTGTAGGATTTATAACATATAGATTACACAAATAAATTTAAAAAAAAATCAAGCGTACGCATAAAATTTAAGAAACTTTCTCACACATGTATAAGAGAATAAAATAAAACAAGTCCTGTAATTAAATGTCCAATAAAACTTGACGGATTTTAATTATTTTTGGAAAAAACAAAAAATAATATCTAATATCACTAAAAAGAAGAACAAAATAAACTTTGTACTGTTGAAAATAAAAAAAAAAACACGAAATATGGTCATTTTTGGATATATAATTACAGGGCTTGTGATTGCCGGAGGAACATGTTTCGGAGCTCAAATTGTGATTTTTAATGGTGCCTATCTACAGAACAAATAATAATTCCTATTGCGGAGCCTCATAATCGGGGTTCTATTGTAGTTAATATTTTATACCCTTCCTTTCAAAGGGATTATTATCAATAAAAAGGATGATAAAAATCTTTTATAAATATTCTATTACTGTATTGATCTACCTCGGCGCCCAGGATCGTTTATAGGAGTAAACAGGACGACGTTATTAATATTAATTCTTACCGAGAAAGCTATTAATAAAAATGAAATTAAAAATGTGACTGAGAGAGAGGGGGGGGGAATTTTCCGGTAGAGTTCTCCTGATTAAGCGATATCGCTGAATGGATAATGACTCCCCCCCACTCTTTGTTTTTCATTAGCGCCTATATTAATGCTCTTATTTATTCCCTGTCCTTCTTCCAGCCTCCATCTATTCTTCTTCTTAATATTTATTATGATTAATATCCTTCATTTTATATTGTACTGTCATTAATCAAAACTGTCGATGAGGACCATTTATCCCTAACAGGTACCCGTTATGTCTCTCAGGCGCAGCAAACCCATTATAAAATTGACAGCCGAAGAAGAAAAGGTGGAGGGGCTGAGACACCAGTTATGTGTTTCAAGAACATTGAACTAGTCCGGTCGTATTCAAAGACACTGCTCTTTCTCCCAGTAAAAATTCTGCCTTAAACGTAAAGGTCCAAGTGCTTCGGGGACATAGCCGGTTTACTTGGTGGAAATGTTTTTATGGCTCATGAGTTTAACTGGTATATTACACCCACGATGGAGATAACATTTATTCTGACGGCGAAGGATGGGTAGACTTAGCTTTGAAATATTGGTGCGAAAACACTAAAAGATACTGCAATGGCTAAGGGACCGTTAGAATATTTTAGGACATCTTTGTCAGCAGATATATTTAATATAATTTGGAAATATATAAATGAAAAAATGGATCTTCATAGGCTTTCATTTTCAGATTCTAAAAAATGGATCCAGCATACAGGAGAGTTCTGGGTGAAGAAGAACTAAAAGTTTATATTTTCTGCTGCGACTAAGCAAAACCACCTCAAACCAAATATGAAATTACTACGTTATATTTAAAAAACATTTAAATACACATTTCATTCGTAGGGTATTTTTTATAAGGAACCGTCTTCCTTTTATTTTTATTTTTTCCTAGTAATATTTTTTTAAAATATTGGTTAGTTCCAACATAAGTGAATAAATATAAAGCTGCGATATAGTAAATTATCAATGTAAATCTTATGTTAATTGACTCAAGATCACTCTATAATTGACTTCTTCTGATATGCGCCTAAGAGACATAAGGGGTGTATAATAAAAGTTATACAAAAATAAAACTTGTCTGAGATTCACACTTTACAATCTTAATTAAGTCATGAAAGTAGAATATGGAACACAATTGAATAAATGTTTTGACAAAAATAAGTTTCATATCCATGAGCTAGTCCGCAGTTGCACCGGTAAAACACGATTATAAGGGTAAGTGTACACCACACGCACTTGTTCCACAACATTCTACTATCATGCATTGCCAGGTGACTGCGGACACGCGCAAAAAAAAAAAAAAATATGTTAATCAGTGGAAACCTCTCAGGATTATGACTGTTGAACAAATGCTAGAACAATTAACTGAAATATTGAATTGAAAGACTAGAACATAGTTAGTTAATCGGACTAAATAATAAACCACAAAATGTAATCCACATAAAGTGATCTGGAGTAATTGCGCACTATATTTTACACATTTCGTCTTTAAATTAATATTCAAGTAGCAGAGAGAGATTCTACATAAGGAAGAATGTTAGCCACATATGTAAATAAAAAATAATATTTTCAATGTTAATTAAAAATATAGTTCACAATAATCTTATCCCAGTTAAAAAACGCAATCAGAACCCTCGATTACCTAATTAACGATCCTTATATCAAATAAAACTTCAACAATAACAATAAATCGAAATGCTCAGGTGGGTTGAAAAATATTAAATTAGCTTCTTTAAAAACTTAATGAACAATTGTATTATAAGGTTTATGCATTATAGCTATATGTAACCTTTCAAATCATATTTACAGACTAAAGAAAAAATCTAAATATCAATAAAATAAAATAAATACAAAACAAATAAATAATAGCCAAATTAGTGCATTATTAAGATAAAGAGAATTAAAGTAAAGTTAAAACAAAATAAATCATCTTACACATACATTCCACATACTAATATATAAGATGATTCGTTTTATTTTAACTTTAATTCTCTTTATCTTAATAATATACCAATTTTGCAATTTTTATTTTTGTATTTATTTTATTTTATTGATATTTATAATTTTTCTTTAGTCTGTAAATATGGTTTGAATGGTTGCATATAGCTATAATACATAAACCTTCTAATACTTTTGTTTATTAAGATTTTAACGATGCTAATTAATACCGGATTTATCAACGCGCATGTGCATTTTGATTTACTATAATATTTAACTTTTCTTTGATATAGGGATCGTTTATTAGGTAATCGAGGGTTCTGATTGCGTTTTTTAAATCGGATTTTTGATCGTACATGCTTATTTTGAACTATATTTTTAATTAACATTGAAAATATTATTTTTTATTTACATATTTGTGGTTAGCATTCTTCCTTATGTAATACTTTTTCTTCCTCGAATACTTTTGAGGTCGTTCACAGCTTTCAGTACCTCGGATCAGTCATCAATCATAGCCAGAACGAAAGGGAAGAAATCAGAAGAAGAAAACTGGCTGGGAACCATACATGCTTTGCCATTCCTAAATTATTTAATAGTAAAATGGCTAGCCGTAAAACAAATATTATACTGTACAAAAAACTTATTAGACCTGTAGTGACATACGCTAAGCAAAAATGATTCACAGTTGGTGGAAAGGTTCGAAAGACGCATCCTCAGGCAGATAATAGGGCCAGTCAAGGAAAATGACGTATGGCGATGAAGAAATAATGCTGAATTATACCAACTTTATGGTGATATGAGCATATCTTCTTTTGCCAGGATACTGAGGTTGAAGGGGCTGTGTCACTTGCTTAGGATGGATGAAGGATGAATGGCAAGAAGAGAATACGAAACTGTCCTGATGGTGTGCTAACAGTGTGCCTCTAGGCCTACTAGAGGAAGGCCAAAAGGCAGATGGATATATAATGACCTGGAAGATCTCAGGAAACTACGAATAAGCATTACGCATGGAAAGGACCGGAATAGATGAGACTTGAAGATTGAGCACGCCAAGGATCGCTTCAGGCATCCGTTGCGCCATTAAAAGAAGAATGTTCTTCCTTATATACCTAATTGAAATGGTGAGGAGTCTACACTGACATACTTGGCAGGCGTTTTTTTGTTTGAACTATAATTAATTACTTTATAATTATAATTAACTATACTTTTATAATTATATAAAACATCTGATTATCAATCACTTTATTGCTGTCATTATTGTTGTTACAAGGTCTACTAAGCAAATGACACTTTTTTCAACGGGAAATAATCATTAAATTATTATATTAAACAATTTCTACTATGTAGGGAAGTTAATATATATATATATATATATATATATATATATATATATATATATATATATATATATATAAAATATATATAAATATATATATATATATATATATATATATAATATATAATATATTATATATATAATAAAAATATAATATGTATATAATAATAATAAAAATATTATATATATATATATATATATATACATACATATAATATATAATATATAATAAATATATATATATATATATATATATATATATATATATATATATATATATAATAAATTAATTTGTGAAAAATATACTTCCCATAAATGTATAACTCATATTTTTAAAAACACATTTAAAAGGACGTTTCAAAGTCCTTCTTCGTCTTCAAGTTAATTGTTTTCTTTAATTTACATTATCCTCTCTCCAATGTCCTGCGATCAGTATAATTTTACTTCGTCAAATCCTAGCTGGTTATAATATAAAAAAAAATATAAATTTTTAATTAGGGAGTAATTTCCCTTACTGTCTCTGTCACATATACTGCACTATCATTAAAATTGAACCTTATACTAATCCTTGTTGTCAAGATGCCTCCCCACCCATTCTCTTCACCCTTGCTATTATTTTTTGTTTTAAAATAATGTTACTATTATATTCTATATATTAAAATCAATATGCCTTTTGTTTAATTTTTAGATTTATCTTTAATTTATCTTATATTTAGTTTATTAATTATGTCCTTATAATGGCTTTTTAGATTGACCGCATCTGTTTTGAAATTAACTACCTTATTTATGTTTTTAGCAGTGTGTGTATTGCTTCTGATGTTTTTATATTTTTTTGAATTTTTTACGGTTTCTAATATTTCAGGATTATCAAAATTAAATATGTGGTTATTAATTATACTATGATGGGCGCAGCTGTAATATAGGTCATCTCATAGTTGCCACAATCTATTTTATAAACTATATTTTTTCTGTCAATCATTTTTATTTCATCTTTCATTTGTCTTAAATGTTTTTCTAGTTTAATACCATTGTAAGTTCCTAGTTGTAAGTTTGTATGGTCATTCTCCACCAATACTTTTTTTTTTTTTCAGTTAGTTCGGGTATATAATTCATTTTATAGAATTTTACTTTGTTTATTTCCTTTTTTTTTTAATCATTATTTTTTTTTTTACTAACATCTATTTTACTGTTTTTATCATTGTTATGGTTATCATTGTCAGTGTAGTATTCGGTAATAGTTTTCTGTTTTGTTTTCTTTAAATTTTTCTCTTTATTGCCTATATGTTCGAGACGAAGATGGAATTCGGAACGTCGTTATAAATGTATTTTGAAAAATAAATAAATAATAAAAGGCTTAGCGAACCCGGAGGTTCAATGCCGATACCACTAATCGCTGTCTACAAATCTCGGTCCACCGACTACCGTCCAAACCCAAATTCATTAGATCACTCTTAATACTATCCTCCCACCTACGTTTCGGTCTACCCCTCGGACGTTTTCCAGTCGGCTCAGCGTTTATTAACTTTTTAGGAATTCGTTCGTTACCGAGCCCAACAACTTTGCAAGCCCATTTCAACCGTCGCGATGATATCACTTCGATTATATGAAAAATACAAGTTTTTAAAAATACAGTTATATATTTATGGTAAGGGTATTTTTCACAAATTAATTTATTATAATCATTAAAGTTTTAAAAATAAAAAAAACAAAGTGATCTATTACTTTAAAAAGAGATGAACTATAAGAGATTGAATGGGTGAAGAAGTATTTTTTCAAAGGAGCGTTAGAATTTCTTCCCGACTCTAGAGAAAAAGATTTATCTCAACTCTTGGAAGTCATTTATATTCCGAAACGCAAAGACATCCCTCATTTTTCATAGAGCAAAGTGCCTATATATCCTTATATTATCATATTTACTTTGAAAAAAGTCTTAAAAGTGAATGCTTGAATTTGAATTTGTCGTCACTCTATAGTTTATCGATTTTCTAAATTAATTGCTTAATTAACTTACAAGGAGAGTGCACGGAGTGTCCGTCGCCGATTTTGATCTAAATTTTTGGGGTGATTCTATATTAAAAAAAAGTTGACCCATATCCTTCCGTATCATCAAATGCACCTCAAGAACGGGAAAACAATAAAACATGATGAAAATGCTTTATTTTATATTTCGTGTTTGGAGAATGATATCGATATGATTTTTTTCAGCTAAACATTTTTTTTTATAGATTATTAAAGGAAAAATATAAACATAAAAAAAAGAATTGATCTGTGGTCAAATAAATTTTAAAATGTGTTTAAATTATTAAGTAAACTAGCCTCATAGATTTTTTCAACCCAATAATAATTACAGATTTATATTTAGCACATCAATAAACCTTAATGTTTAAAAAATTATTATTTTGAATGTGCTCAAAATTTTTAAAGCCACAAAAATCCGTTTGGGTTTGAAGCACTGTATCTCCTCTTCAGTTGACCCAATATCGACGTTCTTGGACTTGTTAAAAATAGGAAAGTTTCTTCTTTCCACACATATAAAAAACTATTCCATTATCTTAGATGGTCTGGGTAAAAAGAGGTGATTACCATATAAAAACAAAATTGAAGTTTTTTGCGGATAATGTTGGTTCTAAAACACGTAGGAACATCACTGTTAAAGCAAATTACGTAGTTTACGAACCTTTACCGATGACTTAAATTTGGTTTGAATTATTCAAAAGGTTCCTGATTTATGAGCAATTATTTAAATCTTTAAAACAATTTTCCTCTCGGCAAAATTTTTATGTTTAGATTCGCTCGAAAATTTGAATATAGGGGTTTTTCAAAGTGCTAAAACCAAATCTGACGCCAGTTTTGACCACAAATCAATTATTTTTTTTATGTTTATATTTTTCCTTTAATATACCCTAAAAACAAATGTTAGCTGAAAAAATCATATCGAAATCATTCTCCAAACACGAGATATAAAATAAAGCATTTTCAGCATGCTTTATTTATTATTTCTCAGCTGGTCTAAAGCCCATTAGATGAAAGTGAAGGATGTGGGTCAACTTTTTTTCAATGTAAAATCACCCAAAAAATTTTTCCAAAATCGGCGACATACACACCGTTCACTCCATAAAAAACCATGCCAGCAGTAACATTTTGAAGGGGTATGAAATCTATTCACAACTGATCAATTTTTATTTTCAGCGAAAAGATTGTTGAGGGCAGAGGAAAAGGATGCGATTAAAGAAAAAAATACTCTGATAAGGAAAACTTTATTTATATAAGGAAAACCCATTTGTAATTTGTTTGCAGAAGTTTCGGTCGAAGCTGCAGGCCTTCATCATCGTTAAGAAAAAAAATGCCCTTATATAATTTATATTATATCTATCATTCCATATTTGCCTTTTTACATTTGCATTATGAAAATTTCGAATTTGTGTTTCCAACGGAAATTAACGTTTTAAGGGTTCCTATGTCGAAATAACCAAGTCTCACAAAATTGTTTGTGTCTCATTGTGTATGAAATAGTCTAGCTTAGAAACGAAAAATTATACGAAACTGAAATTACTTGTTTCAAGTAGGTATATAATAATAGCTATACCTTTTCCTCATTGAAATAGCTTCAGAGGCCTTAATAAGCGAATTTTTAAAATTGTTCCTTTAAAGTACCTTTAATATGAAATAATTAGCCGTCTCTTATTATTAGTAGAAGTAGTAAATATAAACTATGAAAGAATTTGATAATTAACTAAAGGAGGAAAAAAGAAGAAATATTTTTTCAGGTTTAAAACAAATTTCCGAAAATAATATAAGTAATATAGATGTGTAATATACCGTTGGAAAGCTAAAGATTTTAGAAAAATTTACACCTAACATATAAAGTCGTAGAATAAAATAAATTGAGATTGACGAAAAACGCCTAAAGTTAAGTGATTGTTTTAGATAATAATTTATAGTTTTATATACTAAATATAGTATCCATGAAATCTAAATAGAAACTTTAAAAATTTATTTCAAAGACGGTGGTAAGTTAAAGTAGTGTGATGTGCGGACCTCAGTTTTCCTCAGATTTACTGTTCAAATACAATATTTTTAAAAACATAATACAGCAATGCATATTAGAATTTTATTATATACGAAATATCTTGTTCATTATAGCAATTGATTTGATATAGGATGATGGAGGATTTGGGCCCAAACATGGCAGATTTGGGCAACAAAAAGAACATCAATAAATATTAAACCAAATACAAAGCTAGAAAGTGAATAAAGAATAAAGAAATAGAAAAGTAAACATAACTAGAAATGTATTTTGTATAATTCGATTGGCAATGTCGGTATGTGTTGACTAATTTACCAACACAAAACCTCCAATCAAGATTGCCAAATCGAGGTAAATTAAACTCTATTAATATTAAAGCAGACTATGGTACAATGAACAATTAGGCGAGGCACATTCTCGCCTCTACAAAATTTATGTAAATTGTAAACTGAGTTACGTTGTACATTGTCCGAAACTTCTGAGGTTGCTCTATACTTCAGTCACCAGATACTTTTTGCCTGTACACAATTCCGAAATTAATGATCTTTTGATACGTTGTACGTGGGTATTCTATAGTGAAGAATCCAGTAATTATCCAATTAGAGAAAACTGGGGAAAATTCAGAGCACCCGATAAACCTCCAAATTTTCGGAGATTTTTCAGTTTCGTATTTATAAAACCTAAACGAAGGCTTTAGGGATGTTGAGAAAGTATTCAAATATTGATGTTTTAAAAGAAATATATCTTTATTTTTGCCACGGTTTTAATTCGATATATCGTAATATCAAATCGTAATATTATATTTTGGGAATCGGAAACAGACTTTTTATTTTCTAAAAAAGAATTAAATAAAAAGGTTTCCCTTAGTGTTTGCAGCCATGTTTCGCATCCTTGAAAAAAAGAAGGAAGCCCAATAGTTTCATAAATTATAACTTGTAAATTTCTACAGGTACTTCAGTCATGGAAACAGAGGTGTCGAGGATGGGAGTTGAGATTGGTAATGATGTCCTGTGTACCATTCAGTTTGCAGATGACCACGTTGTCATATCATCAGATGAATACGATAAGGAATTCATGATGAGGAGATAAATACCAAAAAAAAGGGAATACTTGGCATTCAACACCTCTGTTTCACCTCTCTCTCCATAGAGCATTGGACGATCCCTCGAAGTACTGCTTTCAAGTATATTGGAATGACGATTGATAGGTTTAATACGCATAGTACAAAGAGATATAGAAAATAAAATGACTAATGGTAAAAAGGTCTCCTAATCAGTGTATTATGGAATAAAAAAGAAGAAAAAATGAAGATACACATCTCCTTCCTATGTTATACGGGTCAGAATCATGGAGACATTGATAAAACAATGCGCAAATAAATTACTGGCCCTAGGAATGGATTTTTGGAGAAAAAGGTGTGCCATATCCAGGTTGCAGAAGGTCTCGAATGAGGTAATAAGAAACAAAGTAAGGGCTGAACTCGACATTTTCAATGACATCAGTGATAGAAGGTTTCTGTGGTATGGATACGTCTTGAGAATGGATGAGACGCGTTGGCCCCTTCGAATACTTGTCCTGATATGAGTAGAAGACGGGGAAGACCTCGGAAGCAGTGGATAGAGGAAGTCAGAGAAGAAATGGCAGCTATATATCTAACTGAGGAAGATCGTATTGGAGGAAAGGTATATTGAGGACAGGGATGTAATGTAGTTGCAAAACCCGACAAATAAATAAATAAAATACATGTATACAATTTTGCAAAATATAGTAATTTTGCAAAAATAAAATAACAAGAATTACCCGCCTTGAAATTATTTTTTTCTAGTAATTATAGCAAATTTTTCATATTTGTAAATATATATATATATATATATATATATATATATATAAGGCTTTTTTACTATTATGAAGTACATAGTATTTAAATGAGATCTATAGAGTAGAACAGAAGCGATAGTACTAAGTGGAGAGGTGACAGATGATAGGACACTAAAGACACCCATCAGAGTAATATCTCACCGCCTCACTCCTCTGTTCCGGCCTCACTCCTCGGTCATATTAGTCTAGAGAGAGGTGTTGGGCGTCAGCAGCTTGTTTTAGCGAGCGAAGGCTTTATGTCTGGTCTATATGTCTTCCGTTGAGGAGCCCTTTGGCTATAGATTAACTTACACAGTAGTTGACTTGTCACAGTGCGGAGCTGTATCAACGTTTTTCAACTTAATACTATACTATAACACTGGTAATAAATCTTAATAGATATAATCAAATTCTATTTCAATTCCTGAACTATTAACATAGAGAACTTTATGATTAAAAATATGTTTTTGAGATCTTAATTATTTAACCCGTCGGAACTCGCAATCGAAAATAAACCTGGAAGCTCCCAATGAGCTGAGAGGCCTCATATGTACTAGAAAATAAAAAATACACTTTTTGGTGTTTTTTCCATACAAAAATACGAGAATCAATCATGAAGGTTCAATCCTTTGATTCATTGCTAGGTTAGATGAATGATTCCTTAGGTATAGCTATTGAATCGCTTGATTGAACCATATTTGCATTTATTTACCGAGCGGGCACGATACTGAAGCATTTTCAGTAGTGCAAAGTAATGGTAAGTTTCCTGAATTGGAAATAAACAAAGTAAATTCAAATTATAATTTGAATTTATTTATTTTTTTTACATATTACAAATAATTATTTGTAATATGTAAAAAAAAAATCAACTTAACAATAAAAATAGACACTTATAGAATTATAAAACTAATTATTTTAAATGGCAAAATTACTAAATTAAATTTATTAGCAACAAATAGCTTATGTTTAAACAAATATAAGCATAATTACTTAGAAATGCGCATCTGAGATCTACTTCAATTTTACACTTTTGACAGGATTCTAAAGGCACAATTATTTAGCGAGAGAACATATGTATATATATATATATATATATATATATATATATATATATATATATATATATATATATATATAATAAAAAACCTCGGTTTTTCCGGAATCGTCGATACGGATAATCGGACTACCGAGATAAGATTTTTAGACGTTTTTAAAATTAAATCTTCACATTAGAATAGTAAAAACGTATAAATAGGCTAAATATTCGCTTTTTTGTTTGATCCAATCTACAAGTTATTATTATGATAAATTATGGTAATAAAATGTTTTTGTTGAATTTATAAAAGCTTATTCAAAACTGTCATAGGATCTTTACGTCGATTGATTCACCACCTATACATAGTTTTAATCGAAATAAATGGTGTCTGATTATTTAAGGATTTTCTTTTGCTTATTACATATATATAACCCGAATTATCCGGATTTTTGATTATCCGGATCTGGTCCCAGTTGGTCCGGATAGACGAGGTATTACTGTATATATATATATATATATATATATATATATATATATATATATATATATATTAATTAAAGAAAGGATGCTTTCTACAATTCCAAGGGATATAAAAAAATTGCAAAGAAAAACCAGAGACAAGGAAATCCCAATCATTCTCAAAACATAGAAAAGAGCTGTTTAGAGAATGGTATTTTTTTAAGTTTGTTTTTGTGTTGTTATTTAGTTCGAATGTAGTAATGTTGTTCGATTTTCGAAATCAAAGGGGTAATAATAACAATAATGAGGGCTTACTCAATATTGATAAAGCCAACAACAACCAAAACCCGTCAAAATATAAATCAACAAAACCAGGACTAATACAATCCGCTGATCATCTGTGCCAGATCTCAGGTGGCATTCTCCTACCTCGCCTATGTTCACTGTTCTGAATTCGCATTGAAAATCAAAGGAATGGTTTAACAATAGGCTGTGTGCAGAGAATCAGGAGGTGGGTAAGGGCTTAGTTGGTATATGTATAGAACAAACAGTGATTTCAGACTTTACAAATTTAGGAAGAATTAGAATAAAGATTGGTACATAGATTGCGGCTGACTATATTAAATTCATGCAGATGTGGAATGAATAAAAGATATTTTGATATTATTCTAATATTAAGGCGATAGTAAGGGTCCATTGAGTTTAAGAAAACGTCGGTGAAAAAAAATGAATGAAAATGAACAGACATAATGATTATTTATCCTGGCCGAATCTCATTAATGATACCTCATTAATTAAATGTAAAATACTCACTCCTTAGCGTTATGGTCGTTGGGCTGATAGAGGGAGAAGTCGCTGAAGATGAGCTGGACTCTCTCCTTCCCACTGCCGGTGAACTCGTAGCGACATTTGCTCTTGGGAGGGTACGGCGCCGGGAATCCTGGCGAGGTGATGCTCCCGTTCTTACCCCCATCGCTACTCAGTTTCACATCGCAACTCGAACCTGAAACAAGAGGCAGTGTGGTGAGTACAGTAGATTGAGATCACGGGATGGGCCTCAGAAAAACAGGGAAAATTGATCTGTTGGCGAAATACTTATAAATAGTTGTGATACGATGAAAATAGTATATAATATAAATTTACTGATCTTTTCTTTTTCTATATTAACCCTCTAATGGTAAGGTGAAGTCTTGGTACTTACTCGGTAAGGCCGGGTCGGATCCGACCCGAAGCTATTTTCTGCTTATTTGGAGAGCTAAAATGGTTAAAATGTTAATGAATGACACCAAAATGAATTTTTAATTCTCTATTTATTGTTTCTAAACATTTTGTTTTCAGTCTTAAATAGTTAAAAATTATTCACATTGGTTCTAGATAGCATTATCACAATCGTTAAGTGACGTATTACAATAAATTATCACATTGGACAATTAAAATAAATGAAGAAAAATCAAATGAACACATAAATAAAGTAAAACTACGAGCATATACTCATTTCAAAAAGTTTGTGGGAAAGCTGCAAATTTATCTAAAGACTTTCGTGTTTCTCGGTATCCTTGCCATCGAATCTCAAATTTGCTGAAAGGAAATCGAATCTCTTTTTGGTCATTGTGGTCCGAAAAATAAGTGGCCCAAAGACGGGAGAAAAAAAGTCTTCGGGGTTTAGGTTGCAGTTTTATAAAACTCAGGCTACGAACAACAATCCCATAAGTGCTTTTAACTCCAATGCGTCATTAGTTGATATAAACCACTGCTCTGATTCATAAGTTTTTGGATTTGTTGATTTGTACAATTTCGTCAATAATTTGATCTGTAATAAAAAGAGAAAATAACTGTAATTCAACTGTGAGTTCTGAGGCTTTTCCTTTCTGCCCAGGTAGATGGGTGACAATGTTAGAAGCTGGTATTTTGGCATATTTTGAACGAACCGGAGTCTTTGTCCAAATGGTGTCCTCATCCCTTCCTAGTTCAAACTTTCTTCCTAGTCCGTATCTGACAATGAGCTGAAATCTTGTTCGGCATCGAAGTAATCGTCGTTTGGCAAAATTTCGTCAACTGCCTCAAATACTTCACTTTCAGAGTCTGAATCTTCCTCTTGCTGTCGCATTTATTCTGTAAGAACTTCCTCGGGAGTAGTGAAAATTATTTTATCTGCCATTTCAGAACAATCTGGTAAAAAAAGTACATTAAATTTGTAGCGTTAAATTTGCAGTAAGGTGGGTCGCATCCGACCCAGCCGTCAGACAAAAAGTCGGTGAAATGTGGAGGGGGTATTTCACTTACCTGAGTGATGTGAGCTTATACACCGATAGAGAAAGCGTGGGACCAAGGACTCCTGAAGTCACACCCCTCCTACTCACACAATAAGGGAGTATGAACGAAAATGTTACGCCATGAGTCGTATCCAACCCTTACCTTACTGTTAAAGGGTTAATTTCAATATCAATATAAGCATTTAGAACAAAAGAAGTATGTGTAATTTTTTACAAACATCAGTCAATATAAAACCTAACATAACGAAAATTCACTAGCGTTTCGTTTACTTAGTTAATTTAATAATAATCGAAATAAATATTTTTAACTAAACTAAACTATTTACAAACTGATATAAACTTTCCAATATCAGATATTCTGAAGAAAGTGTTAGACATTTCTGAGTGTGCTTGTGTCAATATTAATAGTGTGTGAAAATTCTTCACTGATTGACGGCTCATCAATAATCTTATACCTCATTAGTCATCTCATTAACTCATCACTCTTTAAAAGGATCATCGATGATTACACTGTCACCATGATTAAATTTTAAAATAATTGTAATTTAAAAAACTTTGCTAGGTGGAAGTAGAAAAATCTATACACCACAGCCTCGATCCATGACTAGCCTAATAATTAAAAATATATAAGAATAAGTCAAAATGATATGTGTGGTAAATAAAATAAAAATTTATTTAACAACATTTATGAAAATTTTTAATAATTTAAATGTAAATAAAATGAAATAATAAATAACGCCCTCCAATATTGTATTGTAGTATAAGTCCTGAAGATAGGATAAAATGCCAAAACATGGACGTTATCTATATAACAAAACCCATAGGTGCGTCCGACCGAGTCTTTCGTTTAAATCCATATCAGTGGCATATTATTATTATAATTATTATTTTATTTATTTATTTTTTTTTTTTTTTTTATCAATGTAATATTCAACCATAGAAGTAAATAAAATAAAAGCATAAACATATAGAAAAAATATAAAAATATAGCAAATAGCATAAAAATATAAAATTTAAAAAAATATATCATACGTTTTATGATTGTTTTAATTATTTATTTAATTTAATACTTTAATTTTTAATTAAATTAAATAAAAAATTCAAGAATTTAAAAATTTCGTGGGACCCTAACGTGCCCAGTCACCCACTTTGAGAACCACTAATCTATGGGTCACTCCATTTCATTTTTTGAGATATTAATTTTCCAAAATGTAAAATAATTAAAGAAAAAATTCATAACTTTGGCCATTTTCATTATATCAAAATGATGTTTTCACTAGAAAGCTCAGAATAGCCTACAAAATAAGTAAAAAATTCATTAAATAATGCCTCTATTAAATGGTGCACTCATTATCAGCTCAAACTTTGAATTCATGAATATTTTGAAGAAAAAACGTAAAATTGTAAAACAGATTTTAGATAAAAGGCTGGAGCAATCAAAGAATTTCTTGCTTTAAAAATAATTGATTAAAAATTTTACGTATTTTCTTATTTTCGTATTTCTTATTTCTAGACCTTATGATAAAGGTTATATAAAATCACAGGTATTGTCGTATATGCAATAATTTATTTTTAATAAAATTTATATATAGTAATATCACTACTATATATTATTACGGTAGTGTAGATCCCTTTTCCGGCTCTCAGGAGCGATGGATTTTGACGGGTGAGGTATCAAAAGAAATAGAATTTCACGGAGAAGTGACGAATCCTGATTTTGTTTCTTAAAATCTTACAAGGACTTAAATAAAAGTGATGAAAAAACTGGAAGGTTTCAAAACTTTGACGACTGAGAGTCGGCGGATCGTGACGGGATAAGTTGGGTTTTAAAGATTTTGACGCGGGCATCAAGATCATATACGCTCCTGTGGAGCGTATTGGTCCCGCGTTTTACAGCTTAAAAACCTACCGTTTTCGAGATAGCGCACGATATAGATCCGCACGGGCCTCATGCCATCTTGCGTAGCATGGTCATGGCAACTTTATATCAATTTGAGTCTGTTTACAAAAACTTTTAATGAGTGGGAAATTATATATTGTTTCTCATGTCCAACACTAAAGGGCACTGCTAAATATGAATAATACACATAGAAAATGGCATAGCTGAGTCTTAATGCTTAATGCTTAATGCTTCCAGTGGGGTAAGCTAATTACTTATTAAGTATGAACTATTACTTCAACATAGTCATTTCAAATTATGTAGTTTCGCCAAATGTGTGTGTTAAATAAAATATCTTGGTAATATTATATTGTTTATACGAATAAATATGTTTCCCTAATATCGCTTATACTTGAAATTAGGGATTAGAAGATATCTAATGCGAGAGTTCTCGCTCGGGAATACTAGTAAATATATATAATAGTAATAATTGTAAATTGTGTTCCTGAGATTCCCCGAGAAACGGTGACGGTCGATTCTAATTAGTTCTAGATAATTAATGCTCTCCCATCCGCAATCAAACTTTCCTTAAAGTCAGAAAAGTAATTTTACCGCCGGACTTGGGACAGTAAAATAGTAAAGCCTTATTATCCTCAGACACATTGTCCTTAACTTATCTTTTAATGAGACTTCTTCGAATTTGATTCAGCTTGTTATGCAAAGGCAGTCAATTATGACCTCGTGGAAGGAGACTTCTCTACCTTCTTATTTTGTTTCACTTAATGATTCGCCATTATTTCAGTAATATAAGCGATCCAAACAACCTCTAGGGAAAACAGGCTGCAGCTATAACATTGTCCTAGTTGTTGATCATTTTATGCGGCAATGTTAAGAAACAGCAGGCCCAATGATCTATATTAATTAGGCGTCTGTTACTTTCGCGACCGTAATTGTTATATATATATATATATATATATATATATATAAATATATATATATATAATAAAACCCTCGGGTGCGTCTGACCGTGTCCGTCGTTTAGATCCGCTAAACCCTCACAGCCGTTCGGTCTTACGGGTACTGTTTAGCCTGTCCCTTGCCTATTCAATAGAAAATAGAAATATAGAAGTTCAATAGAAAATGTATGAACATATACACTAATAATAAAATCATTGAATATAGAGAATACCTGTAGACAATTGTATTGTAGGGAGGGCATAAAGAAATGCATTCATAATTTAAGGCTAAATCAATAAATATTATGTTTTGTATTTGTTTCTAGTGATTACAACTTTCCTTGGTAGGACTCGTATTATCCTATCTATCTAGTATTTAATACAATTTAGATTGTTCGTTCTTACCTTTATTATTTTCTGATCTAAATAATAATTTTAACTATTCCATCTGCTATATTATTAATTAAATTTATTTTTAAAAAGTTTCTGTATATATAGTTTTCCTTATTACCTTCACTTATCTATTATGAAATGCGGAAACTATATATGAAACCGGAAGTGCGGAAGGATTTAACGGAAGTGCCACTTAATATCATCGATTTACACGAACTCATATTGCGAATTTAAAGTAGTTATATGCTTGGGATGTTACAGCAACGTTTTCGCTAAAATCGACTTATCGGAAGTGACAATTTATATCACCAATTTTAAACTTTTTAACTATTTTCTCGAAAACAGCGCTGACTATTTTGGTAAACTCGTTATATCAATGTACAATTAAATGGTTTTTAATATCAGCTAGGTGTTATCCTCATTGAAATAGTCTGACAGGGCTTAAATGCCGAATTTTCAAAATGGCTTCCTCTAATGTATTGTAAATGTATTGTTTATTTGAAATAATTACCTTTCTCTCATTGTTAGAGGTAATCAAAAATGGATAAATATAAACTATGAATGAATTTGATATTTATCTAAAGGAGAAAAAAAGTAGGAAATATTTTCTCCGGTTGAAACCAAACTTCCGGAAATAACAGTAGTAATATAGATGTATAATATACCGTTGGAAAGCTTAAGATTTTAGTGATAAGGCACTGCGTTACCATGTTCCCGGTCCGGAGTTCGAGACCGGCTGTGACAGATAATTATATATTCTTTAAGCTGAGGATCGACACTGCGGGATCGAGGGATCCTCCTGGGGCTCACCTAGCCTCCATAGAATGGGTACCCTTAATTGAGGAAAAGCCTGGCGGTTGAGCGTGCTCTCGGACGAACCACCTCCTTGCACAACCGTTGGCCTAGGAACAGTACGGACCTTACCAGGTACTGAACCCAAGACCCTTCACGGGTTGTAGTGCTACAGTTTATCATATACAGTTGTAAAAGGTAGTGGTATGATTCATAAACTTCAGTGATTGTTGTAAATAATAATTCATAATTTTATAACATTTAATGGAAGCTAAATGTTTTCATGGAAACTAAATAAAAACTTTCAAAATTTATTTCAATTAAGGAGGTAAGAGATGCGCGCACCAGATTTTTTATTTTAGGATGAATTTAGGCCTATTTAATTTGTTTATTTGTGATTGCATTGCTTTATCATTAGAACAAGTACACATTTATATATACAGTAAATATTTAAAAGTACATATATAATGTACTTGTTCTAATGATAAAGCAATGCAATCACAAATAAACAAATTAAATTGACTAAATTGACCTTAAAACAAAAACTCTGATGCGCGCATCACACAACTATATATATATATATATATATATATATATATATATATATATATATATATATATATATATATATATATGTTAGGATATAAATGAAAAATTCTAAACACAAAGCCTCGGATCTCTAAAATGCCGGTAAACAACTTACCATTAACAGTCAATGCTTTCCCAACTCAGGCATAATCAGGACAGAAAAAATATAAGATCACAAGTATGGTAACAAAGTGCAGAACATCTCACACCAACAGCATAAAGAGACACATCATTAACAAACCCATATAGAAGTAAGTGTGAAGATATCTTGGAGTACTGTATGAGCTACTGTGTCTTACTGATGTTTCTTTTTATACTGTTGATGTGCGATGTACTAGATTTTTTCTGCGTATATGTGATCTAATATTTTTTTCTGTCCTGATGATGCTTGAAACGAGGACTGGTTAATTGCATACCGATATTTTAGAGACTCGTATGCTTTGTTTTGAATCTTCCGTTTATATCCTAACTGCAACACAATATTATTTAGGATTAAGAATACTCCCAAAACTTTATCCCATACGCTAGGAGAAATACAAAAATCAATCTAGGTTATCAAATTTCACGCAGAATTTTTGTATGCGCAAGTTAACATACTGTATGATATGGCATTCAAAATGGCAGCTGATGGAAAATCCATCCCGAAGAGAGAGATCTAACGAACAGTTTGACGGCTTGGGCTAGCATCCCTTTCTTGCATTATTCATATCTATTGGAATCATAAGTGAGGCTGAGGGGTGGTGAGCGATACAAGCAAGTGCCCCATTGGCTGGTTCCCTATATGCTAGTCTATCATTAGCCAATCAACATGATCCTTCGACATCATATAATAATCCTGATAATAAGTTGAAATAACAGGGATTGAATTTTTGTTTTCTCATTTCATTAACAAAAAAAAAAATAAAAAAAAATAATAGAAATTCACATTTCCTCCTCCTCATTGTTTTCTATCCTTCTTCTTTCTTCACCACATAGGATTTTTATCTATTTTGTTTTTGGGGCTTACATTATTTTATATTTTACTCCTTCATCTCATAATTGCAACAATTAATTACAACAATGTCAACTTCTTTAACATCATAGTCATCTTTTGCATAACTTACAACTATCTCTGTATGCTTTACACATTACCAAACCTTCATACTATTTGTCTTTTTAATTAATAGATTTAATATATTTCACTATTCCCTGTGTAAATATCGCATTATTTTTATTTTCAATTAATTTTTAATTTTTACATTGTTATTTCATTTATTTTATTTTATTTTATTTTTTCATTTGTCTTTTATATTATGTAATTTAGAGTTATCTTTTTCTTTTTATACTTCATACTTTTTTATCTTACTTGTATTTTCTGTTTTTTATCATTTTTACTGTTACTGGTACTGCCTCTTTCTCTTTTTTCATTGTTGTTATTTTGTTTTCCTTTTAGCCCTGAAGATGGCCTAAAACTTAGGCCGAAACGTCGGCACAATTATATAAGTTCGCTTATAGTAGTCTAATTCTTTGACCGCACCCCCCGACCAACTTCTCCCTTTAAATAAAAAATAGAAAGTTTATAGTCTTTGAACTAAACCGAAGGGTATTAATTTATTTTTTATAAATAGGGCCATTAATAATTTTCGCAAAAAAATTTAAAATAATTTTATTTCTAAACGCAATACATAATGAAACATTAAACATTGAGAATAATAAAATCAAGCTTTAATTTTACAAGACAAACGATTTTTTTCTTTTTTGCTTTATTTTTATATTGACACCTGAAAATTTGCTGGCTAAAAATTATTGCTATCGTGTCATGAAAGGCATTATAGAGAGTAATATTCAGTGGCACCTCTTCCTTATTGGGTAGGCAAGCAGATCCCTCATCCAGCCAAGGGGCTTGGTTATAGTCCTAAAAGTTTTTGTATGTCTGTCCTTTTGGCTATCCCGTATATATGTGAAGCGTAGGTCTAAATGGGCTTGAGTAAGTGCAAGAGTTCATTTTATGTCTAAGTTTCAATTTTGAACGTCTTAAAAGAAGTGATTATAATAGTTTTAGTCTTTGGTTTAGCGTTTTTTGTTTGTTCTTTACGTGTGGGCCCCATGTCATTCATATAAAACATTTGACTGTCAAGAAATTATTTTTTTTATGCTTATGAGGAATCTTGAATATAAAAACAATTAAATAATTCCAAAAGTTTATACTTATTAATAAATTTAAACAATAACATGAATAAACGGTAAGTTGTAATATAATATAATTTATTTATTTATAGTGTTAGATCTTTTGCCGTCTTATATTTTGTAGCAAACATAACATAATTTGAGTAAGTTTATTGTGTGGAATTTCTTGGTCACGTAAATGTCTGGCAAAATGTTCAATTGTGTGTATAAATATATTAATATATCTGTAACTGAGAGATATAGGACACCAGACATAGTGTCCTGAAATGAGACATCATTTCCACAACTTCAAAGGAGAGCAGTTTGAATACATGTTTCACACCTAATGAAAATGTTCTTTTAATAAAATAATATAACTCCACTTGAGAATAGTCTTGGGCATAGTTATCTATACCTCTGGGTAAAGGAATAAAAAAGTTAAACATAAATGTTTCAAAATGCTAAATTGTTAATAACTAATGCTGTATGTTTCGAAATCGCTGCGTTTTTTACTTCCTAGAACGCAGTAAAGGAAGTATTGTAATAGCGAAAATTTTCGGTTTTCAGATTTCAACGGAAATATCCATTTTGACCATCCCTGAATCCATTTTGACTAGTTTCGTCGTGACGTCTGTACTCACAGAATTATCTCGCCTAGCTCAAAAATGGTTAGCCGTAGAAAGTTAAACTTTTGTATTTAGGATTATTGTAAAATCTAGTTGCGAACCTCCATTTTTGATCACTGTATGATCATCGGAAGTGGTACATAACTTGAAGGTCATAATTGATTAACATGAAAAATTATGTTAAAATACGACGCAAAACTTCTCAAATTTAATATTTATAATTTGAATATTAATTTAAAAATCATAATAGATTTTGGTGTAAATTGGCAATCAGAATGCGATACTTTACTTGAAGGTCATAATAAACTTTCATCAAAAATTATATTAAAATATAATATAAAACATCTCAAATTTGGTAAATAGGACTTTTATATGAATATAAATAATATACTAGATATTGGTTAAAATAGGTGAGCCGAAAAGGATACTTTACTTGTAGGTCATAATAAACTTACATAAAAAATTATATTAAAATTAAATACAGAAATCTGTTTCCGTAATAAAGGTTACAAACGCAATTTAGTTTCCAATCTAATTAAACATTTTTATAACTTGTTTTAAGTGTTAAAATTGAGTGTAAAATACTGGTTTTCCTCCCCATTTCTGAGATGAACAGGTCAGAAGGAGAATAAGATATAAGTTGAGTGGGTTTTTCCTCTTAAAATGTCGAAACTGTCGATTTCCAATGCTTTATCAAGTGACATATACAGTTCTAATGTTGTCAGGGAATACTAAAAAATCTCTTAGGAACTTGTTACCTACTGAAAGAAAACGACATATAATACCGGAATGAGGTCTCCAAAAACAAGAGTATGTCTGTGTGTGTGTGTGTGTGTGTGTGTGTCAATAGATGGATATCGCGACGCCGAGTGTCGTTTTTGACATACTGCAATCTTCGGAAACTAGTAACCAAATTCAGTATCACTTTTTGAGCCACCGATTTATAGTTTAATAGGCGTGCAAGGAAGTCAGGTGTTATCCACATCAGATCCTTATTCTAGTTTTTAAATCCTATCTCGATATAATATATTTACTCCACAGATTTCTCTGATAGCGGTGATGCATCACAATATCAACAATAGATAAGGACGGTTCGAGTATGTGCTTATCTGATTCTCCGAAGTGATGTAGAAAATTCTCTAAAAATAACACCAAAGTAAGCTGATCGATAGTATAGTCAGTATAAAGCTCAAATCATAATAATAAAAAAGATGATGAGGCTAGCGTATTCTATTTATAGTCAAGAGGAAAGCGTGGATTTTTTTTACGATTAGTAAAAAAATCGTATCTATTTCCTTATGATTTCATATACCTGGTGGTTCAATAAATATTATTATAAAAAAAAAAATGTATTTAGAAAACCATGCAGCGCACAGGTATATATCAGGGAGGCTAAAAATTTGTTATATTGAGGCTCACACATTTATTTTTGCTCTTTGGAATTCCGAATTCCGAATTCATCTGGGAAGGCCTCGGAATGATTCATATCCAAACACGGTCATTCGTTATAATGTAGTGTACATATATGTAAACAATTCGTTATACAGAGAACTATTTCACTAGGCAGACCTTATCGATGCAAAAAATCGTTATACAAATGTAAATGATTATTTCTGAGAGGATTTTAAATTCGTTTTATCGAGGTTTATTTAGATTTTATAATACTTTTGTAGAGGTATATTTTTCGTTGAATATGGTGTGCTTCTTTTTTCTTTTCTTTTCGTTTTGATGGTAAGGAAGTGAGTCTAAATCATTAATTTCTTAAGGCCGCAAGCCATTCAATTTATTTTTATTTTTTTTGCTGATTCTTTTAATTTTTTTTTTACTTATACGTTACAATTTTTTTTGTAATATTTTTTGATCCTGCGAATCCGTCTCATCTTCAGTCTTCTGCACATGTTATCAAGCATGTGCAGGTTGTCATGTCTTGTATGAGTATGTTAGTATATCCTCATAGTATGTCATGGAATTGTTTACAGTGGGTCTTTACGCTAAGCTGTTCTCATATGAAGGTCCGTATGTATATTTATGTTGGAAAAGTACCATTACGGTGCTTTAGTTATAGTTCTAAATGTCTATAGCGAAAATATAAAGTGATTTTGTATGAACTTTTTTATTTTTATTTTTATTTTTTTTTTAGCTGTCCAATTGCTGATTGAAGGGGTAGTTATTGGGACCTGTCACTCCCTTATCAATAGGGACGTGGCCTCAGTAAGGTTATAGCCCCACCCGTCACTAGTTGCCGCCACAAAACCGCGTATTCATTGCAATCATTAAAATTATTACTGCCTTCATTACATATTTAAAATTGTTAGTGCTGTCGACTTCCGGTGATCTGGGGAAGTTTAAGTAATAATTTAAAGGAGAGATAATTTAAATTACGGTATGGACCCGACCTCAACTGCAAAAGAAACTTTTGGAGTTTGTTTATCTCTTGAGCGAGCGTAGTGAGCGAAAATCGTCAGCTGTGATCTATTTAAAGCAGTAATAATTGAAATTACGGTAAGAACCCGACCTCAACTGAAAAGGAACTTTTGGGGTTTGTTTATCTCTTGAGCGAGCGTAGTGAGCGGAAATCGTCAGCTGTGATCTATTTAAGGCAGTAATAATTGAAATTACGTAAAAATTATGTAATTATTTACAAGAAACAAGTGAACGTATATGGGAATGAACGTATAAGGGAATGTGGTGGGGACGTAACCTCAATGTCAACAATGTGAGGCCACGCCCCTTTAGATAAGGGAGTGACCGGTCCCAATAATTACCGTTGAGCGCATCGCTTCTCTGTTTGATATGTAAGTCCAACATCATTCTTCTTTTAAATGTCAGACTAATAGAAAATTATAGAATAAATTCGATCGCAGTATTCGAACCACAGGATAACATTTATAAATTTGTTTTGCTTAATTATGTCGAATTTTCTAAAATTTTCAACTTTTTTATACTATAATAATTTATTAATTGAAATATGGTAAAAAATAATCATTAATTTATAGAAAGTTTCATGTTATTATCATATTTTTTTTATTAATATTTCTTTCATTGAATTTGTCTCATTTATAAGAATAAATTATAAGCTAAAAAGGAGCCAATACGATCGATGATATCGCAGGAGGTAGGAACTTAACTATTATCGGGGTTGTCGCTAAACCGGGACTTGATCCTAACAAATAGGCGATTATGATTGGCTAAGCCCCCGGAGCCTAATACTACCACTAACACAACACCTATATATCTTCAATGCATACGCCTCCAGTGGCTTTGCTATATAGGTAATACTAAGCCCTAAACCGATTGGCTTTTAATATCCGTCATATACTCCGTTAAATTCACTAATATAAGTTCGAAACGCAATATATATACACATTTTCCAATAAACATAAACAAAATATTGGGTCTTGGGTTCATTACTTAGTAAGATTTTATTTATTGGAAAGCGGTTCAGCAATCTGACCAGGTTTTTCCCGCAAATAAGAATACCCACTTTATAGAGGCTGAGTTAGCCCAGCAGGGTTCTCTCTCAATGTAAATCCACGGTTGATATAACAGAATAAATAATTATCTACCACAGCCAAGCTCGAACCCTGCCCCGGAAGATAGGAGAGCAGTGCTTTACTCACTGAGCTAACCCGCTCACAATTTATAAAATACTTGAATGAAAATAAATAGAACGTATCTTTTATATAAATTAGATATAACAGCCTCTTGAGGCCCCAACAACAAGTTGTTCCTCAGCAGTCATTGTTACTTTTTTCAGAGTCCAAGTTTTATTGGTCTGATTTTGAGTAGGACTGGGACGAAGAGACTGGGGACTTGAACTGATACTTGTACCTAATATGTTTTTTTACATAAACAACAAATTGACTAGCTGAATCGAACATATATTATGAATCGAATTTATAAAAGTGATATTTTTTTTTTTATTGTTTCTTAATATATTTGTAAATTATTCATCATTATGTTGAGTTGAAGTCAACTCTATTTTTCAGGACGTTTCCCCCCAAAGACAGATCAACAAATAAATCCCTCCCAAAACTGATTTAGGCCAGTGAATCGCAGGCACTCATTAACAAGTACACAATCCGTCTCCAGGTTAAGCAGATGAGCTATTTAAGAAGATCAGAAGGGAAAAAATTAGAAATATCATGATAAGGTCCAATCTGGATATTAAGATCAGCTGAAGAACTTACTGAAGAACATAGATTCAGGTGATTTGGACATTTGAACCCGTGGCAGGAGGGACATAAGAAGTCAAAACGGGAGGAAGATGACAAAGGCCTTCGAAAAGAGAGATATAGATTATAGGAAGAGAAGAGAGTTGGTCCAGGAAAGGGACGTTTGGATCAGCCTCCAAAAGCGGACCCCTGAGCGGTAAACAGGATGGATTTATAAGAACGTGATTCATAAATATATATATATATATATATATATATATATAATCAGAATCAGTTAACTCTTCATATCGGGCCTCTATTAGTTTTTAAACAAGCTAGAGGGTTGTGCTTAACTTATTCAGATCTTCGGAATGACAGAGTATCTTTTACGTAATAAGTGGTTGAATATTCGACCAGTATGCGTTGAGCTTCAAAAGTGTAAACGATTTTATTTTTAGTTAACTGTGTGCTACGCTTTACTGCCTATTTTTTTCTGCTTAAATTGTAAGTACTGTTTTGTTGATATATTAATTGCGTATTTATCCAATAAGATTAAATATATAATTTATTTCTCACTTGTAATTAGGCTTCACAACCAGTAGTTCCTGGCAAACGAATTTATTTGGAACCGCTACTATGAAATTTCTTAGTAAATTTTATTTTCTAATATATTTTAATTGACAAATTTTAATATTTGCACTATGTTCTTATTTTTATGATATTAGTTGCAATTTATAGGTTTTAATACTAAATGAGTGGTTGACATTTCAGCCAGAGGGCATAGGTAATGCAGAAGTGCTAAAGGTGAAATCATACAATAAATATATGCATGCACACTTGTTGATACATCCACACCACTACAGCAATAATACTTAATAAAAAATAACTAAATGTTCATAAATACTGTATTTAGACTCTAAAATTCATATCAGAAAGAAATAATAGGTATTATGCCCTACAAATGGCTCTAAACAGATACTGTTGATATATCAACAACGTCACTGTAGTTATAATACAAAATCACAAAATATCTTAAAACATCGCATTTAAATAATATATCCTTGTGAAAAGAAAATTTAAAAAAATAATCATGGGAATTATGCCCTATAAAGGGTTACAATGCAAGAATAAAAAAAAAAATGTTTATTAACTAAAGAACGACCATTTAAACAATTGATTATATTTCAACTTGGTTGTAGACCTGATTATTGCATTAGGAAAATATCGGGATCAAGCTTTGCCGAGTTAGTTCAAAGCCTACAGAGGCTGGTAAACAGGAAATAGGCCTTGGTTTACCATTGGTCGGCAAACTAAGGCAGGTGTGTACCCAGTAGCACTCTCCTGTACATACCATCTCCGCTACTACTCCGCCCTTTTTGACTACTCACAACTTCCTTTTTAAGTTCTTATAGATTCAAACCTATTTACTGATTGCTCTCTGTCTGGTTCCATTTCTAAAGCCGATAATTTTGCTAATTTAGCCAAATAGTCTCTCGCCGAAATACTGAAATTCAATTAAAAATTTCTTTTTGAAGTAAGAAGAATTCGGGACCTTTAATGTAGCGAATAAAAAAAAGGGATAATTGGTTATCATTCCCTTGGATATTTCAAAGGAAGTTCAAAAGGTAAAGGAACTATGAAAAGGCAAAGGTTCAATGCCAGGTCATAATTTATTGTATTTTTTTCTTCTTTATAAGTTATTATTTTATAAAGGAGAAATAATTGGTTTGGTCTGGGACTGTTCAGATGTCGAACAATATAATGTATGGCCTCATAAATTTTATAACGTCAGGTGAAATTTAATTACATAAAGCTAATTGAAATAATTGAACAAACATGTTTATTTTGTTTGGTTGCCAATTAAACATCTTTACATAACCATTTCAATCAGGGCGACGATATTCATTTCATTTATGTTTCCCGCTTGAAAACCACGCTATTCTGTTGCACATAGCCTGCATAGCCTGTTTCAGACCAAGTTTTTACGGAATACTTCACTTTCAAATCCTTTAAAGAGATACCTTTCCTTAAAGAAGACATTAGACTAATGTTTAGATTTAGGAATTATTTTTAGCTAATACATTTATTTATTTATTAATTATTTAGCTTTCGTTTTAATAAAATATCATATTATTCACAGTACTAATATGATCTTGCAACCATCTCTTCTTGGTTCGTCCTCTTTTACGCCTCTCCGTCGGGCGATACTGGAAGATTCTTTTTGACTACCGTTTCACTGACATTCTTTGGTACTTTGTAATAATTTGAAATTTCTCATTTAACCTTTTTTATTTTAATAGGATATATAAAGATGCAATTTGTTTCGTACAATAATATAAAATTAAAATCTTATGTAATGTAAATTAAATGAACATTGTAGATTGGAACTTGAAAATGGGCTAATTGTCCGAGACATAGTTCACATGTTTTAATAAACATTGAAGCTCAAAGAGCCTATAACAGAGGCGTACGCAGAATTTTTTAAGATTCAAGGATAAGCAAGAAAATTGGATCAAAAATTATCGATAAAATTACCAAAAATATTACCCAAAATACAAATCTTATGTTGCTGGGTATGAAAATGAAATTTTTTCGTACATTTAGGGAAGGGATGTATCTTTGATCCCCACCTCCACGTACATTTAGGGAAGGGATATATCTTTGATCCCCACCTCCACGTACATTTAGGGAAGGGATATATCTTTGATCCCCACCTCCACGTACATTTAGGGAAGGGATATATCTTTGATCCCCACCTCCACGTACATTTAGTGAAGGGATATATCTTTGATCCCCACCTTCTCTGCGTACGCCACTGTTCTATTATACTTCCTTAATTTTTAAATAGGCACTACAAAGCCTTGAGTACCCTCAGAAAACGAATCCGTAATACTGGAAAAAGGAAATTTTTTGTTTTTATTATTCAGGCATGATTATATTTTTATTTATTAATAAAGTTTTTTTCTCTTTTTGTATTTTTAATTTGATCAGGTTTTTAACCATGGATGGAATTATCTTTTTCCAAATAATAGATATGCAGACATAAAATTTTTGTAAGGCCGATGAAAAATTACGCATAGAGGCAGGGCCGGCTTCAAAGGCCCAGGGACGAGGCTCCACGAGGCGCGCAATGCCAGAGGGCGCACGCTAATATTAAAGTATTAAAAGTCTTATAAAGTTATAATTGGTGTTATAATGCGATAAAATTAAAATCGTCATCATAAAAATTACTTCCATCAGAAAAAATGACCGCTGTTCCCCCACTGATGGTATGAAAATGGGGTTGGCAGAAAACTCATGGTCCAAGAAGCGCTTATACTCTAAATCCGGCCCTGCATAGACGACATTGTTTCAAAGCTACTGGAAGAATTCCACATCCATTAAGAACAGTATGAAGTATAATAGTAATATATGTTTTTATCTTATGCTGTATGGACAGTGGGGGGGGAGGGAGGGGGGGTACACACTGTCCATGTTTTCTATGTTTTATTTCCTCAACACTTTAATTTCTTTTCTGGTATTTTAAACACTAGATATTTTAGTTTCTCTTTTTATTCCAACGCAATGTTCCTTATATCCTTTTCACCGGGCATTACCTGGTGTACTACTAATCATACACATCTCACCTAAGTTATGTTTTAGTTGGCCAATAGCTGAACTTTTTCTACATTTGTTTGCTGGGAACAAACCCAACATCAGTTGACATCCGCATGATGGTATAGGAGGATCAATCTAATTACGGATTGATAAATTATTTGCCACTTCTATAAATTTGTTTTATTGAAAATTAGTTTCGAATGTTATACATTCATTCTCAGTTCTAAAAACACAAACAAAATAAGCAATTCAAAATATATTTTGGTATTATTATACATATTAAATTAGATTAATATAAATCAATATTATAAAACATTTATGAATTATGAATTTAATTAAGACAATAAATCAAATACATGTTGGTACTCATCAAGGTTTAAATGGATTATATTAAACAGAAAAGTTTGTACTGGTTTCTTCTCGCATTGAACTAACAATGAAAGAAATGTAGGTAAGATGTTTTTAGGTAAACGGATTAAGGGTCAGGGTTTTTCCAGTAATGCCGGTGAGTAATTGTTTTTTCTGTTATAGATGGGAATAAATTTAAGATTGGACTATTGGAGATATTTATTTGGAAATTTAAGCAAAAATCTGGATTGGATTTGAAGGATTTTATTATTTCAAGTGCTTCATATATATTTAATTTGAGGCTGTTTTCAACGTGATGTATTAATTTAACTCCTGAGTCTTTGATGAATTTATGATTATTTTCATTTAAATGAATTGTAAAGTTGGAATTCTCTGTCTTATTATTATATGCACGTATATGTTCCTTTAATCTCTGATATAGCGATCATCCAGTTTTTCCCGTGTTTTTGGCTGCACTATCATTACAATTTAGTTTGTATACTCCGCTTTTTTCGAAAACTAGGATTAAACCTGCATTTAAAATAGAAAAAAACGCTATCCTCATATTTCTCTTCTCCTAAAGACAAAATAGACCCTTTCCAAAAAAGCGGAGTAAACAAACTAAATTGTAATGATTGTGCAGCCAAATACACGGGAAAAACTGGAAGATTATTTAAAGTGACGCTAATGTTAAACGATGTTGAAATTATATGCTTGGAATTGATGACGGATAAAATTATTTATTCCATAATTTTAAAATCTTTTTGGTTTATTCCATATATACGTAGAAATAACAAACTATTCCACATAATATAATGGAAACTTACAAAAATCTCTCAAAAGACATATATATACATATATATATATATATATATATATATATATATATATATATATATATATATATATATATATATATATATATATATATATATATATAAAACTAGATCTATCTAAAACGAGTAGTGTTAGTGAATGATACTTATGTTGTGTTACTACTATACTATGTCCTAGCTACCTCCTCAGACATTTTAAGTATAATGCCTAACTTCAAACCCTCAATGATTCATAGTTTTCTGTCCCTGCTATAATTATATATTATTACCTTATGGTTACTCTTTAAAGCGGTTGGTTAATTTTTCCTCAAACCCGTGCTATTACTAGTTCCAATTTTAGTTTTTCCACCTATTTCATTAATTCACGAAATAATCCCTCCAAGATAAAAATAGAATATTAATCGGTGGTATCATTTCCAGTCTGGAAAATAGCCATTCCCGAACTAGCGCCCTGGAAGAGAAGACAAGAGTAGCTAACAGGGAACTCCAATCATCCCTTACTCCATCCGAAGCCCAACATCGGGGCGAGAGCTGTCCGATATTACCACCCGGGTCGTAGCTCCTCTTCTTCTATTTTGCTCCAGGATCGATAAACGCTTTCGGAGATTGGAAATCCTTTCTCGTTCCGACTCTTCAGCTATATTTGCCTCACCGCAACGGTGGTTTACTTCACACTGCCACTACTATATTGCTTTAGAAGTGATGCCACTATAGATTGCTTTAGAACTCTACCTGATTCTAGTGAATATGGAAATATATATTTAAAATCAGAAAGGCATACTGAATTAACTATGGATATTTAAAAAAAAATTAAAACAACAAAAGTTCGAGTGACATGTGCTTTCTGAAGAGGTTTACCAGTACTTTTTCTACTGAGGTTTCTATTTCTTAAATGTATATAAATTTTCATGGACAGAAACGAATTTATTTAAAAATTGTACATAATTAAAGATAAAGAAAAAAAATATCTAGTGTGGACAACACATGACTTCCTTGTACGCCTATTAAACTATTAATCGGTTGCTCAAAAAGTGATCCTGAATTTGGTTACTAGTTTTCGAAGATTGCAGTATCTCAAAAACGACATTCGGCGTCGCGACATCCATCTATTGAAACACACACACACGGACATACTCTTGTTTCTGGAGACCTTATTCCGATATTATATTCCGTTTTCTTTCAGTAGGTAACAAGTTCCTAAGAGATTTCTTCGTGTTCCGTGACAGCATTAGAACTATATGTCACTTGATAATAAAGCATTGGAAATCGACAATTTCGACATTTTAAACGGAAAAATCCACTCAACTTATATCTTATTCTCCTGCTGCAGACTTGTTCATCTCACAAATGGGGAGGAAAACCAGTATTTTACACTCAATTTTAACACTTACAACAAGTAGTAAAAATGTTTAATTGGATTGGAAACCGAATTGCGTTTGTAACCTTTATTACCGAAACATATGATTTCTGTATTTAATTTAAATATAATTTTTGATGTAGGCTTATTGTGACCTTCAAGTAAAGTACCCTTTTCGGCTCACCAATTTTAACCTATATCTTGTATATTATTTATATTCATATAAAAGTCCCATTTACCACGACTACCACTTCAAAGTACCACTTCCGACAATCAAGCAGTAACCAAAAATGGAGGTTCACAACTAGATTTTACAAAAATCCTAAATACAAAATTTAGAAATTCAGAAATTTAGAAACGGCTAACCGTTTTTGAGTTATGCGAGATACGAACGTGCATATGAACGTACGTACGTACAGACGCCATGACGAAACTAATCAAAATGGATTCAGGGATGGTCAATTATCTTAAATTATACACTTTCTTCTTGTAGAATGATGACGGTGGTTTACGGGATATAATGAAAATGTGTGTTACCAAATGATGTGGATCTGGTGGATGAAGTTTCACGGGAGCTCTTAAGACGTCTACGCCGGTGCCTGGTCCTCACAAGAATGCTCTCCTCTGTTGTCCGTTACCCCTCTCTAGGTTTCAAAATGGCGAACTGCCATTTTGATTATCTAATACAAATGGACCATTTATGATTTTCTGAAGTTCTCATTTGATGAAAATCTCTTCTACTTCTTTTTGATTTTCTTAGATCAGGTTTATTGTCGAAGTATTGACAAATTGATCATCTTCACCCACTCGATCATTATGGCAGAGGTTCTGTTGAAGTCAAACATAGAGCCGCCATGTTTCAAAATAAAACCGTCTATTTTGGTTCCATTTATAATTTATGATGGTTGCAGTCAGGATAAATAAATGTTGTATTATTTTCCTGAGAATCTCTATTTCCAAATATTAAATCTAATTTAAGATATCTAAAACAATTATTTACTACGTACCTATAATCTGAAAAAAGGTGTATATTACATCCTTTGAAATTTGTTTTAGTTTGCAAAAAAGAGAATAGTACATGATTTATTTAGTATATATATACCATATATATATATATATATATATATATATATATATATATATATATATATATATATATATATATATATACACACACACTAAATATTGCTCTTTTTTGCAAACTAAAACAATTTTCAAAGGAATCCTCCATAGACCACAACAAGTCACTTGTTTCATTGCATAATGAATCAGTAGATGATATAATAAGGCAAAACTTATATGCCTAAAACCAACGTTTTAGAAATAAATAATGTAAGAAGGGATTTGGGTAATGAATAGTGTGCCAGTGAAAATTATGTTCATTTTAAATATAGGTAATAAATTGAATTATAACTAACAGTTTTCAATATATATATATATAAATATATATTCATTTTTTTTTATAAATAGTTTTATGTATTTTTCAATGTATTTAACCAAACTGACCAAATACACCATTCTGATAAAAATTATTACAGTTAAAAATGCTAACAGTTGTTAACATGTGTAGTACAGTGCTTTTTGAAGATGACGGTATTAACACATTAGATGTTTGGAAATGGCCAAAATAGAAGGCCCAAACGTCATCATAAAATACAATATATTCAAATTAAAATATTGAAAAAAAAAAATTGTATTAATAAATTGAATGTGGGATTATTTGGTACTTTGTTTCATAATCTAAAGCGATTAAGATTATAAATATAGTAAATAATAATTCCTACGTATTATTAAATGAACTGCATATAACAAATAAATATTATGTGGATACAAGATGATAGAATCGGGCTTGGAGAACAGTTCATAGTGATGGTCTGAAAGCAAACACAGAAAAAAGCAATAAATAAAGGAGGCTTGGAAAATTATTATTAATCATTCATTTGGCTTTTGAGAATTGATATTTACGAAAAAATAAAATAAAACAGATGCGAGCATATAGGTTTTAATTTTTTTCGAGATCGGATATTGAAAACAAACATATTCCAATCTGTATCCAGTACCATATTAACTGATACTACGCAAGCTTAAACTAATATTGACATCTATAACCCTTCTACATTATTTTTTAACCCTATAAAGCAGCCAAACAGTAATTTTTAGGGATTGGTTCTCAGCTGTTGGCTCGAAGAAGAAGAAGCTTTATTCTTGTTCGCAATCCTACAGTACGTTTCTTATTCCTTAGTTACTATGTATTTTGAGGAAAATAACAGATGCCATATTTTTATTTTATTTTATTTAGATAATCATTTTATATACTCTAGGAAAATATAATTATTATTTATATAAGATAGTATGTGAGCATAAGTGTTCCTTTAACATTTACTAATGTTATTTATGTGTATATCCGACGTTTCATTTTCAGACAGAATTTATCTTATTATTAAAAACAGAATACAATACAATTGCAATTTTTAATTTTTATTTTTTTAATTTACTACCTGATATGGGCGTGGCTACTTGAACTGGTAAGCGTTTACACGACCCGTTTTCTCCGGTCTGGTCTGATCTGGTCCGGTCGTCTAAATGCACCGTAACATGCTGCCACCGTGAGAAGTTCAGTTAAAAAACGTGCTTTGTGTTTTGTGTCCCTTACTTCCTCATAGAATAGAAAAAAGTAAATTAAATATTTGATGAATTTCTATTGTAGTTCTACAGATTTTGTGGGATTTGGTGCGGTGAAAGTATGGAAGCTCAAAAGTTAAGGCCTAATCAGTAAATAATAAATAAGTACAAAAACATCACTTCCTCACTTTTTATTTATAATAAAAATTGTGTTTCACTCAATATGTCTTTAGTTCACTTCTTTTATTAATAGACTAAAAATAATTTATCTCATACGCTGTGTTATAATTTAATAGTAACAACAATAATAATTTTATAAGAATTTAACTAAAAAAAATTTCAATAAAACTATATTTTTTTTACTTTTATGTGTATGTTATTTTATTTCCTTGTAATATTCCCTCAGGTTCAGGATAGGACATTGGATTCATTTTAACGAACGAATGGGGTACAATAAAAACACACCTCGCCAACTAAATGTTTTAGAATTGAGAAGAAGCAAGGGTCTAAAACATTTTCCCCAGCAAATATTAAATCCCATCTTCGACTCCTAGGAAGATAATTCGCTAAGACAGGGTTCCGACCTTGCGCTGATAAATGGGAGCGGCACTAGGAGGGCGGAGGAAATTGTCCAGGAGGCGCTGGAGGAAATTAGCGCTGGAACTGGAAGGTCCTCCTCGAGATCTTGTTTCCTCACCGCTCCTTCCTTCTCCAATTTATCGCTTCGTATCCGCTCTTCTACTTTTCTTATTTCTGTCGCCTCTTCCTAAATGCCTTCTAGAAAATCCTTTTTCGCACAAATTTCATTTTTTTTTTTCTCTCCCCTCGTGAAAATAACATCCCAAGTTAGGATGTCGTCTGTGAAACTTCCTCGTATCCGCCTTGAGTTGAGCAATATTTTGTTATTCAATATTAATAATATTGATTTTCTGTCGTTGTTAAGGAACGTCGTTAATAAACATCGTCAAAGCAGAAAGGTGTAAGCGCCAAAACAAAGAAATTGAATTTTTTTTTTAATTAGATGGGTTCGTAAGAGTTAGTTCTTTCATCTTACGCTAGGTTTGAAGGCAACAAAAAATCTATAAATTAAAAAAATCGATTATCTATTATCGATATTATCTATTATCCTAGCGTGAGATGAGAGAACTATCGATTACAAAATAGTGCTTCGCACATAGAGCAACCACACTCCCTATATTCTTCATAATCATATGATGAATTATAATTGTCACTTATAGCATTTCTATAACTAATAAATATGATATATTTTTATTTTATCTGAGAAAATTTTTATGGTAAATAAATATGACAAATTTATATTGTCTCTGATAACATTTTTTAATTAGCTCATACTATTCATAACTAGCATAAATATTATTAATATATCTAAAATGTTAATAAATATACGCTTTTTCTTTTGACAATTTATCTTAATTTAATTGATTATTTATTTTTTGGAGAAAAGCAACCCTTCATGCTTCAAAACCCTTTATTCCACAATCCCTTCTACATTACGTTTCAGACTGGTTCGTCCATTTTCAAGTGTCATCTGTTCTTAAAAATCTAAATATATTTAAATATATTAAACATAATTAACATCATGCTAATTTCTCATTATTATACGAAATACACTTTTCTTAAATACCTTTCTCTTTCAATGTCTAATTATAACGAAAAATATAATAGAATAGAAATATAACAGTGCAATGTTTAAATTATGATAAATATGATTACAAAGAGAATTAATATCAATAATATATATTTTTAAATATTACTATAATTTATTTTAAATATATGAATCATAATATATGAGACAAATAAACAATAGTTTATATTTAATGAAAAAAAAAAAAGAAGTGAAAAAAGGAACAAAGAAGCATTAAGATAGGAATGGACAAAAAACTTAGAAAAATTATAAGCACAAGATAGTCTAAACCAGACAGTTATTGACACCCTAATATTTAGTTGAAAAAAATAAGCTTTTATAAATTTTCAGTTTGTTATTAAGGCGAAAAAATTTCTCGTGATCCATAAAAGTAAGCTGAATAAAAAGATTTTCAAACTGTAAACATAAAAAATGTAATTAAAATTTAATCGAGAAGATACTTAACGAAGTATTTTAGAGAACATTTTCTTCTGTTTTTGTTAAGAAAAGTATTAGATGATTTATGATTTTAAGGTTAGTCCTTTATTACAATCATGGTTTGTAATTAAGGAGTTTAATGGGGTTTCAATAACTGTGGTGGCAATTACTGATTATACACTAATTATTTTCAATATATTGCCAAATACCTTCAGGGATATTTTTGGGCTGAATTTTTTCTTAAAGCAGAGAAATTCAGGAGAAGTTACAATGCATTTATGATATAAATATGACCTTAAGGGTGTCAATAACTGTCTTCTATACCCTAATCACAAATTAATGAGATAAATAGAAACGATTATAGTTAAAAAATTAAAGGGATTTAATATCTTAAATAAGGTATTTAAGAAAAGTATGTGTTTTGAATAATAATGTAAAATTAACATACTGCGATATTTGAATACATTTAGATTTATAGGAACAAAAGACATTTAAAGATGAAAATAGATGAAACGTAGTGTTGAAGGAATTTATCGAATAAACAATATTGAAGTATGATGGGTTGCATTTGATCCAGAAAATAAATAGCCAATTAAAAATAATAAATACAGTTGGGACAGAGTAAATTGGCCAAACACATACACAGTCCTTTCTGAATCTTGAAAGATAAATGCAGATTTGGGTAATATTCACTAATTCTCAGTTTTTGCAAATATCATAATACAATATTAAATATAACTTTATTTTTAAGGGAAAAATAAAAAAAAAATCCATTATTTAATCTGTCAATTAAAAGTTTATGATCTACAAAAACTAGGCCCGTTAGTCCTCCAAGAACTAAAGTTTAAGCTCGTAAAAGTGAAGCTGTAGGATCGAATAAGGGTGACTGGTGCTTGAGCTTTAGAGGATAAACTTTCATAGCCTTGATAACTGAAGCTCCAAGGATCAAAATGACGGCTTTAAAAGGTTTAAGCTTTTTAATATTTATTAAAAATCTGAATATTTTATCTTAAATTTTTATTAAAATATTTTCAATGAGTTGTTTCTGTAGGAGAAAAAAAATATGAATTCAAATCAAGCTAGTAGATTCTAAATACATAATTATATTTTGTACTTGCTAGCTTAAACATTTTAACTTTCATTTTAAAGTGTTACTTTTTCTTTAAAAATCGAACAATTTAATAATCTCATTTAATTCTTTATTCTAATCAAGTCATTTATATTATTTTATCTTACATGAAAAAAATATATGAGAATATTTTAAATTTAAAGTATTTAAAAAAAAAATAGAACAATGAATGTGACCACGTGATTTTTTATTACTTACAGTTACCGATTTCGAAATATATAGTAACGGGTAATATTGCGATCGTAAAAAAATTTCGAATCTGAGTTTTTAAAGGAATTACAGGTTTTAAGGTCCCCTGAGTCCAGATGGTCTGTGTGTCTATATGTATGCAAAGCTAGTCTGCTAAAAAACAAAAAAATTTATGAACCTGTAATTATGTATTTAACTTAGATTATTATGTGAGTAGGGTGTTACAGCAAGTTCTTTTCGCTGAAATCAACTAACCGAAAGTAGTACTTAATATCACTGATTTTTCACATTTTTTACAATTTTCTCGAAAACTGCTCTAACGGTATAATTCGATAAAGTATGTCTTAAGTTTTCTCCTTAAAACTCTTAAACTATCCATGTGTAGTATTAATCCATATGTAGTAATATATCACTTAGAAAATGCAGGGAACAAAGTTCCTTGAGAAAACATTTTTTTATGTACATATCAATCGGACCAGTACAAGCAAAGATACAGCCTATCTTTTAAGGGCTACCAGACTGGACACTAAAGCCGAATGTCCGAAAACAGACGGATGCAACCGAACTGCGGGGATCTTCCACAACGCCTCCTCCATCCTGTTCTCAAATACACTCTCAGTTGTTAACTTTACTCTGTAGTTAATAATTTCTGCTTTTATATCATTTAATGGATACATCTGAAATTTATTTTCAGCATGCGAACCAAAAATCTTCATATATGTTCTAGTACCGTCCAACTCAATTTTTGCCTAACTCAATTGGTTTTTTTCACGCGCGATCAAATGGTAACTGCCAACGCCGGAGGACGTTTTGAGGTTGAAATATGTAATAGATTAGGTATAAGACGGTCATTAGCAATGAAATTAGGGTGTTTTTGGCACCTCCAGTGAAGTTGGGTTCAATTGAGCAAGGCGGTGTTAGAACATATGTGACGAACCATATAGTGCACAGAATTATCTTATTTCTTATTCTTATTTATAAGAGTTTGAAAAACTCTTTTATTGTACTTTTGTGATAGAAAACGTGAAGGAAGTGCATGCTGCTGAGAATATTTCAAATAGTTTTTATGTGAACCCTATAATAATATTTTAAAAAATAGATACTTAATATAGGTTGGTAAATGAAAGTTCTTTGATTCGCTCAATGCACTACATTTTATAGATTTCTCAAGCTAGATCTGAAAAGTGGTATCATTGCAGATTATAAAATAAATTTGTATGTGTGTTTACAATTCCTTCACACTGCGGTGTAGTAGAGAAAAGGAAGTAAGAAGAATCAAATGTTCATCACCAAACACAACGCAATTCAAAATTAACATAACTGACAGAAGACGGAAAGACCAAACACTGACTCAAAAGCTGACAAATTATACAAAAGAAGCATGTGATGAAGAAGGCAAAGTATAAGACTAAACATAATCAGTCCGCATAGTATGTAGGCTGTAAACGGAGAGGGTAGATTCAACCATAATTTTCTACTATAATGATCATATAAATTAAAGAAACAAATATTTTTTATATATTGTGAATAGGGCAATGGGGTAGCTCAGTGGTAAGGCACTCCTATTTTTCCGGTCCAGAGTTCGAAGCCGACTGAGACAGATCGTTAAAGATCCTGTTATCAGTCGGGGATCGGGAGACCCACCTGTGGCTCACCCAGCCTCAATAAATTGGTGAAAAATCTGGCGATTGAGAGTTATATCGGCCTAGAAACAGTAGGTCTTTACCATGTAAGTTCATGGATTGTGGTGGTAAAGGTTTTTTTTTTTTTTTATTGGAAATAAACTTGCTTTAATTTATCAGACGAATCGAAACATATTTTGGCAATTCAACTGTCAACAAACAAATAATGACGATTTTTTCAACTGACCAAAAACTGAGACAAAGTTACTTTATATTATTCTGTAACTTGGAAATGAGAAATCTAAGAGAAAAATTCAAAACTTAAAATTTTTAGAGAATCAATTTCTGCGTCCGCTGAGTATCAATTTTTTTAATTTGGTCAAATTGGCAATCTTCCGATATCTGTAAATTGGCATATTAGTCCAGTAGAGATATTATGGATTGCAAAATGTGGAATTATTTTGATTTTCAGGCGTAAAATCTGCAAAAATAAAAAAATTAGATCCTAATCATTGGTTTTATTGCTTTTTAACGTCATAAAAGCTGTAGTTTTTAGAGAAATTAGGATACAATAAAAAGATGTATTTACAAAAAAATATTTGGAGTTAGGGCCATTTACCTCCTCTTGACACCAAATTTATTACAAATAAATTTAAAATAATAAAATTAAAAGGTGTAAAAGCGAAGAACTAATTGAATCAACAATTATTCATAATAACAATAATTGCGAGAATAATTATTATTATCTAGATTAGGAGGGGGGGAGGGAGAGGGAGCGGATTTAATGAATTTACTTTTCTGGGCTTAGTATCTACCTAGTTTATGTTTAGACAACGGATTGTATCTTAGTAAAGCTTACTGACTGTATCTCAGCTATATTGTATTCTTCTTGAAACTCTTCGAGTTCTTTACCAGTCAGAACGAATAGCATCAAGCCCTAAAGTTTCACCGATAACGGCTCGATAAATCTTCAGGGTCTTTTACCTTCCGAAGAACATCCTTCCAACAAGTATTGTTATCTGTCCATTGATAAGACTTCATCCCACCCAATTCAACCTAACAGATCTTTAGTACATGTTTTAAATATTTTCATGTGATCAGTGAGAATAAATACGTCTATTCTATGTACTATAATGTATTTTTATAAGCTATTTATTTTATTACCTATGCATTTTATATCATAAGAAACAGAAAGCATAATTTTTTTCCGATTTCAAAGTTGAAGCTTTTTTTTAAGAGGATAATTCGAGCGGTCAAAAATTCTGATTTTTGTCTGCGAGCCTAATTAAGTATACATCCCGAAAAATCATAAGATCTACTAAAGTTTTCCCATCATTTGATGGTTATTATATGTTGAGTGTAACTTTGGAAGGCTATAGATATTTGACGCGGTTATCGATTTTTAAAATTTTGATAACAACGCAGGTACACTATTTTCGTAACTGTACTCAAAATCAAGATGATGAATACCTCTTTGTTTCTTTTCTTTCTTTCGGTTGGCACTGTAGACCATAGAGATCCTTGGCCGCGCGATATGGTATTCATACATGGAAGACCAGACCGCGATTCTCAATTTAGGTACAGGGTGTAGGGTCATTCACTCCTAGGCCCGGCCTTTGTGATTTGCCTCCAAGTATACTAGACTGACGAGCCTCACATATTCTGGGGAAAAGGGGAGGGGTGATAAATTGCTTGAATGATTTAATTTAATCAAATTAAATTCATTGCCGGTACCGGGATTCGAACTCACAACCTTTGGGTTTTGTGGTAGTTGCGTTAATCCGCTCGGCCACACCGACCCCGATGATAAATAATATACAACTAAAATTTAAATTTAGCGAAGTTACACTTCAAGAAGGCTTATAGGCATCTCACATAATTTTTTTTTTTTATAACGAACAGTTTATAATAAAAAACAAAAATATTATGCATATATTTTATACGATGAATATGTAAGAAAAATAATCTTACATCCGTAAAAATAAATTTAACTTAGAATGACCAGACCTTGGTCAACAGAACATTTTTGTTTTATAAATCCTTTGTTATACTCCTGAAATTTACAGAAAGTGGATATAGGTTCATCAGTAACGATTAATTTTCCCTAGAAGAGCCCCTTTATAAAGTTGAGGTGGTGCTATACAACCTCGACAGTAGCTGTCAGGAGTTTAATAAAGACCCACCTCCTGCAAAGCAAAGCGCTCTACTGGGGTGGGCCTATGCTGTCAACAAATAGCTCCCTCATGTCTTAATAGTACTGGTATAAAAAGAAGCTTTTGTTGTTTGTATGTATATGCATATATAACAATGTATATAACAAAGAAATTATATGATAAAAATATATTTTTTTAATTACAGTTTAGAATTATTTATACTGAGATCAAGCATGCTTTGTTAAAAGATATTCCCCAGTCGAGCGGGGGATCTTGCGATATTCTTTACTCCTCTGGAAAATATTTTAAGGAATGTACTGTCTAAAATTTATTCTAAAAATAATATTTAATTTTGGGCATTATTTCATGAAATAATTGTTTACATTTAATATTTTATTTTATTTAAAAAACAACAAAATATTAAAGGAAGAAAATTACTTCATGAAATTATATCCAAAATTAAATATAATATATAAAAAAAAAAACATCTTCCAAAAACACTAAAAAAATATTTTAAACGATTTTTCTCTTAAAATTAAACCAAAAAAATAACACTGTAGGGCTACAAAATGTTTAAATTTAAGGTTTTGAACTTTAGTTCTAAGCAATATATTTTTTAATTAGGGATTGATAAATTATTTGCCAGTTCTATAATTTTATTTTTAAAGAAAACTAATTTCGAATGTCATACATTAATTTTCAGTTCTAACAACACACCAAAATTCAAAAATAAGCAATTCAAAGTATAGTTTGGTATTATTATACATATAAAATTAAATGTAAAATAAATTAGTATTATAAGACATTTATGAATTATGAATTTAATTAAGACAAGAAATCAAATACATGTTGGTACTCACCTTGGTAAAGTGAAATTAGAGAACATTAAATACTGCGCCAAATGAATACCGCATCATAATAATTTGATTAAGTGGTGTAGGCAAACACGGCGGTCAAATAATGAAGATTTTTTCAATTTAGTCAAACACTCAGACATAATTACTATATATTATTCTGTAACTTGGAAATGAGAAATCTAACAGAAAAATTCATAACTTAAAAGTTTTAGAGAATCAATTTCTGCGTCTACTGAGTATCAATTTATTTAATTTGGTCAAATTGACAATGTTTCGATATCCGGCAATTGGCTTATTAGCCCAGTAAAAATATTATGGATTGCAAAATGTGGAGTGCTTTTGATTTTCAGGTATTTTTTTATTTAGAATAGTAACTGAGATACGGGGCCGTAAAAACCTGCAAAAGATATTTGATGTGGACAACACGACTTCCTTGTACGCCTATTAAACTATAAATCACTGGCTCAAAAAGTGATCCTCAATTTGGTTACTAGTTTCCGAAGATCGCAGCATCTCAAAAACGATGCTCGGCTTCGTAACATCCACCTATTGACACAGACACAAAGTACTCTTGTTTCTGAAGGTCTCATGATAACTGAAATTACCAAGAGATTTCTTTGTGTTCTGTGGCAAAATTAAAACAGTCAATATCACTAGATAAAGTATTGGAAATCAACAATTTCAACATTTTAAGCATAACTTATATGTTATTCTCCTGCTGCAGACTTGTTCATCTGACAAATGGGAGGAAAACCAGTATTTTACACTAAATTTTAACACTTAAAACAAGTAATAAAAACGTTTAATTTGATTGGAAACCAAATCGCGTTTGTAATCTTTATTACCGAAACATATGATTTATTTATTTAATTTAAATATAATTTTTGACGTAAGCTTATTATGACCTTCAAATAAAGTACCCTTTTCGGCTGACCAATTTTTACCAAAATCTAGTAAATACATTCATATCGATATAAAAGTCCTATTTACCAGATTTGAGATATTTTAAATTATATTTTAATATAATTTTTGATGAAAGTCTGACATGATCTTCAAGCAAAGTACCACTTCCAGTTTGTTAATGTTAACTAAAATTTACTATATTATTTATATTAATATGTAGGTCTTCAATAACTAATTTGAGAAGTTTTGCATTATATTTTAATATAATTTTTGATGAAAATTAATAATGACCCACAAATAAAGTACCAATTTCGGTAATTATGTAGTGACCAAAAAGGGAGGTTCACAACTAGATTTTTCAACAATCCTAAATACAAAATTTTAACTTTCTACGTCTAACCGTTTTTGAGTTATGCGAGATACGCACGTACGTACGAACGTACGTACAGACGTCACGACGAAACTAGTCGAAATATATCCAAGGAAAGTCAAAATGGATATTTCCGTTGAAACCTGAAAATCGAAAATTTTCGCGATTACAATACTTCCTTTACTTCCTACAAGGAAGTAAAAAGAAGATAGATTTGGTTTCGCCTTAGTAACTGTTGTTAAGTGCAGTTTAATGGAAAATGGAAAATTCATCATAACCAATCATGTAGAGAATTAAATTTTCTACAAGACTCATACAAAATATTACTCTCAACAGTCGCTAAGATATATTGAAATATCAATTTTGGAGATGTTGGTCTTAAAACTGTAAATATCATCCGTTATTTAAATTAGTATTCCTGAATGTAATATCATTAATTCATTATGTACGCATGAGCTAGGCGTTTATATCACAACTTTTTATTTATTTTTTGTGATGGAGTCCCTCAGATTCTCCAGTCTCTGATAGTGAGAAAAAGCCAAAGCAATGGAAAAAGGTGTAGTTGTCGAGAAATAATTTGTACATTTTTTTAAAGAGATCTTGTATTGCGGTATGCATATAATTGTGCAGATCTGTTATTGATATACTGTTATACTGATATACTTCCTAAATCGCATTTTATTTGCATGGCATATGCTTCAGTAAGTTCAGCCGATGTCTCAATATCGGTGATGATGCTTATTGAAATAAAGGGAAAATGGTTTCTTAAATATTTAATCAAACTGAGCTACGATGGCCCAGTATCATCCTTCTATCAGCTAATAGTATTGAATATTTTATTTTAAAATATTTAATAAGCAAGAAAGTCTGAGGAGCCATTTTTATTTTTAATTCATATGATGATTTTCAATGGCTAACGAATCTGATTAGTTTGCATTAATAAATATGGTGCGTAGGTTGAGTAAGACCGAAGGCAGTGGATAGATCTAAACTAATAGATCAAGTAGGCACCCTCTTGACAATAACAGATGCCCTTCCTCTATTTGCCGGCTATAATTGCACCGTGGTATCCCTTGCCCTCGAGGGCCGAGGTAATATCCTGGTGCAGCTGCAATATAGATATATATAGTTCCTCTACTGCGAGCTCTGAGTTATGGTGTACTGTTCAATAGCTATAATTGAGCGGGCAGGCAACGTGGGCTCTTTGTAAGGTCACTTCGCTTCTAGTCCATCCATTAATTGTATTATGTACTCGGCTTTTCAAGTCATACATTTACATGTTACAGCAGGACAATTTCTAAATATGATCTACTGAATATTCTTGTAATTAATATACAACGAAAAAAATATCTGTTGTGGATAATACATGACTTCCTTTTACGCCGATTAAACTATAAATTCAATGTGATCCTGAATTTGTTTACTAGTTTCCGAAGATTTCAATACCTCAAAAACGACACTCGGCGTTCAGTAGTTTATGTATTTCTCATTCAGTAGGTGACAAATTCCCAAGAGATTTCTTCGTGTTCTATGTTACTAGATGAAGCATTGAAAATCGACGGTTTTAAGCAGACTTATTCTCCTGCAGCAGAAAACAAGTATTTTGCACTAAATTTTAACACTTAAAATAAGTAATATAAATGATTAATAAGAGTGGAAAAAAATGGCGTTTGTAACCTTTATTTACTGAACCATATGATCTCTGTATTAAATTTTAATATAATTTTTTATGTAAGCTTATTATGACCTTCAAGTCAAGTACCCCTTTCGGCTCACCAATTTTAACCAAACTCTGTATAATAGTTTGTGTAGTCAACGTGTTTAACGGGTATGAAGTCATGATAACGATTCGAACGGAAGTTGGTCACATTTTCTCTTAAGCAATTTATTTATGGTAACTGCTCCGTTCCTGGCAGTAGCGTGATACTAAAAAGCCTAAAGACTTCCTCGATAAACGGCCTATCAAACGCAAAAATAATTGTTCAAATTTGACGGGTAGGTAGTTCCTGAAATTACCAAGTTCAAACAAACTTCAACTTTCTATATCAGTATGACTTTACAATATCATTTAAAATAATTTTAACTAAAACATAAAGCAATAGCAGTTTGAAATAAAGGAATAGCATAGAACACCGTTTATCCGGAACAATGTGGCCAGAGTTATTCTTTAAAATTTATTTTCAACATTAAAATCAAAAATACTCGTGTTAGTTCTCTGAATTGAAATTGTTTAAAAAACTATTTTATTTGTACTTTCTTACGAGAAGACGTGTGAGAGGAATGCATACTGCCGAAAATATTTCATGAGATGTTTATGTCAATTTTTGAAAATTGTCTTTAATAAGAGATAATTATTATAGTGGAAGTTGTGTGATGCGCGCACAGCTCCAGATTTTTTCCTAACTCTATGAAAGGCATATTAATTAACTTTTCATGTAATATTGTCGCGACAAAACTGATGAATAGAATAATGAGATGTAGCATCTCAACAAAAGATGAAGACTATTATTCCAGACGGTGCTATTAATTAGCAAGAACAGAGAGAATTCCAATTATGGCGATACTTTCTACAGAGGCTGGAGCCAGATGGAGATTCCAGACAGCTACCCTGTGGCTGGAAGGAGCTTGAACAAAAAACGGTTTGCTATTGCCGGCATTCCAAGGTACTCCAAGGCCTGATGATTAAATTAATATTCCACCAAAGTTCCAGAAATACTCTGAGCTTTCACAAAATACCAACTTAGTTCAACTTCGGTTATTATGCAACGTACCGAAGTCTTATATCGTTTTTGCGCGTCTTTGTAACAAGTTTCTATCCTTTGAAATGGTTTCCAATTTTTCCTTTTTATTTCAGATTATAACTACCTGAAGGACTGATTCGAAGCTTTGGTATGCTGATGATGTGGTGCTGCTTGGTGAAACTGTTTAATTAAATATAATGACGTCGATAAATCCGGTGATGAAATGGGCCACACTGAACCTACCTATTGCTCCCATATTATTTTATTTCGCTCCCAAGGACTGGCCAGAAAGACGTCCATATTTCGAATTCATAGTTTGCTTGGTTTGACAATGCACCTCTATGTATCGAAGTTTTTTTGGAAGACCTCTATATATAGAAGCTGTATACACGAAACCCAATTCATTATTTGCACGTTGAATGAAGAACCCTTAGAGCACGTTTGTTTGCAGTTTAAAGTTAATTATTATCATCAGTTAGTGCGAGTTAAGTTTGTGACAGAAAAGTATTTTTTACCCGACTATGGCGAAGCCATCAGGGTAATGTGATTAACTAGACCGTGTCCAAGGTATGTAACGATTTTTCGAGCAAACTACTCGACCAATTTTTAAGATTGAAGGCTCAAATTACTCAGAGAATTCCCGTGAATGTTTTGAAACATTGTGAGGTCGAAATATTGAAGAAATGTTTCATTATATTTTAAGTATTTTCGGCATTTTGTTGATGTTTCTTACTATACCATTTATGAGTCGAAAAACTAAAAATGTTAAAATAAAATTTAATTTAATTTAAAAAAAAATTCCACTACGGAAATAACTTTTATATCTTACAATCCTATTCGTCCTAAGGAACGTAATATACTGGGATATCTACTAAAGGGCATTGGTGGACTATTAGTGAAGTTGATACCCGTGAAATATCGAACTTAGGTGTAATAGTCGGGTGCCTTTCACTACACGTTACGGTCCCATCTAAATGCATTCAAAAATTGTAAATATACAGAAATCTCCTTGCATCTGAGCATGTAAACATAGGTATCCGAAGTAAATTGATGAATTGAATAAAGAAGAGTCTTGATTTTGTTTAGGTGTGGAAGGCACCCGACTACAATATTCACGGGCATCAGTTTCACTAATAACCCACCATTATGCATAAATAGGTATGTAAATACATCCCGGTATACAACCTATTTCCGTAGTCGGGGTTTTTATTTTTTATTAAATTAATTTTTTATTCTGTGCAGTGGTAAAATGTAAAACACTCTCCTATAAAGAAAATGTTACAGTTATATCGGCCGTAAACATCAGGGATACAATAAAGTGATATTGCTTAACAGTTTGGCATACTAGTCAAACTTTATTCACAATACAAAAAATTGTATAAATTAACTGCATTTTTTAATGATCTACTAATTTTTTTTACCAATTGATTACATATTTCCCTAAATATAATAAATAATTTTGGATTTGTCTTTCTATACATATAATACCAGTGTAATTTTATAATATGTTATATATAGTTCAACAAAATGTATAACACTGAACATTTTTTGAGTTGTGTACCTTTCATTCTGGATGAGCGAGAAATTTGAGTATTTGGGATCAGCAATATCTAAAAGAAAGGAAATTAAAAATGAAAGAAGGGGAGGTTAAAAACAGGCAATGCTTTATTATTTCTCATTTGCAGTATTACTTAGTTCGCGTCTTCTTTTCTCTAACTCAAATGTTATGATTGACGAAACAATGTTTTCTATTTTACGGTCACGAAACGTGGTTACTTTAAGTCTTAACAATGCCTTAAAGTCTTCGTAAATAAAGTATTACGCAGATCATTTGATCCGAAGTGGGATGAGTCCACTGGAGAGTTTAAGATACAAGATTTCTCCTCGACAGTTTTCTATTTTTTAAGCGTTTGTCCGCAGTCACCCAGCAAAACATGCAACTGCAGACCTTTGTTGTGACAAGTATGAATCGTGTACACTTATCCTTACTATCATGTTTTGTCGAGGCAACTTCGGACTTTCGATTAAAACAAAAAAAAAATTCAATACATTTATTCAATTATAATATATATCCCACATTCAAAACTAAATGAAGATGGTAAAATGTGAATCTCAGGCAAGCTTTAACTTTTTCCAATGATTACAACAAATAGTAATCCTCCGAAAAACGAACTATTTTGCTCTTGTCCCAAAACGAGTCTTCCAGATACCTTGTACGTACTTACCCCTTAAAAAAGGGGCAAGTGCGTACTTAATTATCAATTACGTAATTATCAATCTCATCAAAATAGACGTTCGCATACTTGAATTTAATGCTTGAAAATAATCGTCTGAGGGGCATTTTTAAAAAAAAACAGGAAAAATCTAGCTTCAAAAATAAAAAATTTACAGTCCTGTAAAATCGATCTTTGTAAACTTAGTCCGCACTTGTCCCACGTCACCCTGCCCTGTTAATATTATTGAAGACGACATATTGGAAATGGACATGAACTCGTGGGGCTTAATTAAGAACGAATCACTAAACGGTTTATTGGCGCTGAACTATTGAGGGGAAGACCGAATATAGGTGGTAGGATGTTTTTGGGGATGATGTTGCAGATTTAGGCATTGGCGTGGGTCGGTTGGGGGAGCTGATATCAGAATCGAACCTTCGGGTTAGCTAAACTTTTTTATTAATTTATTTGAAGCATTAATACTTTGAATAATCGTTAGTACAAGTACATAAAATAACATATGTATAATATTATTTCTTGGTCTCATCGTTGAATTAATGTTAAATATTCATAAAATCTACAAACAATGTATTTTCAAAAATTTAATATTGTTTTTGTAACCGCTTTACACTGTTTCTTACTCAATACTTCTAACCATTGATCAGAGAGCACACATTTACAAGAACATAACATGTCCTACCATATATTTCCCGGATTAAGATACACAGCCACCTAGATCTGCCTTAGACTGACTGTTCTAAATTAGCAGGCTGGCCGAAATGGCCCTGGAAAGGTTTATGTTCCAGAAGGAAGTGCTCTGGAGAGTGGTGCCATCAGGGCTCTGGATGGATGGTACTAATGCACACTCCTTCCTGTCTTCGTCCTTATTTATTCCTGACCTGGCCCATGTAGCGGGATATGGGTTTTAGCTCTTGGCTGCCTCTTGGAGTAGTTTGGGCAAAATAGGTCAGCTTGAGAGAACATGGTGCAAATTGTAATGCAACCTCCGGTGCTTAAAGTCGACAATGGCATAAATGATATTTTATAATAAGAATCCTGATTGAACATGCTATGCACAGTTGTAATAATAATAATAATTACATAGATTTATGTTACAATAAATAAAAGAATTGGAGAAGGAAACGAAAAAAATCTAACATCTATTTTCATAAAAATTGATAAAATTTGATGAATCATGTCTTTGGCATGAACCGCAGCTTTATTTAATTACTCATTTAAATTTTATTACTTTATAAATTTCATCTTTTGGCTACTCATTTACTGTCTGAACGTTGTTACAGTCCCCTTGGTAACAAACTTATTAGTACACCACATGTTGTTGTTTGATTTTATGGGCAAAAAGCTGCTAGTGGTTATGATTGCCCTCATAAGCAGATAATAACGATTTATTAATTAATTTTTAATAACTTGAGTGAAAAAAACAATTACAATAAAAACAAATTAGAGAGAGAAAACAAATATGAAAGTAATGAAAACAAAATCGAAATTAAGTCAAAATATCGGTGAAAAGTAATGAAATACTAAATAAAAATTAAGTCAAAATTTAACTGAATAACAACAAAATAGAGCTGAAGAAAACTGAACAAAATATAACTGAATAACAACAAAATAGAGCTGAAGAAAACTGAACAAAATATAACTGAATAAATACAAAATAGAAATTTACTCAAAATATTGGTGATAACTTATAGAATAATAAAAAGAAATAATGTCAAAATATAACTGAATTCAAATTAGCAGAAATATTCCAATATTATAATGAGAGGAATGGTATTGATACGTGAGAATTATTGGTACGTTTTTCTTTATCATGCAAGGCGTTAGAGATCTGCAGAGGAACAATACATTTTTCCATCTCTCCCCTTAAGTGAAGGGCACTCCTCGAAGATATGACTCACTGTGAGTTTCACTTTACACATTTGACATAGTTGCCATGGGTACACCATGTGCTATACTGAAAAGGAGCAGGATGTGAGACACAGGGCCGCCTTGACCAGGGCTAAATAATACAGCCGGACCCTTATGGTATATGTATTAATATGGATTAAGATATTATGAAAACGAAATTTCTTACTTCATTCTAATAACAAGAGTTCTTTTTACATATATAATACAACAGAATTTGTTTTAAAAATTACTTAATAATGATAATATAATTTAATAATGATAATTTGAATAAAGTGTCCATAATAAAAAATTGAAACTTGAACTATATTTTATTTATAAAAATAATTACTCACAAAAACATTTTTTTCTTCGAAAGTTTGAATAATCAAGACAAAAGCCAATGTTCACGCTAACCCAGACTTACTAGAAAGCACTTTTTCTTTAAACTTTTAGCTTGGAAGAATTTTTTTAAGCTCAACAAAATTTTTTAACTGTATGGAATTTTTAAGCATCTCTTTTAATTTCTGAATGAACCCTAAACAATTAAGTGGCACTTAAAATTCATTATGTTTTATTTTAAATTAATGAATCATAATTCTAAAGTTTTATCTAAAGCATGATAAGTTATGATTAATTAAGAATCAGACCCGACTGATTCAGTAATACGCTAATAACCAAAATATTTCTATGAGTGTTAGTTTTTTTTTTATTAAGTGTTTCCGCTACCCCTGAGAACAATCCATTAATCTTGCCCCATTTTTTCCTGTCCCAGGATTGAACCTCAGGATTTAAATGTACATCGGTGCGAGGAGCATTTGCTTAAAATGATAACATAGAAAAGGTTAGCCTAATCACTGGAAGAAATACAGTCAAATTGTTCAATTAAGCCCATTTGGGATTAATTATCTGGCAATATGAAATCTCAGAAGGTGTAAATAATAAATTTCAAGATTTTTGGTTCGGTTGAAATGTGAAGAATATTCTAGCATTAAAGTATTTCCCGAACAATCCCGAAAAGAAAAAGTAGGGGGTTAGGTTGGAAATAGGGATGTTGCGAATCTATTTTTTATTTATTATTATTGTTATTTATCTTTATCCTTTTATTTATACTTTTCTTGTTCTTTAGGTGTGCGAGCTTAAATTTTAACTTTAATTAATATTAGTTTCCATTTTTTTTTTTAATTTTCGTTTTAGATAAAAGTTTTACATTAAGTTATGAAATTGTGAATGATCCCTGGAAAAGAGAAATATAGGATGGATGAGAATATAATAGAACGATTAATACAAACAAAAGTGAAAACAGATAATATAAATTAGTGATGGCAATAATGGTGTATTTAGGTAAATAGTTAAAATGAAATGAAAAAAAAAATTATATTAAAAAATGTCTACCTAGATTGATGATAATTACCAATCTAGTTAATTATTATGCCGTTTCCATAGCAACCTAATGTATATGGGCAGCAAGACGTAAAGCACTTCTCTTTCCAAGTGGAGATGCAGTCAAGTAAGTAAAATTAACAGTAAGTATAATACTGCTTCAACGTATGCCGTTGTTTCGGCCTAAACTGTAGGCCTTCCTAAATTCCGGACAGTTCATCCTGACAAAGGCTTAAAACTTGGACCGAAACGTCGGCACACATGAAAGCAGTGTTATAGTTACTGGATGTTACCTTCCTGACCGAACATTACATCTACTGTTAATAATATTTCCATCAATTTATAGTTGCATTTATTTTATAGTCCATTTGTAATAAAGTTACAAAAGCTCAAATTTGATGACACCTCTCATATCAATACTATTAAGTAATTTAAGGATTTGTACTAAATCTGAACTATTATAAACTAATTCATAACGGATCGCAATTATGGTAAGTCAGATCCGAGTTTCCCCCGAGAACGGAATAACAAGAAGTTGTATAGTGTCTGGACTTGTTGGATATTACACCCAAGGGAAGATAAGGTAAGGTCCTAGGGACATTTTCAGGGCTTAAAGCTCGTTCAATTTAATTCTTCTTTTAGTTTTTAGTTCAATCTCGTGGGTTAAATTGCCTTAAGAACTTGTTTTACAATCAGATATCTCTGTCTCAAGGCAAAAGCCGTTCTCTCCTTATCTCTTATTGCCCCTTCTTTTCAAAGATTAGATTTTAGTTGTTATTTTGTTTATTCCTTGAAATAAATAAAATAATAAATAAATAAACATAAATCATAATAATAAATTAATAAAGCAAAAACTCAAAAAGAGACAAATATTGCCCCAATTCTCTCTTAAATATCAACAAATGAGGAACTTACTTTCAAAAGGACAATTTGAAGAATTTATTTAGGGATTTATAAATTATTTGCCACTCCTAAATTGACATCCGCATGATGGTATAGAATTATCAATCCCTAATTAGATTGATCCTTCTATACCATCATACAGATGTCAACTGAGAAATTTATCTTATCAAAATTTTATTTATAACAATAGGGAATGTCTTAGTATGTTTTGGGTACTAACAACTAACTAGAACCTTTCAAGAGGAAGGAATTTCTTAAGTTCTGATGAGAAATGATTGGAGGGTTCGATTCAGTCCTTGCAAATGAAAACTAAAACGTGAAATAATACTAATTTTATTTTACAGAGATGTGCCCTTTTGAAATTACGCTTCTCCAAGTTACTCAACGTTTCGCCAATTCAGGCATCATCAGGACAGAAAAAGAGACGGTCACATGGATGTAGAATTGAGGGATATATATATATATATATATATATATATATATATATATATATATATATATATATATATATATATATATAGGAAGTAAGAATTATAGCTGCTGGCTAAATTCGTAAGCTGAGAATGAACAAGACGAGCATAGTGGTTCTAACCTCTTTGTCTCCCGAGATACAATTGGGCATCTGGGAACCTCAGAATATTATTGGGAGATTTCCAAAAACAAAGCCTCTAGTTTCTCAAATAGCACTAATAACTAAACAGCAATTTTAACAATACAGGCATCATCAGGACCGAAAGACATGGCATCACATATATGCAGAATTAACAATAAAGTAAGAGATTCTGCATACTGTCTTCAATAGTACGAGAATGATGACTATTTTTATTTCATGTGTCTTTTTTTATGTTGTTGATGTGAGATCCTTCAGTTCTACATCTATCTCTTTTTCTGTCCTAATGATGCCTGAATTGACGAAAAGTTGACCGAATAACTTTGAAACTAAGCAAAAGGGCACATCTTTGTAAAATAAAATTAGTATTATTTCATGTTTTAGTTTTCATTTGCATGGACTGAATCGAACCCTCCAATCTTTTCTCATCAGAACTGAAGAAATTCCTTTCTCTTGCAAGGCTCAAGTTATGTTTTAGCACCAAAAAGATACTAAGACATTCTCTATTGTTACAAATAAAATTTTGATAAGATAAATTTTTCAAATTGGATATGTGTCCTTTTGAAAGCAACTCCTCATTTGTTCATATATAACAAACGTTTTTGATTCGACTGTTTTGGTTAATAACATACTCTACATGGAAATAATGTAAATATGCTATGTTCTGAAGTTTGCATTCAGATTAAAATCACTTCCAGTGCTCAGAAAAGCATGGGGTTTGCACTGTTGAATCCAGAAATGAATTTAAAATAATAATCAGAAATAATTTTTTTTTTCGTTTTTCCATTTTTGACCCTCTAAAAACACACTCAAATTATATAAATATAGTGATTAAAAAACAAAAGATACACATATATTCCTTCTTTATTTCACTTTAAATTTGTGATTAAGTTTAATATTATGTGTAATTAAAGTAATATGTGATTTAAGTTGATATAGGATACGATCCCCTCCTCAAAAAGAATTAATACTACTAATTTTATAATTGATATTCCAGAACGATGTTCAATGTATGAACGGTAAACAATTGATTTAAATTTTCAATAGAGAAAACAAAGTCGCCGAAAGGGAAATTGTAAACTAAATGGGTCCGCGACCTGACGGGTTTTGAGAACTTAAGCAGCGGCAGTAGTTGAAAGCTTAAGACTCAGCTTGAGCTGAAAGGATTAGTTTCCCTCTATTGTTCTATCGTCTCTCTAGAGAACGATTGAATACATTATTCCATTTGCACATATTTATTGTATAATATCTAGTATCTAATAAATATTTAAATACATCTTAACATTAATTAAGATAAATTAATTTGTGAAAGTAAGATTTGCTAACATTTAATAAATAGGAAATTAGACAGCCTTAAATATCACTACTATATATTATTACGGTAGAATAGATCCCTTTTCCGGCTCTCAGGAGCGATGGATTTTGACGAGTGGGGTATCAAAAGAAAGAGAATTTTACGGAGATGTGACGAATTCCAATTTTGTTTCTTAAAATCTTACAAGGGCTTAAATAAAAGTGATGAAAAAACTGGAAGGTTTCAAAACTTTGACGACTGAGATTCGGCGGATCGAGACGGGATAAGTTGGGTTTTAAAGATTTTGACGCGGGCATCAAGATCATATACGCTCCTATGGCTATAGGTTTTAAAGCTTAAAAACCTACCGTTTTCGAGATAACGCATGATATAGGCCCGCACGGGCCTCATGGCATCTTGCGTTCGTGCCGTTGTCATGGCAACTTTATACCTTTTAAAGCCAGTTGAGACTGTTAACAAAAACGTATTAATAACTGTGAAAACGTTTTGTAAATAAAATATTGTTTTTATGTTTCCATGAATGATAGAATACTACAAACATAAAGTGGTATAGCTGAGTCTTATTGCTTAACTGTTAAACTGAGGGGGTACTTTCCAGTAGGGCAAGTTAATTACTTAGTAAGTAATAACTATTACTTGAACATAGTCATTATAAACTATTATAAAGCTTCACCAAATATGTGTGTTAAATAAACTTTCTTGATAATATTATATTGTTTATCGCTTATACTTCGATTTCATTAAGGATTCATTAAGATATGTAATGCGAGAGTTCTTGCTCGGGTATACTAGTTACTTAATATTACAATACCTTAGGTTCAGACAACAAATTCCTTGTACGCAGTAAAGGAAGTACTGTAATCGCGAAAATTTTCGGTTTTCAGATTTCAATGGAAATATCCATTTTGACCATCCCTGAATCCATTTTGGCCAGTTTCGTCGTGACGTCTGTACTTACGTTCGTTCGTACGTATGTTCGTTCATTCTTAGGTGTGTTCGTGAGTATCTCGCATAGCTCAAAAACGGTTTGCCGTAGAAAGAAAAAAAATTGTATTTGGGAATGTTATAAAATCCAGATGTGAACCTTTCTTTTTGGTCACTACATGATCCCTGGAAGAGATACTTTACTTGAAGGTCATAATTGATTTCCATCGAAAATTATATTAAAATATAATGTAAAACGTTTCAAATTTAGCATTTATGATTTGAATATTAATTTCAAAAACATAATAGATTTTGTTGTAAATTGGCAATCAGGATGCGATACTTTACTTGAAGGCCATAATACATTTTCATCGAAAATTGTATATAATATAAAACATCTCAAATTTGGCAAATAAGGCTTTTATATCAATATATATATGATATACTAGATTTTGGTTAAAATTGGTGAACCGAAAAGAGTACTTTACTTGAAAGCCATAATAAACTTACAAACAAATTATATTAAAATTAAATACATAAATCAAATGGTTCGGTAATAAAGGTTGCAAACGCCATTTTTTTCCACTCTTATTAATCATTTATATTACTTGTTTTAAGTGTTAAAATTTAGTATAAAATACTTATTTTCCTCCCCATTTGTGAAATGAACAAGTCTGTAGCAGGAGAATAACATTTCGATTTCCAATATTTTATCTAGTGATATTGACAGTTCTAGTGTTGCTACGGAACACGAAGAAATCTCTTGGAAACTAGTAACCAACTGAAAGATATCGTCATATAATAACGGAATGAGATCTCCAGAAACAAGACTATGTGTGTGTGTGTATGTGTGTGTCTGTGTCTGTGTCAATAGATGGGTGTCGCGACGCCGAGTGTCGTTTTTGAGATATTGCAATCTTCGGAAACAAGTAACCAAAGTCAAGATCACTTTTTGAGTCACCGATTTATAGTCTAATAGGCGAAAATGGATGTCACATCAGATATTTTAATTAAACATTTAAGCCATGCATTTGCTACAAAGTCTCTGAAATTCTATGTTAATTTTAAGGGAGTATATAATATAATGTTATAATATATAATATAAGGGGGATCCTTGCTGGAACCCTCAGTACCCTCTTGCTTATGAGAGGTATTGAATTTAATATGGAAATTTAGGCTGTGGTATGCTCACCCCATTTTAAAAGACTGTTTCTACAAAGTTTCATGTATAGCTAAACAAGAAAAAAGTTTTAAGCACTACTATTTATTTACCCTTTTAATTTAGTTATCAAATATTTTCAGTTAACATCACTGGGAATAGTAAGTTAAGTACTGAATAGTAAAAATGAGGTAAGTGAATAAGTGAATTTTGAAACCAATAAAATCAATAAAAAATGCCAAACCAACAACCAACAATAAAAAACATTTTCTCTCAGACTCCGTAGTTCTTGATAGTGAAAAAAAGAAGTAGCCAATGTAAGAGTTTTTATACATCTTTAATTTATAATATATATGAACGTATGAATTTGTATTGAATTTTAATTTAGATATATTATATATTATATAATATAAATTTTAAAATAATATATTATAGGTACTATAAAATTATATATATATATATTTTTTTTTAATTTATATTTTCTTAAGTATCTTCGATGTTAGTATTTTTTTACTCCTGTAGCCCCGAATAAATTATTTTTTTAAAACTATATGCAGATAAATTATTTGAAAATATTTATTTTACGGCAAAAGAATTACGATGCAAGTTATTAACATACTCACAAGGATTTCTGAATGTTAAATGATAAAAGGATAAATCTTAGTGTGGTTTAGAATATTCGCTTAGTTAAATGTACAAGAAAGCAGAATATTTTAACAAGAATTTTGCCAATGCAAACTATTATTATTATTAGTATTATTCTAACCATGAAATAAAGGTAAAATCATACCATTCCCATATTCAGAAAGAACATATTACGACTACATCTCGTATAATCCTTTTATTAAAATTAGCACTTAACAAAAACAAAGCTTACAGCTCAACCTGAATTTCTAAACAATACCCCACTTGAGTCTGCTTTACCTTTACGGTAAAATGATTATTATTTCTCTCTATTTCTCTCATAAGTATGAGCTCAGTACTTTAATACCGACGGAGTGCCTTTTCAAGGACTTTACTTAGTTCAAATCTGCGAAGAGTGGAACTTGACAGGATATTAGCCGGGGGTTGTTGACTGCAAACAGCGTTCTCCAGCGGTCTCCAGTTTCTTGGAGAGATTGCATTGAGATCCAGTTCAGCCTCGGTAGAATAGAGTAATTCAATCCGGAGCAATCAGTTAGGTCTTTTGGGTACAATAGTTCTGATGAAGGGAATTCAGTCAAGGAAAACTTTAAAATTTTCCTTATTTTATTTTATTTATGTAATTTGTTTGTTTAAATATCAATAATAATAAATTAGGGATTGATAAATTATTTTCCACTTCTATAATTTTGTTTTATTGAAAACTAGTCTCGAATTTATACATTCATCTTCAGTTCTAAAAAACACACAAAAAAAATCAAAAATAAGCAATTCAAAATATAGTTTGATATTACTACACATATTAAATTAGATTTAATATTAATCAGTTAATACTGTATATATATATATATATATATATATATATATATATATATATATATATATATTGTATATTTAACTGTTAATACAGTTAAAACATTTATGAAGTATGAATGACTAGAAATCAAATACATGTTGGTACTCACCAAGGTTTAAATGGATTATATCAAACAGAAAAGTTTATACATCTTTTCACTTTTTTAATTTTATGTGTGTTTTTAGAACTGAAGATGAATGTATAACATTCGAAACTAGTTTTCAATAAAACAAAATTATAGAAGTGGCAAATAATTTACCAATTCCTAATTAGATTGATCCTTCTATACCATCATGTGGATGTCAACTAATAATAATAAAGTCTGTAATTGTCCTGGAACATCTTATTGTAATAATATGACAATAAAATAATATATACATACACATATTGATTCTCTTTTGAGTTAAATTATTGCTTTACTAAATACTTTGAATCAATTTATAGAATTTGAATTAAGGCTTAATTGTAAAGGTACTGTTCAAGGACCATAACCAAAAATTGTTTTTGAGTTGTTAGGATACTAAAATAATATTGTTTGGCCTCATACCACTAATACTTTCTTTCGTTTAAAAATTATTATTAATTATTCCTCATTTTATTATGTTTATTTATTCATCATGAAAAAGTCCAACATTTTTACCCGCTGTTAAAATGATCAAGAAATAATAATAATTCAATCTTCACCTAAAACACCATTTATAAAAAGCCTTTTTTGAAGACCAACTAAAACAGGCATGAGCCTACATATGCTGCGAATGAGTGAGCATCAATTATTCAGGATACCCTACCCAGGACATTATTTATTCAGTTACTTCATTTGTTTCTTCAATTCAAAAAAGATCTTTCCTGTAACCAGGCAGAGGAATGAAGAAAGAGATGTGAGCTGGCACGATTTTAATTTAATTTTCATTCTTTCATTATAAATTTTAGAGTAACTTTTCTTTGTATAAATTACTATAATTTCTCAAATATCATTTAAAGGTAAATTTGTTATTCGAAACTACCCCTCTTGATTACCGAGATCAAACAGATACCAATTTTTTATTAATTGGATACGAAAAATATATATCTATAAAAAAAAAAAAAATATATATATATATATATATATATATATATATATATATATATATATATAAATCATTAAACATGTTGTTAACAGATCATTGTTGCATCACATTCCAAGATGCAGAATAAAGAGAACATTTAGAAAAAAAATGAATGTCAGAGAATTTATCGAGCTGATGAACGACCACGGAAAATGACTCTGCAAAAAATTAAACAAACTTGGAAAGATGAGGAGGGATAAATATTACATAAAGGAAAGCTTTGATAAATACTAAACAGTAAAAAAAAAACATCGTAATTATTTTTCCAGGTAATTTTCATTTTTATCTTTTTTAGCCCATTCTCGGTATATAGATGCATTTTTGTTTTAACTTCCTTGTACGAAGTAAAGGAAGTATTGTAATCGCAAAAATTTTCGGTTTTCAGATTTTAACGGAAATATCCGTTTTGACCATCCCTGAATCCATTTTGACTAGTTTCGTCGTGGCGTCTGTACGTACGTTCGTACGTTCGTATTTCGCATAACTCAAAAACGGTTAGCCGTAGAAAGTTGAAATTTTGTATTTAGGATTGTTGAAAAATCTAGTTGTGAACCTCCTTTTTTGGTCACTACATAATTACCGAAATTGGTACTTAATTTGTGGGTCATTATTAATTTTCATCAAAAATTATATTAAAATACTATGGAAAACTTCTCAAATTTGGTATTTAGAACTTATATATTGATTTAAATAACATACTAGATTTTTGTCTAAATTGGAAAACCGGAAGTGGTACTTTACTTGAAGGTCATATTAGACTTTCATCAAAAATTATATTAAAATATAATGTAAAACATTTAAAATTTAGTAAATAGGACTTTTAGATCAATATGAATGTGTTTTCTAGATTTTGGTTAAAATTGGTGAGCCAAAAAGGTCTTAACTTTACTTGAAGGTCATAATAAACTTACATCAAAAATTATATTAAAATTAAATGGAGAAATCATATGATTCGGTAATAAATGTTACAAACGCGATTTTGTTTATACTCTAATTAAAAATTTTTGTTACTTATTTTAAGTGTTAATATTGGGCATATAATACTGGTTTTCCTCCCCATTTGTGCGATGAACAAGTCTGCAGCAGGAGAATAAGATATAAGTTAAGTGGGTTCTTCCGCTTAAAATTTAGAAACTGTCGATTTCCAATGCTTTATCTAGTGATATTGACAGTTTTAATGTTGTCACGGAACACGAAGAAATCTCTTGGGAACTAGTTACCTACTGAAAAAAAAAAAACGACATTTAATAACGGAATGAGACCTCCAGAAACAAGAGTATGTGTGTGTGTCAATAGATGGTTGTCGCGACGCCGAGTTTCGTTGTTGAGATATTGCAATTTTCGGAAATTAGTAACCAAATTGAGGATCACTTTTTGAGCTAACGATTTATAGTTTAATAGTAGTACAAGGAAGTCATGTGTTGTCCACATCAGATATTTTGGGAAGTTTTTTTGTTGACACTCAAAAGGGCAGATGATAATGAAATGAAATGTATAGAGTAGGTTAATTAGGATTACCATTAAACTCTGTTTTCCATCATTTTTTTAATTATTTTTTTTTTAAATTGATTTTATTCAGAGGAACCCATGCGATGTTTGTTGGTGGCACCTGAACCTATCCCTGTTCATTTGGTTAGTTACGGCGCCTATGATCACGAAGTAATAAATACCCTCAGTACGAAGATGGATAAACACATCCCATCACGCGCAGAATTATTTTTTCTTTCACGAATCATCTATTCTGTATTAATTTCTTTTCTTCATTTCACTAATTTACATCTCTTTCTACCACTATTTTGCATGTTTCATATTGCCCGATCAGCCCTATGCTGAAGATTTCATTGGTGATTTTCCTTTAGTGAGAGGATCCTTTAAAAGTATTGATGTCTGTTACCACCACGTATCGCGCCTACAAATCAAACATGCAAATATCATCTTGTTTGTTTAATATATATTATTAATGCATAGAAAACTTATTTAACCTTGAGATAGAATTACAGCCTCTAAATTAAAATTTTCATGATTATGGTATATATATATATATATATATATATATATATATATATATATATATATATATATATATATATATATATATATATATGTCTGTGTATTTCATACAAATTTATCTTCTTTTTATTTTTACTTCCTTGTACGTAGTAAAGGAAGTATTGTAATCGCGAAAATTTTCGGTTTTTAGATGTCAACGGAAATTTCCATTTTGACCATCCTTGAATCCATTTTGACTAGTTTCTTTGTGACGTCTGTTCGTACGTATCTCGCATAACTCAAAAACGGTTAGCTGTAGAAAGTTGTACTTAGGAATATTATATAATCTAGTTGTGAATATCCCTTTTTTAGTTACTGCATGATTACCGAAAGAGGTATTTTACTTGAAGGTCATTACTGATTTTCATCAAAAATTATATTAAAATATTACGCAAAACTTTTCAAATTTAGTATTTAAGACTGGCATATTAACATAAATATTACAATAAAGTTTGGTTAAAACTGGCAAACCGGGAGTGGTACTTTACTTGAAGGTAATATTAGACTTTCATCAAAAATTATATTAAAATATAATGCAAAACATCTCAAATTTGGTAAATAAGACTTTTATATCAATTTAAATGATATTATAGATTTCGGTTGAAATTGAAGAGCCGAAAGGGGTACTTTACTTAAAGATCATAATAAATTCACATCAAAAGATTTATTGACATTTAAAACAGATATCATATGGCTTGGTGATAAAGGTTATAAACGCGATTTTTTTCCACTATAATTAAACAATGCTATATCTAGTGACATGGGAAGTTCCAATGTTGTCACGGAACACGAGGAAATCTCTTAGGAACTTGTTACCAACTGAAAGAAAACGGCATAAAATAACGGAATTAGACCTCCAGAATCAAAAGCTTGTGGGTGTGTGTCAATAGATGGACGTCGCGACGCCGAGTGTCGTTTTTGAGATACTGCAATCTTCGAAAATTAGAAAACAAATTTAGAATCACTTTTTGAGTCACCGATTTATAGTTTAATTGGCATACAAGGAAGTCATGTGTTCTCCACATCAGATATTTAAAAAAAATAATCGCCTCTAAACTCATTTGTTTACGATCATATAATTTTGAAGGAAAAAAAAATCCAAAACTAATTGGAAAATTACGAGTTGTTTTTATATTATTTTGTTAAATCATTTAGTTCGGCCATTAGACCAGACAACTTCATAAAAATTTAACCCTTCCAAATAACCACTAATTACATGATGGTTATGCAGTGAAGTTAGACATATCTATGCGATCACATAGAGCATTAATTAATTATGATTTTGAATTCGAATTACGAGTTGTAAAACTGAAGTGCTAACAGTTGTTAAAATATGAGGAGTTAAAGTTCAACTATAAATCCTTAAAAAAATCTCTTCAAATTCATCCCGCTAAACCTAGAAATCATTTCCCTCTCTTGGATATAATGGACGTTTCTCCAAATCCTTTTTCGTGGAATTATCCTTGTTCCAAATCCCGGTCGGACGAAGAGAATTATTTTATAAAAAGAAATATCGAAAATCGATCTGTCAGTGAACTATTTGACATGGCATAATCCCTGTCTCAAATCCGCATTCTTACTGTTTCATAAAATTAAATGTGTGCATCAGAGGTAAACTCTCATAAGTCTAATTTTGTCAATTTTGATTTCATTAACATATTTGCATTATTATTATTATTATCGTAATAAGCTAAGAGTGTAATAAAATATGCAACACTCCAAATATAAAGATTGGCCACTATCAACAGCAAGAAATACAAAGCGATCTGAAATTTCCTTTTGCCCTGCTGTAATCTTTGAAAATATTACTTACTACAGTTTACCTTTAAGTACAAAAATGACCCTATCATTGAGCTTCAATATTGTTATTATTATTTACAATACACAATTTTACTCATTTTGGATTACTGGAAGATTTTGCACATTTTGAGTTAATTATTGCACGTTTTTAACTACACGAAAATTATGACTAGAGTTTTATTTAACCTCACGATTTTCATCGTTAAATATGCATTATGAATATATTTAAATTGGTAAATTTATCAAAAAACTATCATTAAAAGCAATCATTAGTATGATCTGTAGTTTATTAGCTTCTTATGTACTCCAAAAACATCAGGAGGAGCTGACTAACCTAAAGATTACTAATCTATTATATAATGAGTACGAAAGTTGAGATTTATAACTTGTTTAGGTACGAAATGAGTCCATTGCTTGAAAGAGCAACGTGTCGCTGCCCCTACAGGTTCGTCTTCCACATCACCAATTGCTATGTTTCTGGCAATCTGCTTCTAAGGCAGGTGGAGGTTCCAGAAACCGCATTTACTTATTTTATTATTTAATATACTCTGTATATGTATCGGTTCCCAGAAGGGAACTGGTCAATTAGCTTATTATTAAGTAACACTAACTTAACTAAAGTATTTGGTTACACTAACTTAACTTTACTGAAGTATATGATGGCATGCAGGGTAAATATAATAATAGATTTTGATAGAACATCTTACTTTATTTAAGAGAATTTTATTAATTAAACCGTTGCTTTAATAATTCACAGCCTAAATTACTCTCATTATAAAATCTTATTGACTTTAACATCTGTTTGAGAATACTGCGTCTAACTTGCTTATTAAAATTTTATTATGGTGCCATATAATATTAAACAATAATGTACATATTGAATGAAGGGACTATGACTGGTGCTGTCTTCGTAATCTCGGGTACTTATCGCCTTGTCGCTTGATGGTCTGGTCTTCTCTCCTTCGCTGCCAGATCACGCTGACTCCATCTCGGAAGGAATGCTCTTCCAGCTTCTACCCTCCGAAATACTTCACTAAACCAACTTCCATTCCACCTTCTAACTCACTCTACTTCCGTATCCCATTCTCTCTCTTTCCCCTTCTTCTTCTTGAAAAATTTATTTTTCATACATTTGGCCCCCACTCTCCTTTTGGACGTTCCTATTGGTGGATCCTTTAAGAATTTTGGCTAGGGGGGGGGGGAGGTGTCCCTTAGTTGGCCTTATCTTGGGTCTCTCAAGTCGACCTTCTCCCTTCCTTATACCTTATAGGCTGAGACCTTATAGGCCTCATAGAGCCCGTGCATTATGTTTCTTTGTTCGAAAAGGAAACCTATTTATGTCAATATTGAATTAATTACGTGGCAACTTCTTAAATTATGCATTTTTTAATTATTATTATTTAATCGGAAATTTTTCCTTCCGTCCCTGTATTCTTAATACATGGCACAATAAAGACGAAGGATATCCTCAACATGGCCTTTAAACAGAAAAAAAAAAAAACATGTACAGCAGTTATAATGCACCCAATCCCCTGACTTTATTTCTAGCTATAACCCGTCCCTTATTAAAGTAACCATCGCAGGAGTACCGGCTAATCCACAGCGCACGATTTATAGGGACTTCCTGATTTTACTGCATATCGAGCTCGTTTTATCGTCAATTTATTACCTTACAGTTTACAGTTTATTGAGTTTCTAAAACAAAGGCCGATCCCAAGCCAGTTATTCAAATATTTATGTGTATACGAGTTTAATGGAAACTATAAACTGAAAATGAACGAACATAAAAAAAAACAAAAAACTAAACCTGATTTAATCAATTTATGTACTACTCTTTTGACTTATTTATTTATATAACTGCAGCAGGAAAATAATTTGGCCGTTTCTCGCCATGAAACTTTATTTGTTAAAGAAACAACAAAAAAGAATTATGATTCACATTTGGTGAAATTCAGAAGAGAATCTTATTCTGCATTGTTTAAAACCAAGACGAATAAGATTAAACAGTGGGGATTAAAGTTGGATTTGGTGTCTCAACATTTGAACAGGTTTATGAACTTCAGCTATTATATAATTCTATTTAATAATGGGATTTCATCATAAATTAAAAGAAGAATATTGGCCACAAAGAAGTTCTATTTGTAATGAGAAATCTTATTTCAATTAAACCGATTTCTAGGCAAACAATGGCGGAGATAGATCATTTATACAAAATCTTTATCCTAACTCTGCTTTTTCAGGTATATGAAAACTGGACTAGGGTTGGAACATCGAAAGATATATATCGACATTCGATATTTCGCGGTATCGCAAAACCAAATATCGAAATCCACCGATAACCGCTTGAAAAATATCGATATATCGAATGGAAATGGGTGGAAGAAACCATGCACTAAATGAGTATAATGTTAAACTGTGAAGAAGATAAAGAAATAATATAGTTATTATTATTAATAAAACAATATTTTTACTATCCATGAACCATTATAAAAAAAATAGAAAAGAATACTTCAGTAAAAAAAAATAAAAAATTATAACACATTTTTATATTGAAGGCTGTTAGCCATATTTCAAATATTATATTCCTCTACAAGTTATTCAAAAATAAAACTTTCGAACTTCTAAAAATTGTATATATCTTATAAAGTTTCCATTGAGCATTGAGCATTCTCAAAACATTTATCTTAAAATATGTAATTCATCTGATATGAATTTCATGAATTTCAGTACAACCCCCATTCATATTATTAAACATTTGTCTTTAAATAGGACTGACAAACATTATATGTATTTCGACCCTATCTACTAATTATTGCTTAGCAACTAAATATTTTTTATTCTCATATATACTCTATTATGTCAATAAATTATGTCAACAAAAACAATTTATTTACATTTATAGTATTAAATATTTTATTTCGATTTGATTGATCGATCCATATTATTTTTTATTTTGGTAATCTGAAACTCTTAAGTTTATTTGAAGGGTAAGGAGGAAAAACCTGGACCCTATTTTATAATAAAGTACGGAAGTTCAATTGCAAGTACACCTATTATTTACTACGCATGTGACGCACTGTGAAATGTTGAAACACGATAAAATTTAAAATAGTTTTAGTCAACTGTTCTAATTAACTAGTTAAAAAAATTAAATTGCAGGCATACTTATAAACAGCATTTACTTATTAGGATAATAAGTAAGGTTCTGGTGAAATTTCGAGCATTTGGATGGAATTAGGTCTAAAGCAAATTGGATATTTAGGTCATGATGTATGGTACTGAAGGTAACATAATGTTATGATGTAAGGTACTGTTGGTAACATCATTTAGGTCATGATGTAGGATACTGTTGGTAACATAATGTCATGTGTAGAATACTGTAGGTAACATAATGCTATGATGTAAGGTACTGTTGGTAACATAATGCCGTGACGTAGGATGTCAACATAGAACATTGGCTTTTGTTCGGAGGACTTTGCATATATAGAACATTAGAACATTGCATACATAGAACACAGGACTAACGCCTAGGTTTCTCTGAATACCAAACTTTATAAAAGACAGTGAAAGAAATAAAGAAGAAAAAGGAAAGAGAGCTTTATAAAATAATTCTCTCTTTTCAATGATAATATTTCCCTACTTTTTATTATTCTTTAAAACATTATTCTTCTCTGATTAAAATTATACTAAAAACTCTTATGAAAGAGTCAAAATAATTTTATACTTTTTTATTCAAACATTAAACGGAATTTTAATCAAAGCAAGAGGAGGAGAAAAAAGCGATAAATTAGAACCGGCAATAAATCCAAGGGTACCTGCGACCCCTGGAGGCTAATTGGGGAACTAATGCAGACAGCTGGTCCGTTGCCAGCGATAGGGGGTTGCCAACCTGGTCCACGATATAGCTCTCGGGTATGGACAACCTGTCTTGCCAAGTTCTTATCTTTTTTCCTATACTGAATCTGTCCCCGCTTCAGCTTCTTTTCGTACTTATCTTCACTGTATTTATACCCTTTCTTTTTATGGTATCGTCATGAATGGAACACATGTTTTAAAATCATAAATAATAAATTTTGTAAGTTAGAAAAAAATTTTAACAGTATTTTAGCATTATAGTGGGTGTGTTGTGTTGAGTGATTTCAAGATTTCAAAATTTACCAAAGCAACAATTATTTTTCAAAAATTTTTATTTTCCATTAAAATCTATTTAAAACTTGTATTTCATTATTATTAGTTTTCTTTATCATCATTTTACTCATAGTATTTTTTTCTAAAATATGACACATGCATTAGAAATCTCTCTTTCTATTCATCTATGTTTTCGTTCCTTTTGCTGTAATATATTCTGAGATTTTGTACATTAACAAACAATGTAATTGAATTTATATTCATCTTGTATAAATACTTTGTGTATGAATTAATTGCAAATTGTAAAACCGGGTCAACTAAAGTACTGGTCAACAACTTAAGGATGAGCCTTGTGGGCGAAGCCTATGCCGGGAGGTTATGCTCAAGGTGTGAAAAGTCTTATCTTGTGAAATATACTATTTTGAATGGTTTTGTAACATTTTGATTTGTTTTACGTTATTTCTTTCTCGTGCACTAATTTGTAAGTTGATTATTTCAATAACTGAAAGTCATTTTTAGGCTTCTAAGGTCTAAAGTAGGATTGTAAAAGGTTGAAAATGTGTTTGTAAAGTTAAGACCTGTGACAAGTTGATTCTTTGTATACACTAGTTAAATTTAAATGTTTAATACTTTTATTTTACTAATCTATTACCGTTAAAATTATATAGGCCCTTCTCACCCGGAGATCATGAGATGAATGAGCCATAGAATATCATAACAATTTAAAATTAGTTTTTAATTCTTTATTAAGTATAAACTCATCTCCAATAAAATATATTTGGATTTCATAAGTACCGAACAAGATTAAATTTTTCTCGTATCTCATGGCGTTTTTACAATTAACGTATTTGAAAAATTGTATTAAAAAAACAATTTAGTAATCAGATCAGAACAACGGTTATTTTCAAGTTATATTTTTAAACACTGAGGACCATTTAGAACAAAATCAAGTTAATACAGCACATAGATCTAAGTATTTATTAATAATAATTAAGTACTTATTGAGTATTTTTATTTTTTTTTTACAGATTTCTCAACTACTGATAATATAGGAGGTAAAAATATATAATACACGAATTAGGAGGTGTTGTGTGGTGCCAATCACACCTTAGATATTACAGAACCAGGATATACAATTATATAATAGCACTATACAATAAATCCAATGAAAAGGTGCGTCAATTAGATATGTCCCGATATTTGATGATTCCTTCTTTCAGATCAAAAATCAAATGCCGGCTTTATACAAAACGGATCCTGAAATAGATAGAGAAAAACAAAAAAGAAAATACCAAAAGGAAAATCTATTTAAGCTGTCAATTCAGAAGGCAGTGGCACTAGACACATCTGCCAACAGCAGCTCACATCCAATCCCACTTAGCATCTTCTTAGCCTTTGGTTTATTACTAGAAACGGATTCTTTCATGTAATAAAATATCTCCCTCCCTCTCTCTCTCTCTCTCTCTCTCTCTCTCTCTCTCTCTCTCTCTCTCTCTCTCTCTCTCTCTCTCTCTCTCTCTCTCTCTCTCTCTCTCTCTCTCTCTCTCTCTCTCTCTCTCTCTCTCTCTCTCTCTCTCACTCTCTCATCTCTCTCTCTCTCTCTCTCTCTCTCTCTCTCTCTCTCTCTCTCCCTCCCTCTCTCTCTCTCTTTCTCTCTCTCTCTCTCTCTCTCTCTCTCTCTCTATATATATATATATATATATATATATATATATATATATATATATATATATATCTTTGTATATGTTATTGTCATTACTTTAACCCTTTAGATAAAATAAATCGAAAATACAATTATAAAATATTCAAGCAATAAGTTAACTTCGACGATATATGCATATATATATATATATATATATATATATATATATATATATATATATATATATATATATATATATATATATATATATATTTACTTACAAACCCAAAGGTTGCGAGTTCGCATCCCGGTGTAATTTAATTAATAATTGATTTAATTCCTCAATCAAATAATCACCCCTTCCCCCCGAGTATGTGAGGCCCATCAGCTTACTGGAGGCTACTCACATATACCGAACGTAGAAGTGATGACCCTACCACGTGTACCTTAATTATGAATCGCGTTGTGGTTTTCCAGGACGTAAAATAGCCGTCCGGTCCATGGACGGTGTGCTTCGGGGAAAGAAATATGCGGGAAGGACACTGCCGAATTGGCCCCAAAGGTACCGGTTATGGAGCAATGGGCAGCTCGCCGCTGCACCATGGAAACCATGGTTCGCATCTAGGTGAGGTTGGGTGACCCCCTCCAGGCTGTCTGTGCAAGCAATAAATGTCTGCAAGAACACCACATCGCGCGGCCAAAGATCTCTATGGTCTATGGTGCCAAGAGAAAAAAAAAAAAAAAAAAAAAAAAAATATATATATATATATATATATATATATATATATATATATATATATATATCTTCTAAAAGATACATAAGCTTCTTTTGACAATAAAATATTATTTACTATCCAAAAAACCCAGCGAAACATAGTAGTGTGAAAATACCCTGGGCCCTGGGTAAGTTTATATTCGGCCGAGACGAAATATCGTGTGACCTGGAACCTGCACGCTCTCAGTCTGTTTTCTTTTTCAACAGAACGTGGTTTCCGCTTACTTTAACAGGGAACGAATAGCAAGAGAGAGAAGAAGATATTCATGTGAAAGGAAATAATGACATAAGTAAATAAATACATAAATCGGAATAAATTAAAATATTTTAATAATGTACGTTTTGATGACTAAATAAACCAGCAATAAACCCAGAAGATTATTATTTTTTAAATTTTATTAATTATACTTCCAAAATGGTAAATTTTATTTTCAAATTTTATACATTAGTTAAAGTTTCTGGTCATTGATCCCCAACTTCATAAGTAAAATCAATATTTCTTATTACCTTAAACAATTTCTTTAAAAACGATTTTCTGCAATAACATGAAAATTAAATTACAAAACAATTTAATGATTTAACTAAATTTACCTTAAATTGATTTATTAACAAGGATATATAATTATTCCACGTGCTATAATGTTAAATTTCAATTAAAACTATTTTATTTACAATTTTTTTTAAAAACAAAATTACCAACTAAATTAGAAAAACTTCCTACAAAATTTGATAATATTTATATTTTATTTCAGATAGTCAACGCTTCGTTGCACCCTTCGAGGATTTTCCACTCGCCGCTCAATTGTTCGTTCAAGTGTAAATTTTTTCAACAAGATTTTGTATGCAAACAATATAATATATTATCCAATCGATTTATATGAAGTATATAACCGGTGCTAAAGTATGTATAGTCTTCTCGCAGTATTTTGGCATGCGACACATACATAAACTTTGCTACACAGATGTCAGTTCATAGTATTATTATAAATGATGGATATGTACAAGTAAGAAGAGTTAGAAGAGAAGAACACACCACATGCTGTAATATATATTCAATGTAGAAATAATTTTAAAAATAAATTAAATAATAAATAAATTACTAGATTATTTTTTGAAATAGTTTTGTTATTTTTGTGAACAAACGCACTTCCTTTAAATTATCTTTATTAATTTTCTACATTAATATTTTTTACCCACACACAACCAACGTTTCGAAATTCTCTTCCATCTTCTGGGTTTCCTTTCTTCTTAACTATGCTATTTTTTTTTAATACGAAATAATAAGCAGTATTTTTTAAGGTCCGTTTTTTCCCATTAGACATTATTTCGTCTGTTTTTCTACTATTAAATTTTTTTAAAAACATTATTGCACTATAAAATGTCTGCTAAGACTACATTCATATCACATTGACCTACATTAGCAAATAAAAAATATAAAAATAACAAAATTTAGTAATGAAAAACTTCCGTAAAATAGTAGACATTTTATAATATATAAATTATTTTTTGTGTTAGTTCAGAGTAGATGCTACGTAGACAATATTACTATGCTATATATTACTATATATGTATATAATGAAAGGTTGATTTCGATGTGTTTTTTATGTCCTAATATGAGTAAAAAGATGTTTTCTACCTACTCGTGCCAAATCAATGGTAGAAACTTTTATTTGTGGACAAATATTAGAACCATAATAATTAGGAAAAAAATAAATATATGAATATATCTAAAAATATTTGTTTAGTAATAAGTTAAATTATAATATAATATATTACCAATAAAATAAAAACACTAAATCACATCTCTGCTTGATAGTATTATATATACACGGCCTGTGGACCTCCGAATCCGCTCATCCCTCATGTGAAGGCTAAGGAAAGATCCTAGGTGATCCCAACGCTTCTCTCTAGATGAGTCACTTAGGTTGAGGTACTGAAAGACACTACACTGCGTGCCGGGTGAAGGCGCTCCAACCATAAATGGAGGATCCGGTCTTTGCCAGGACTCTGCTTGCAAAGTTTATTTTACTATAGATCTTGTGGCCAGTTCCTTTTCAATATTACGAGGAATATTAGGTGAATAGAATATTATAAGGATCGGACCGTACGATTAGGATGATTGTAAACGTTCAAATTGAAATTTCTAATTGCCAAATTATTTGAGTTCTAATATTCATTGACATCGCAATGCCGCCTGAATCTTAGATCAGTACACATCGAGACCATTAGTGCATTATAAGAAAAGACTATCTGATGTAGACAATACATGACTTTCTTGTATGCCTATTAAACTGTAAATCGGTGGCTCAAAAAGTGATCCTGAATTTGGTTACTAAATTCCGAAGATTGCAGTATCTACAAAACGACCAATCAGCGTCGCGACATCCATCTGTTGATACAAACACAAAATCTCTAGTTTATGGAGGTCTCATTCTGTTATTATATGTCATAATAATTCTGTTATTATATGTCAGTTTCTATATGACAGAATTACAACTGTCAATAGAAATCGACAGTTTCGACATTTTAAGCGGAAGATCCCACTTAACATATATCTTATTCTCCTGCTGCAGACTTGCTCATCTCACAAATGGGGATGAAAACAAGTATTTTACACTCAATTTTAACACTCAAAGAAAGTAATGAAAATTTTAATTAGAGTGGAAAAAAAATCGCTTTTGCAACCTTAATTACCGAACCATATGATCTCTGTATGTAATTTTAATATAATTTTTGATATAAGTTTATTATTACCTTCTAGTAAAGTACCCTTTTCGGCACATCAATTTTAACCAAAATCTAGTAAATACATTCATATTGATATAAATGTCCTATTTACCAAATTTGAGATGTTTTACATTACAACTTAATATATTTTTATATGAAAGTTTAATACTACCTTCAAGTAAAGTGCCACTTCCGGTTTTCCAATTTTAGCCAAAATCTGATATGTTATTCAGATTAATGTGTAAGTTTTATATATAAAATTTGAGAAGTTTTGCATTATAATTTAATATATTTTTTGATGAAAACCAATAATGACTTACAAGTAAAGTAACACTTCCAGTAATCATTTTGTAACCAAAAAGGGAGGTTCGTAACTAGATTTTACAGTAATCCTAAATTCAAAATTTTAACTTTCTACGACTCACCGTTTTTGAGTTATGCGAGATACGCACGTGAGAACCTACGCACAGACCTCAAGACGAAACTATTCAAAATTGATTCAGGGATGGTCAAAATGGATGCTGCCGTTCAAAACTGAAAATTTTCGCGTTTACAATAATTCCTTTACAGCGTACGAGGAAGTAATAATATAATCTCGTTTCCGGTGTGAAACCTCTTTATATGACCAAAAATCAATTATGAATGGTTTGGATTTTATTAGAAACTAGATTTTATCTCCTATGTACTGATGAAAAGCACTAATGTGTCAACAAATTGTAACATGAATTAAATTTATCAAATAGAATCTTATTATAGTCAGTTTCTATCGCTTATGCGAAAGTTAGCTCATGAGACACTTCTAACACAGTCTATTCATAGTATACTGTAACTATCCAAGCTGAGAACCTTGTTATATATAATACATATTACAATATAATGTAATAATTATACATCAATAGATATCAAAGTTTTCATTGGAGAACAACATTAAAGATGGTTTGATAGTTATCTACCGACCATGTTGGAATGTTGATAATTAGTTTATAAAATTAAATTATATAGCATTGCTTGTAAATCAGTATTTCATTTTTCCTGAAAAATAATGTGTTTGTTATTGGAGATTTCATATGTACAACTTTATAGTAAAATATACAATACAAGAAAATAACAATGTTATTAAATAAAAAATAGTTTTCTTTTTATATAACGGCTGGCTACGTGGTTATGTCAGTGCGTTAGCTGGAAATGGGTATGTGAATCAGCCCGAGAATTGTAAATATATTTTGCTATATCTTAAGAACAATTTCCTCTTATAATTTAAAACAATTACTTCAATATTACTGTTTAATTTTTGTATTTCTTTTTAATTTTTTCAATTTTTATTTCTTTTCCTCTCATATTATAATGTCTATTTATTATTGCCTATATATCTGCTTTTTCCGGAATATAAATAAAGAATATCAACATAGTAATATTGGGCATACAAACAGGTATATCATGATAAAATCTTAAAACATTTGCTGAATAATATTATCATTAAGGAAACAACTTTAATATAACACAAATGACTTACAAAGGGACGTTGCTAAGTAGTTTAGTTGCCTGCTCGGCCGTGAAACTCAGTTAGCTCCGGGGTGGACCCTAAACTGGTCTCTTAGCCCTCCTCATATTGTCTTTATAACTCTATCAGTACAATAAGCGCTATAATACATCTATACAGAATATCTATTTACTGTAAACAGTATCTAACTATCTCTGTGAATGGCTGAGATAATGGATCTGTATTTACATGAAGATCGTTTAGCTAAATTTATACAGTCGAGAACGACAGGACAAAATAGAGTGTCCGCAGGGTACATTAATTTACAATGCTATGACTAAATTAGCGGTACTCAAGAGAGAGAGAATCTCAGTCTGTATAATGGCTACATTTGGTTTGCCCACTGTCTTCTCCGCTTCATGAAATAATCAAATTATTTACAGAGAATTCCTCTTAGAGCGAGGGTGTGCCCGGATTTTGGCTTTTTGGGGGGAGGGGGAGGAGAGGGAGGGGATAGCAGACTGAAAGCTGCCGGAAGAATATGGAAGAAAGAATCAAACATTTGTACTAAGTATTGGGCATACATTCCTTTAGAATTAATAATTTGTATGGTTAGCAGGGTGGGGGATTGATTAGCTCCCTCACTTATGTAAAAAATAAATTAATACAGAAGAGCAAAAACTCAACAAGATTTTTAATTTATCCCTAGCGAAATATGCTGCTAAAATAATCTCACTCCAAAAACATCGTTTACAGGGCATCATAATCAGTACAGAAATAGTTTTCGACAGGCATTGTTAACAATTTCAGCCCTCGGCATGAATTTAAACAACATACAAAAGCTCTCTGATATCACCAAGTTGAAATCGTCCAAAAATCCCTATCGATAAATTTCTTGCTTCTACCCCAAAACAATCGCTAATTCCTGATGAAAGTAAAATTTATTTTTTGGAGCTATTAAACAAATATAAGAACTATAAAATCCTTAGTTGACATCCGCATGATGGTATAGAAGGATCAATCTAATTAGGGATTGATAAATTATTTCCCACTTCTATAAATGTGTTTTATTGAAAACTAGTTTCGGATGTAATACATTCATCTTCAGTTCTAAAGACACACAAAAAATTCAAAAATAAGCAATTCAAAATATAGTAGTTTGGTATTATTATACATATTAAATTAGATGTAATATAAATCAGTATTATAAAATATTTATGAACTATGATTTTAATTAAGATAAGAAATCAAATACATGTTGGTTTTATAATACTGATTTATATTACATCTAATTTAATACGTATAATAATACCAAACTATATTTTGAATTGCTTATTTTTGAATTTTTTGTGTGTCTTTAGAACTGAAGATGAATGTATTACATCCGAAACTAGTTTTCAATAAAACACATTTATAGAAGTGGGAAATAATTTATCAATCCCTAATTATAGAGTCCTTTATGCAGAGGCTACAAAAGCAGACGACAATCAGGGATGTTCAGTTATATCTGAAGGTGAAGAACTACTATACAAACTTCCAGGAGCCTGTTCAATCTTCACTGGAGAAGCCAACGCCATCAAAGGAGTTCTATAATACATCCCTACAACGAAAGCGGACGGATATTTTTAAAAATTCAATATTTGGATTCTACGTACATTGAAACGTAAAAACTTTTGAATAAGAGGGTTCATTTTTTTTGTTGGTTATTACAAAAGCCTATTATTGAAAATAATAAACCAAATGTTTGTGTAGTCAACTTCTAAGGATGCGAAGTTGTCATGACAACGGCACATTCGCAAATCGTCTTAGTAACAATATTTACAACTTAGCAATGTATTTATTGTTATAATGATTTTATAAGGCCTAAAAGCTTCCTCGATAAACGGTCTATCTAACGCAAACACAATTTTTAAAATAGGACAGACAGTTCTTAATTCATACAAATTTCATACAAAAAACTCTTTAACTTTATACAGTAGTATACGAATATCTACTGTTTTTCTCTTTATTATCAAGTTGATAAAGTCCATTGGAAATTTGTTTTAAAAAAATAAACTATCACACATGGACTAAAAGTATAACAGATAAATCGGTACTTTATTATTTTAGTTACCTCCTGGGATTGGGCAGGTTACTATTACCTTTCATGGCTTAGGTATTTCAGTTTGTAAGTCTATTTAGTCTTAATTTTTAAGAAAATCCATCCGAAACAAAACTAATTCAGTTTAGATTTTTATATGAAAATTAACAAAATAAACGTTGTTATTTATTATTGGGATAAATATATTTATAAATATCTGATGTGGACAACACATGAGTTCCTTGTACGCCTATTAAACTATAAATCGGTGGCTCAAAAAGTGATCCTGAATTTGATTACTAGTTTCAGAAGATCGCAGTATCTCAAAAACAACACTCGGCGTCGCGACATCCATCTATTGACACACACACACACACAAATAGGGAGGAAAACCAGTATTTTACACTAAATTTTAACACTTAAAACAAGTAATAAAAATGTTTAATTGGATTGGAAACCAAATTGCGTTTGTAGCCTTTATTACGGAAACATATGATTTATATATTTAATTTAAATATAATTTTTGATGTAAGCTTATTATGACCATATAAGTAAAGTACCGTTTTCGGCTCAACAATTTTAACCAACATATAGTAAATACATTCACATCAATATAAAAATGCTATTTACCAAATTTGAGATGTTTTACATTATATTTTAATATATTTTTTTATGAAAGTCTAAAATGGCCTTCAAGTAAAGTACCGCTTCCGGTTTTCCAATTTAGACCAAAATCTAGTATGTTATTTAAATCAATATATAAGTTGTAAATACCAAATTTGAGAAGTTTTGCAAAGTATTTAAATATAATTTTTGATGGAAATCATTTATGACCTTCAAGTAAAGTACCACTTCCGGTGATTAAGCAGTGACCAAAAAGAGAGGTTCACAACCAGATTTTACAACAATCCTAAATACAAAATTTCAACTTTCTACGGCTAACCGTTCTTGAGTTATGCGAACGTACGAACGAACGTACGTACGAACGCACGAACGAACGTACGTACGAACGCACGAACGAACGTACGTACGAACGTACGTACAGATGCCACGACGAAACTAGTCAAAATGGATTCAGGGATGGTCAAAATGGATATTTCCGTTGAAATCTGAAAACCGAAAATTTTCGCGATTACAATACTTCCTTTACTTCGTACAAGGAAGTAAAAATATTAAGGTAATCATTAAAACAAATAATTTTGAATTTACAATTTACTTGTTCCCAATCCGCATTGCAACAGTTGTAGAACATTACAAAATAACAGCGATTTTATTACAATAATTATTGTTAATTACTCCATATTTCAATTTTAATTGAGGATGCACTCTGAAGGGCTGAGACCAAGAGTATATATGTAATTTAGGAATTTCGAAAGACTGATATGAAAACAAATAATATAACCTTAATGGAACCTTCACGCCTCGTTTGAACTAAACCCATGAGATAAAATACCTAATCTGTCAGAAGACAGTAGGTACTTGAATTTGATTGGTGGACGAATTTCGGACCCGATCCAACCTATCTACAATAAATTGAAAATGTAAATATATATATATATATATATATATATATATATATATATATATATATATATATATATATATATATATATATATATATTATATAAAGCTGAAGAGTTCATATGTTTGAACGCGTTAATTTCAAAAACTACAAGGCCGATTTAAAAAAAATGTTTTTGCGTTAGATAGATTGTGCATCAAGGGAGGCTTTAGGGTTGATAACATCACGCTACGACGTACGTAGGAACGGAGCAGTAACCATAAATAAATTGTTAGGAGAAAATCGTCCAACTTGCGTACGTTTAGTTGTCATGACAACTTCATACCCGTATGAACCAAGGCGACTACACTAACTTTTCAATTTTGGTTGGATTTAGTTGACCGCAGATGTAATTAAGGAATAAGTTGGTATAATCTGTCTACCTATTTTCACTTACATAATTTTATGTATTATAATACTAAATTTTTATATTTTAATGGTTGTTTCCCTTCCTTTTTTTTTTTAAATTTGTCCTGATAAAGGCCGAAACGTTGGCACAGTATGAAAAAAATATATTGCACTTATTTGTATGTTTTTCTTCATTCACCGTATCTCCCAACCAACTATTTCTTAAATTAAACTTTTTAACAATTGTGAAATTATTGTGTCAAAACGTTATTTTGTAAATAAAGTGAGGTAAGGAGAAATAAATAAATAAATAATAAATAAATAATAAATAATAAATAAATAAATAAATAATAAATAAAAAAAGAGGGTAAGGAGAACAAAAAGTGTGAAAACGTGAAACTTTATTGCCGTTTATTAAAAAAAAGATATAATAATTTTGATCCTGTTTCATGAAAATGTCTTCAACAAATGAGACTAAACAACATACAAAAATTTATTTTCTATCTTATTGGTAAAACCAAATTTAAAGCGGGTGAAACCACAGGGCACTGCTTGTTTGAAATAAAGTTATAATTTACTATTTACTAATTTACCAAGACAAAAATTCTCCTAAAAACATTCAGTTTTAAAGACAGAAAAATTGAAAAATAAGCGATTTAAATACAGTATTGTATTATTATACATATACAACTAAATGTAATATGAATTAGTATTATAAAACATTTATGAACTATGAGTTTAATTAAGACAAGAAATCAAATACATGTTGGTACTCACCAAGGTTTAAACAGGTAATATCAAACAGAATAGGTTACATGTTTGATATAACCTACTTAACCTTGATGAGTACGAACATGTATTTGATCTCTTGTCTTGATTAAATTCATAATTCATAAATGTATTATAATACTAATTTATATTACATCTAATTTAATATGTATAATAATACCAAAATATATTTTGAATTGCTTATTTTTTAATTTTTTTGTGTGTCTTTAGAACTGAAGATGAATGTATTACGTTTGAAACTAGTTTTCAATAAAAACAAAATTATATAAGTGGCAAATAATTTATCAATCCCTAATTAGATTGATCCTTCTATATTATCATGCACACGTCAATTCATTATATTTTTTATTTTTGTACTAATAACAAAAAACAAAAAAAATATTAAATTTACATAATTCTATTAAAATAATGTAATTAGGACTGTATAATTAATTTTTAATAACAATAAGTTTTCCTTTTTTTTCTTCACTAAAGCTATTATTTGCTTTTATTCTTGATAAATGTTTCATTAAATTAAATGAAAAAAAAATAACACAGTTTGATTAATAAGGTTAAGAACATTTAATACAGGAAAAACTTGTTTTGAATGTTAAAACTGGTTGGCGTAATTCACAGTGCGTTCGTTGACCAATGGATCCCGAAAAGTGACCTTCTTGTTATTCTTGTGCGAGTCGGAGGAATGGCAGGTATCGTCCGATGATGGCGCGTTCTCGTCCGACGAGGTGTCCGTGCATTCGGCCAGGAGCTCTTCGTTGATCGCTACCAACACCATCCTCATCTGCATCAATTCCATCTTCTGCTTTTTCAGTTCTTCCATGAGAGCTCTCTTCTTGCTTCCGAACAGGTTGCATATTTTAGGACATGGTTGATTCTCTCCTTTGTCCATTTTAGGCGGTAGAGCGAAGGGATTGCTGACAGAAAAATCCGTGGCCAAGGAAATGACCGGGAAGACTTTGCCAGGAGCATAGCTTTGCCCGAACCCGAAGTTGCCGTCAGGGTACTGACCCCAGCCGTATACTCTCTTCGTCGTTCTATCGTTTTTTTGCCTCCCTGGCCATTTCCTCTTCTTGCCTGTCAGTTTATCTAACAGCACTTGGCAACCTTCACATTTGAGCATAAGTGATTCTGAATTAGTTTCTTTGGTCTCGGTAGCCTTTTTCGCCAGCAAGTGGCAAGAGTTCTCCTTGTCTACTCTTTCTACTTCATTTTCGGTTTTTGTACCGCATGACTTTTTGGTTAATAGCTCCGTGCAAGAGGTGCTGCTCGAACAAGCAAACGTCTGGGTCCCTACAGCCGGTGGTATTTGAACCATCTTCTTTTTTTTTCTCGGTTTGGTCTGAGTCACTTTGGTCAGTTTGAATACTTCAGAAGTGTTTATCTCACTGGTCCTGAGGGGAGGATCTACCGTCTGGGTCTTCTTGAGCCTCTCTCGCTCGAATGGTGAACGGCTTGTAGTAGAGACAATGCCACAGCTAAGATATTGGTCTCCCAAACGGCTATAGATAATGTTTTCGAAAGTGGTGCTGCCATTTTCTGAGACCGGCTCTTGACTGTTTGACGGGAAAGACAAAGATGAGAACGTGACTGTGCTCCGCGAAGATTTGGCTGATTCCGTTGCAGTTGTCAAGCAGCTGGTAGCGGTTGAATGTGAACTGGTTTTCCATGGTGTCATTCGCCTGAAAAAAAACGGTGCGCCCACTGGTTTGAGTCCACAAATTACAGGCCGCTTCAAATTAGCCGGCTCCTTAGGATATAGAGGAATTAAATTTGTTACCATACCTCTCAGTGATTGGGGCGACACCTCCACTCCACCGTTCATCATCACTTGGTCCTCGGAGTCCGTGCTATCGCTGATAACTGACATCTCGCTTAGACTCTGCGCATGTGAATGGAGCTGACTATTCTGTATTACACGACACTCTCCTATTTTAGAGTCTGTGCGCGAGCTCTTATTTTCAACTGTCTGAGTTTTCGTATTCTTCAGGGCAGCCTCAACAGTTTTATCCTGGGTCTGCGTGTAAGCATCCAGAGGTGGACCTTCACTCTTGATAGCGGGAAACTTATTCTTTATACTGAAAACATCATGGGAAACCTTTTCTAGTCTCTTTTGTAAAGTATTTAAACTAACCTGATTTGGCTTGTTCACTGTATTGATGGCTTGTATAGTACTGGAGCCCACTGGTCTGCGCTTGTCATTTGATTTTCCTGCTTCAGCTTGGATGGAATCTTTAGAAACCATGGCTTGAAAATGTTCCATACATTGTTTTTGCGGGTTTCTTTTCTTTTTGAAGAAACTTTTCGCCCTGGACCAAAAGGTCTGCATCCGATGATTTGAATCGGGTTGCAGATTCTTGGACAACCGGTTTCGAGTCAGGATGGGGCGCTGGACAAGGCTCCACCGAGAACTCTGCGACCGGCTCCCTTCGCCGACCCTGAGGATTGAGCCGATGACGTCTCTGCTGCTCTGGTCGCCGTGGAGCCGCCTCGATTCGTGGCTGCAGCTGCGCCTCGGCCGGGATAGGATCAGCTCGAACTCGCTCTCGCTCTTGTCGCAGCTGATGAGGTCTTCTATATCCTCGCTGTTCAACGGCGTGTAGTCTTTCGATGAGGATTCCATGGCTGGGATACTATCGGTCGACTCAATCTCCGGTTGCCGTTCGTCGAAAGGTTCGCTTGTGATGGAGACATCGCCGATACCTATATCGCGGATGAAGGCTAGCAGCTTCTTGAAGATGCCATTCTGCTCAGTGCTGGAAGATAAGTCGACAGACACCACAGTCTCTAGCTCGGAGGAGGTCTCGACGGTGAGGTTCAACCTCAGCGAGTTGAGGTAGTCGATGACGAGATCCTTCTTGGAGCGGTCGACCCCGCCGATGTGGAGCTCGGTGACGGTGAGGTTGGGGTTGTGATGGCGCAACCTCGCCACCAATCGCTCCTCCTTCGCTTCCATCCTCCATCACTCTCCCACTGGCGCCAACCTCATAACCTCATAACTTTAACGCATATGTCATATGTCGAATGTGAGGTTACTCCCATTGATAACTTTTCACATATCTATATTTTCGTTAATATTGTGAAACTGTATAAATTAATATATCATAAAGTGTTGGAGTGAATTACTGTTTATTACGAGAAACTGCTATTTATCTTCTAAACATTTTATCGGAGTCTTCAGTGAAACTGCAAACACGAAAACCACTTGAGAAAATGCTCTTTTGAACTGGAGGGAGTGCTGTAAACTGTTTTTATAAACTTAATAGAAATTTTGGCGTTTGAATCCGAGTAATTGATGTTTCGAATGAATTGTTTATGGTTAATTGACATTTTTATTTCAATCATATGGTTCATAGAAGATAAGCATTTTACATTTAGTTCCTTTATTATTGCGTTACATATCTATTTATTATCACAGAATATAGTATGGTTCAGAAAAAGATAACTCAAGAGCTTACCTATAAACTCTTCCTTTTTTTCAAACACTATTGTTTAAATTATTATAGTTGTATATATTTTCTCTTTCATAGTGCCAATTATTTTATTGTCTTTAAACATCTTATGAACAAAGTTATTTTATTTTTGTTATTTAACTGTTATTCTTAAGCTTGGTTTCTTTATAAATTAAATATTTTATCAAATTTTATTTTGTTTATTTCAATTTTAATTAGTATTATATAAAGTCTTACTCATAAAATATGTACAAAACCATCTTTTTATGAAGAAAAATAAATTAAAATATATATGTATATGATATGTATATGAAACGCGTATCATTGAATGGCAAAAAATATTTTCTAGTTTGAAGGATGTAAGGAGCTTCGTTAATAATAACAATAAAAAATATATACAAAATAAAAGTCAATATATTGAAATAAAAATAAACTTGCCTGGGTGTAATTGATACAAATAAACAAACATTTCTACTAAAAAATACACAATCCACACATAAAACTTTGTTCTCCAAACTTAAAAATGTTCACCACGATGGAACTTAATTATTGGCCAGGTAATTGTTGGTTACCCCCAGTGTTGCAGGCATAAGAAATTACACACATACATGATTTAATTCAATTACATAATTATTCCTGCCTGGCAACACTGGGTGGTAACCGTCGCCGGGCATAGCCTTTTTGATTTTTTATGTGAAGTGCCATAACACTAGTAATTCATAAGAGCTTTCCCTTAAAATTAATATATATCAGATTTTATTTACAAAATGATTAAGCAGGGAAGAGACATTTGCTAATAAAAAGTCCTAAAGAAAATGTGTATATAATTTGAAATAAAAAATATGATGAAATTGTTAATGGATTATTTTACGCACAGAAGAGAATTCGATTCACAATGGCTTAATCAAAAATAATATTAATGTTCGAAGACGGGGGAGGGAATAATGTTCCTGAAACGTCACAAAGTTTTGAATAATATGATTTAATTCAATTAATCAATAATAATAGAAGTCAAGTTCACCAATGAACTTCTGTACTAAGAGAACTGTTACTACAGCGTGAGCCGATACTGAAGTTTCTGTCAATAGGAAACTTAGGAAACTAAAGTTTATTGATAAAGTTACACGTTATCTAAAATCAAAACGAGAGATTTATAGACATGAGATGTTTGCCTCAAAGGAGTAGAAGAAGACCCACATTGTTCCCGACAGTCCATTACCAGTTGCAAATTATTCTTCAAAGACACAAGTGGCTCAATTCTTCAAACAAATTGTGCCCGCAGCCCATAAGGATCTATCGAAAAAGTAACCTCAAACTTCAAATCAAAACCAATCTAATTAAAATAACAGCTGTAAAATCAATATACAATTTATTTTTTGCTCAATTATCAACCAATTATTGGTTAATAATCGGCCAAGAAAAACAAAACGTAATCCTATCTCTCTCCCCCCTTCCGAAATTTGAAGCTTTACGTTTCAAGTACATAGAATCCAAAAGTCGAATTATAAAATTCCATCTGTTCGCCCTTCACAGTCCGTCGTCCGCGACTTTTCTCCGAGACTACTAGGCCGAGAGCCCGTGCAAAAAAAATTTCATTATCTGAAGAAAACTTTGCTAGCAATTTTTTGGATCCTTATTGTATAGACGTTAAAAAAATAAGAGTCTACCAGTCGGATTGAGAGGATAACATGCTAGCTGAAAAATGGGAGCTAAAATAACTCGAAATTTTTGGTTTTTCACCAGTAACTCCTAAACGGAGCATTCAATTGAAAAATATAAATTGCATTAAATTACAAAAAATAAAATTCTGTATCTAATGAGTACCACAACATAATAATTTGGTTAGCTAGTAGGGCCGAAAACCTCGGTCATAAACGACGATTGTAAAAAACAGAAACAGGATATTATGCATGAGTCTGCGGCTTGGAAATGAGTTCTCTAAGAGAAAAAATCATATAATTTAAATTGGAGAGTATCAAATTCTGCGCCCATTGAACATTAAAACGCTTATTGGAGTGAGTTTTGGTTGGCCGTAGATGCATATTAAGGGAGACGTTGGTCGGGGGGTGCGGTCAGAAAGTAACACTTTAATAAGTAAACTTATATATTTTGTGCCAACGTTTCGGCCTTAGTTTTAGGCCATCTTCAGAGCTAAAAGAAAAAAACAAACAAATTAACAACAATGAAAAACGACAGAGGCAGTAACAGTAAAAAATGATAAAAACAGAAATTACAAGTAAGATAAAAAAGTATGAAATGTAAAAAAAAAAGATAACACTAAATTACTTAAAATAAAAGGAACTAAAGAAAAAAATAAAATAAAATAATAATGTAAAAATTAATTGAAATCAAAATAATGAGTTATTTACACAGGGAATAGTAAAATATATGAAACCTATTAATTAAAAAGACAAACAGTATGAAGATTTGGTAATATGAAAAATAAATGTAAACATGTAATTGTCACATCATAACTATCTCTATATGCTTTACATATTACCAAACCTTCATACTATTTGTCTTTTTAATTAATAGGTTTCATTTATTTTTACACAGTTTATTACCTGTGTAAATAACGCATTATTTTAATTTCAATTAATTTTTACATGGTTATTTTATTTATTTTTTTCATTAGTCACTTGTATTATGTAATTTAGTGTTATCTTTTTCTTTTTATACTTCATACTTTTTATCTTGCTTGTAATTTCTGTTTTTATCATTTTTTACTGTTACTTTTTTACTGCCTCTGTCGTTTTTCATCGTTGTTATTTTGTTTTTTTCTTTTAGCCATGAAGATGGCCTGAAACTTAGGCCGAAACGTTGGCACAAAATATATAAGTTTACTTATTAAAGTGTTACTTTTTGACAGCACCCCCCGACCAACTTCTCCCTTAAGATTAAAATGCTTAAATTGTGTCAATTAAACCTCTGGAAATTGGAAATCTACTGATCTCCGGCATTTGGTATATTAGCCCAATAGAGATATCATTTTGGTTTGCAAAAAATAGAGTAATGTTGATTTTCAGTTATGTTATATGGATTGCTCCTCTTTTTAAAAATCCAAACTTTCGACCTCCTCCTTCTTGTGCGTTTCTCGCCATCTTGGGAAACCGGAAAGAAGAAACTTTTTCTATATTTTACAAAATTAATCGCTTCCAGGGAATTTATGATAGGAATTTGTCATTGCCAATTTAAAAGAACGACAAATTTCCTGCTAGTTTGTACATGATATTTTTTTAATATTCGTAATAGAATAGCAACGGGGCCCTGAAAATCTGCAAAAATGTCCAAAAAAAATTCAAAAAGTTGGATACGTCAGTGATTTCTTACTACATATGATTTATTTCAAGCACACATAAAACTAGAAACATCCTCGATGTTAAAAACTAAAATAGATGCAGACATTAGCAGGGAGCGAATTTCAAAATGGTGGCCAAAAAATTGAAATTTTATGACTTATTTTTTTTAATTTGACGACTCCATTTTAGGAATTTTTGTTTTTTCATCCGTAATTCCTAAAGGGTGCATTCTATCGAAAACGTCACCGTACATTAGACGCAAAGTTTTGATACACTTTAATTTAATATATCTTAACTTTTTCGATAGAATGCTCCGTTTAGGAATTATGGATGAAAAAAGTCCTAAAATTGAGCCGTCAAATTTAAAAATTGGTCTTAAAGTTGGCTTGAAAGATCGTTAGATACTCGCAAACGGACAGATTAAACACATTTAATACAAAATTTCTTCTGTATTTTGAGCTCAAAATGTTTCAAAACATTCACGGGATCACAACGAATAATTTGAGCCATTAAACTTGAAAATCTGCTGAACAGTTCGCTCAAAAAATAGTTATCTACCTATTAACGGTCAAGTTAAACATATCACCATACTTTTGGCTTTGCCGTAGTCGAGTAAAAATTACTCTAGTAGTGAACAAACTTAAATAAATAAATAAATTTAAATTTTTAAATTATCCGGTGTTGAGAGAATTGATAATATAATTGATATTTAGCGTTATTCAAGTACAGTTGGAACGTTATAATAATTGATTTGAGCAACCTTTATTTGAACCGTGAAACGCTACGATTTATCAGAACCGCCTAATGTCGTGGCGGCTAATACACGACATACGTTAAGTGATATCAGACTATACAAACTTTTTTTCCAGCAAGATTCATGTAAGAAAATTGCATCAGAATATAAAAATAATTTAATACTTCATAATTTTTTTTATTATTTAATAAAACCATAACCTTTCCAAACATTACAACATAAGCAGGGGGTTATGAGATTTGGCTTGTGTAAAATATGAAAAGTTTATTATACAATTTGTAGTAGCTTTCTTTAATTTATGTTTTTAATAAATTTCTTCATGGTTTATGGAATATAGGCCGCCGTGAAGGAAAAGTTTTTCGGTGCTGAAATTGGAAACCTCCAATCTGGAGGCTCATCGAATATTCATAGCACTCGACGAACAGCTGGATACCTGCGAATTCCTTTCGATATTCCATCATGAATAGAGATTTTCGAAGAAAAGGCAAAAGTATTACGAATCGATCTCAGAGACAAAGATACAGAAGCGATCTAAGGACGGAAATTTATGTATCGAAACCTTGTCCCATGAAACCTAGACTATCTGAGTAGATACGCTTCCAACCCGTAAGTCATCGAAAATACAGACTGGAATATATCAATCTAATACTTTTCCGCTCATACTGACAAGTAGCAGATACGCGATAATGTAATAAATTGTAAGATAAAGTAACAGTTACTTTTAGACACACTGTTACCGCTGTTACAGCAACGAACTTCTGTTCTGTTTCTTTTGCTTTACCCCTCTTTATTAAATTATTAAAACAAAGCATCAGTTTTGTTTAAAAAAAATTTTTAATTTACAATGAAATGAGTTGTAGTTTATTATTTTTAATTATGGACCTTTAAAATCTGTCAAGAAAAAAAAAATTAACCCCCCTCAAAATTTGACGCTTTACGTTTCAAGATACTTCCCTCCGCGGTTTTTCTCCGAGACAATTGGACCGATTGATTTTAGGATCCAAAGCCACAGATCACCCCAGGATGATCCTCGAAACTCGACACTACTTTCCATCATTTTGAATCGAAATGATGGAAAGTAGTGTCGAGTTTCTTAAAAAATTAATATTCGAATAAGCATATCGGATGTTCCAGGAAATGGATGGTTTCCGATTTTTCATATAACTAAAGGTAAACCGGTTTCCATAGGAATACATGCAGAATGCTTTATAAAACATGTCTACAAAGTTCAATACGCTATATATCTGCTAATACTTGTCCGATTTCGATGACTTTTTTTGTCGATTACTAAGGTTCATTATTGAAAATAATCAACCAAAAGTATTTACATAGAATTTTTTGTTTTTTTATAAGGTCTTGGTATATTGATTCCAAAATATTTTATTGATTATAAATATTTTAATACGGTTATTTATGAAGATAGAGAAAAAATATTTTGGAATCAATATACCAAGAACTTATAAAAAACAAAAAATTCTATGTAAATACTTTTGGTTGATTATTTTCAATAATGAACCTTAATAATCGACAAAAAAAGTCATCGAAATCGGACAAGTATTAGCAGATATATAGCGTATTGAACTTTGTAGACATGTTTTATAAAGCATTCTGCATTTATTCCTATGGAAACCGGTTTGCCTTTAGTTATTTGAAAAATCGGAAACCATCCATTTCCTGGAACATCCGTTAAGCTTATTCGAATATTGCTTACTTTATAAAAACTTTTTCTAAGCCAAATTGTGAAAAAAGTGTGAGTCATCGATATATAAACTATATCATATATATATATGTACATATATATATATATATATATATATATATATATATATATATATATATATATATACATATATATATATATATATATATATATATATATATATATATATATATATATATATATATATATATATATATATATATATAGTGGTCCGTGTTCGTTAAAAGTTAACATGTGCATGAAGGTCTGTATGTAAATGTATGCTGGTAATACACTAGTGAGCTTTTGATATTGTTTTGAAAACTTTCGCCTAAAAATACGAAATTTGTTAAGGTAAATCGTTTTCTCTGCATCAACAGCATATAAGGGCAATGGGTCTAACCCTCAAAATGAAAACTTTACAAAAGAAGCAAACATTTAAAATGTTTTTTTCTGGTATTTTCACGAACTATTTTTAATGCTTTATGTTAGGGATCCCCACCTTAAATTTACGCCTATTACCTATTTGATAATAGATGAAAACTAGGCAACCTGTCATATATTTCCGCCGACTCCTCAACGATGGCAAGGTATAGTTTTCAGATTAAGATTGAGAACAGTTTCAATCGATAGGTGAGCCGCATCACCATGGTGATAGTGGACAAATATGAAAAAGTTTATTAAATTTTTTCAAGAAAAACCTATAAAATGTGAATAAGAAAAGCCTTAAGATGCAGTAAAAGGATATTGATATTGAATAATATTGAGAACTTAAAATTGGGGTTAAGATAAAAAATAAAAAAACTGATCGAGTGTTTCAACTCGACAGTTGGGTATTTCGCGCCATAATAAAGAGAGTTTAGATTTTTCGAGAGGTCTATAGTTCACAGAACTACTCTAGCAGTTCTGCGAACTATCGATGTGAATTGAGGCTAAAGAAGTTCATGTATAGTCACATTCGTATTCAACAGATTTGCGGAGTGGTTGGAATAAATGGATGTAGAATAAAATAAAAATCCTGAATTGGTACGATAGTGGATTTATTGATAATTAAATATTTAAAAAAAAATTTAATTAGAAATAAAACCCCGATTACGAGAATGGAACCTGTCCATCCTTATTCGAATATTAATTTAAATGCCTACAAAGCAAGCATATTTTGAATTGGAATATGAGCCAAAGCAATAAGGAAAGTTGAAATTGGACCCAATAGATATTTTTGATCTATTTCTATTATTACAACTTAGGTTCTTAGGTGAAGAAGTCGGGTGCATTTCCTTCGCGAACAATATTCAATACTCTTCTGGCCATTCACTAATTTAATGTTTGTTTGTTTATACGCAAGGATGCACGGTCACTGCAAAAAGCCGTAACCTGCAGTGGAAGGCACCCGACTACTACACCAAGTTTCAATATTCACAGACGTCAACATCACTAACAACCCACCAAGGCGCTTAAAGTAGATATGCAAGTGCATTCCATCCCTTATGTAGAACGGATGGAGTTGTAAGATAGTGTCATTCTCGTAATTAGGATTTTATTTTTCATAAAATGATTTCTTATTTTAACGTTTTTATTTTTTTAAGTATTAAAAATTTATATTTTAACGCATATGATCATGAACATACACATGGTATGGTATAAAAGACCACAAACAGTCGAGAATACTTAAATTATAGTAAAATATTTTTTCTGTAATTTGTGCTAAAATTTTATCGAAACATTCATGACAATTTACTTAGTGTCAAATCTCTAGAAAATCGGTTAAGTAATCTCGGAGTAATACGGACGGACGTATTTTTTTTTTTCATTCGATATCTGGATTCTGAAACGTAAAACCTGAAATTTTGAGGTAGGGGGGGAGGTTAAAACTTTTTTTTTTTGGCCGATTACAAAGATTCATTATTAAAAACAATAAACCAAGAACAAACCTAAAATTGAACAAATATAAAATAGAAGTAACATGTAAGTTACAGATAAAAACAATATTGACTGATCAGGGACGTAGGCAGAATTTTTTTAGGAGGGATTTAATAAAAAGAAGGCAAGCAATCATCTTGTCTATAATCACGAAATTAGGAGTACGTTATAAGGATAAGCATGAAAATTGGTTAAAAAAATTTGTGTTAAAAATTACTAAAAATATTATTTAAAATTCAGACTTTTTTTTCTCGAATATTTCGGGAGGGGGGGAGAGAAATATCCCCTTTTATCTCCCAGCGTACACCGCTGTGACTGATATAGTAGTGATAATAGTAATAAGTGATATAATAGTTTTATAGCAAAGTATTAAAAAACATATATAAAAATATGATAAAAAATAATGATAATAAAATAAAAAATATAAACAATAAAAAATAGTATTGATTTTATCATTATTTTTAATTTACTGTTACAACTATTATTAATTATCATTTTTACTTTATTAATTATTATTTTTTAATATATTTCTACGTATTTTTTTTTTTACTCTTTTCTATAACAACTGATATATTAGGCAATATTGTTTTCATCTTTAACTTACTTATTACTTCTATTTTCTAATAATTTTAGGTTTGTTTTTATACCCCTACATTACTCCTTTGTATTTTTATTTTTAGCCCTAATTAGGACCTAAAAAGAGGGTCGAAACGTGGGTATTAAATGCATGTAATAACTACTATTTTATTTTATTCTTAACCGCCACCTAGACCACCCGCTTCATTATAAATGTATGTATGTATACACAATTCTAAATGTCTATGTAACAGCTCTATATCCCAACTCCCCAAGCAGACATATAGCTCGCCTGCCATCAGCTTATCTTGCTAATGTACCTGAGGAGGCCGGGCGCAGCTCGTCCATCTTCCCGCTCCTACTCTCCTAATGTACGCTGTCATTTAGTTCTCGCCTGGTGTGTGCCACTTATTCTGTCCTAATGTACCCGTAACAGGTAGCTGAACTACAATAACAGGTAGCTGAACTACAATAACAGGTAGCTGAACTACAATAACAGGTAGCTGAACTACAATAACAGGTAGCTGAACTACAATAACAGGTAGCTGAACTACAGTAAGAGGTAGGTGAACCGTATGGAAAATTTATAATATAATTAAATCGGTGAGAAAGACAACAGAACGAACCCAATATTGGCCATTTTAGAATAACCATTTTTTATTGATTGAAACATGCAGAACTAGCAATTAAGCAAAGAAATAGTACGCTAGGCGGCTGTAAACTAAATGTGGGTGGAAATGAATGAAGGAAAAAAACAGTACAAGTACATTGTACTATAAAACCTATTGCTTACGATTTCTTCACTAACTTTAAGGATTCGTGGCCACAAGGTACAAGAAGACATTAAAGTCTGTTAAGCGGGCTAAGGCCCTTGCAATAGGTAAGCAAAACTAAGCAACGTCGAGCGTAGCTAGTACTTGGATGGGTGACCGCCCAAATTTGGGTGACCCCCTATCAGGGAAAACCCATGCAGCCCACTGGAAGCAACTTACACAGACCATGCGGTCAGGTAGTGCTCTTCCAGGATGTCAAATAGCCGCCCGGAGGTTTGGTGCATGCACGGCTCTGATTCGGGAAAAGAAATATAGGTCCTCTTGCGCCTGCTAATCCCGAACAGCCGTAATCCGTGGATCTAGACCGATTTGTCAATGTCGCTGTACAAGCATACTTGACCTTGTTTGGCAACCTTTAGAATCCTCTAATTATGAGACCAAGTGAGTGAGATTAAAAAAAAAAATTAATGTTTTATTCCCTCGTTCCGTAACCATTCTTCTTTATTTTGTTTAAATTCTGAACCATTTACGATGGGCTATAATATAGAAAAAGTCATATCAAAATCTCCAAAAATTATAATGATGTTTTAATATTTATATAAATAATTATGATATTATATAAAAAGAAGACAATCATAAGAGCGGTAATGCTTGGTCGAAAATATTTGGATATGTATTTCATAAACTATACCGACTTCGTTTTCTAAAAAAGGGTTAAGCGCCAAACATTCGAAATTTAGTTTTCGATTTAATAAGGAATGTTAACATCACCTCTATCGATTCCTGCTCACGATACATTGAAAAAAAATACTATATTAAATAATTTCCAATCATTAGGGAAGATTTATATATTATGATTTAATTATTTGTGAAAGACAACTTCTCATTGACATTTAACTTTATATTTAAAAAAAAACATTTATATAATATTGCTATCGACGTTTCGAAGTCCTTATTAGTCTTCAGGGTTCTTATTTTCTACAATGCAACATAAAACAATTACAACGGATAAATATTCATAACCTTAATTAACACCAGATCTTGTTGCTCATTAAAATTTTATATTATCTTTAAATACAACAGTGTCCTCCTCACGTCCTCGCATCCGTATAAATTTACTTCGACAATAATTACTTGTTACATTATAGAATATTTTAGAGAATGACACTCCTTTCATATCCTTGGCACACTGTACTATCACTGAAATGAGGTTTATGCTAATGCCTCTTCACACTTACTCTTATTATGTTGGTTATTCTAGGTATTGTATATATTTAAATCAATGTAACTGTTTGTTAAATTTTAAATTATAAATTATTTTATATTTACTTTATTCATTATGTCTAGATAATGACTTTTTAAATTAACAGCATCTGTATTAAAATTAACTACATTATTTATGTATTTTGTTATGTATACATTTTTGTGAACGTCGATGACAATATTATAAAAATGTTTTGTTTTTTTTAAATACAAAATTAAATGTCAATGGGAAGTTGTCTTTCACAAATAATTAAATCATGAAAAAAAAAACTTGGAAATAGTCTAAAAATCTACCATTGATGACGTAAGCACCAAATACTGACGACTATCGAGGCGAATCAGTGCTGCTTTAAAAATATATTTCATAATAATAATAGTTTTGTCACCTTTATAATGTCCTACTTTACACAATAAAGAATATAATTTAAAATATGTATATTGTTATTTGGGGGAAAAACGTTTCATAGGTTTTCTATAAAGTTTGCTAAATGGCGCTTACGCATTTTTGATTACATTACACAAAATTTATTGGAAGTTGAATTCACCAATGAATTTCTTAATTGCTCTCGAGGACTTCCTAATATATATAACAACGAGAATTATTTGAAATATGGATAAAGTGTTATGAGCATGTTGAAGATAGGATTTAAAAAGAAATTTTTTCATCGTTAAATATATTTTGTTTATTTTTTGAAATAACATTAATCCCCACCCTTTTTTTGGTCTTTAGGTGGGGATAGCCTGATTTCTGATGCTTATTATTTACTTTTTATACTTTATTTGCATCTTTACCTTTATTATTGGGTATTTTTTATATTAATTCTTTTATTTGTTCATTGGATTTTTGGTTTATTTCATGAGATAGCTTTAATATTTATTTTTATATATCTATAATTTTACCGTTTTTGTTTAAGATACCTATCGCTTTTTTGAATTGCTCCCGAAGACTTCAACAATAAAAAAACATTAAAAGTAATTTAAACTGCCTTGATTAAAAAAAAAAAAGTGTATATCGCATAATTAATAAGGTTATATTTTTATATTTAGAATATTCCACTTTGCGATGTTACCAAAGCATGATGAATTTTGAACAATAATGCTTAAATACTGAACTCACCTTTGAGATGGACTTAATGAAAAATAAGCAAAGAACTCACCTAAAACAAATAAAAAAAACTTTGGTAATTTATGAAAGTTGCCAACTTAAGGGACTTGGTGTAGTTTAGCACAATGGCCAAAGTGAACAGACTGACTATATATTACAGTTTAGAAAACATTATTACTTAAAAGTTTTACATTGTTCAATTAGTTTTTGTAATAAATCCATTTAATATACTTCTATTTCATTGATAACTCATTGAAGTAAACATAAAACTAAGAATATATTATATAAGATGTATTAGCAATAGTAAAGCTTAAACTGTTTCATATTTTTTTATTTGATTTCTCATGTTTCGTCATATCCCATCTTCAAAAAGATTAATTTTGAAGCATTCATGTATTCTGAGCATTGAGGGCAAGAATATGTAAATATCTATATAAAGAATGTTTAAGTAAAAATGTAGGTAAAAAAATTATTTCGAGATATTAGAGCTTTTAACCGCCTAGGTATTGCCCATATTTCTAAGAACACATGCACATCTCAAAATTAACCTTTTTTGAGATGCTACACAGTTCAACTGAGGCAGAGATGTTTTCGGAAAATTAAAATAGTGACTTATTTTTTAAATATTAAAAAGCTCAATCAAGTTTTTTAATTCAAATTTTTGATAATTAATACTCATCATCAAATTCAAAAGTTGAAATATGACATATCAAAAATACAAAGTTGGATTAAAACACATTATTTTTTTTCAAAGTTACAAAAAATGACTAATTAGCATCCATCATAACGCCACAGAGCATTAGAGGCCGATGAGAAGGCAATTGTTCTTTAGGAAATATTCGTATGTGTTATGCTATTTAAGACGATCTTTATTTTAAGAACTAGTGAAGTTTAGTAAATAATAATAATAATTAATGAAATTGGATTTTATATTTGTTCTTATTGCCTTTGAAGCCGCAAAGAAACTGCTAATGTTGGTTTGTAAATGCTCACGGGACATTAGCCACCTCGGTTGAAATATCCAGCCCTCACTGACAAGCCGCAATGCGACCGCTAAATGCTCTGCCCTAGGAAGCGGATATACTTTGTGAACTGTAGAACATTATAATTATAATCTCGGGGATATTACTATCGAGTAATGGCTATTTATTAATTTATTTATTTAATTTATTTTTATTCGGTTCTGAAAAGGTTATCAGATCAATCCTGGTAAAGATAATATTAGTCATCTACTATTAAAACTACGCAATATCATATACTATTAAAAATACAGAGTATAATTATGTTTAGGCCAACAGATAATTTAAGGCAATTTTCTTGATCACAAATAATATTCAAACTTCTTCAGAAAGCACCGAATCATATCATAAATGAAAAAAATCTGGTGCGATGCGCGCAACTCACAACTTTCCCTTACTCACCCCTATAATAACACACGCCAAAGATGAAAAAACTTTTGTACTGAAAATACCTTATTCCTATAGTTTTTAGGGTGCTGAATCCAAATATGATATTAAAAAAGCTGTATCACCCACAATTTTAACTATTAAAGCTGTTCAATTCTTTAAAAATCGCTCAATTTAATAAATTTAACTATAAAATGTGAAGAAATTGTGGGTGATACAGCTTTTTTAATATCATATTGGGATTCAGCAGCCTAAAAACTATAGAAATAAGGTATTTTCAGTACAAAAGTTTTTTCATCGTTGACCTCTGCAATCGGAGCTAGATGAACAAGATGATGACGAATTCCAATGTTTTACAGAAAATGTAGATCCTAAACTGTTTACTCAAATCGAACTTAACGATTTGGTTAGGGACTATAACCATGCTTATGATATAACATAGTGTTTCATTAATTCCTCCGTATACTGTTTAGAGGTTTATACTATATAATACAAAGTATATCGCTGGAAAACTATGGGTGATACAAAAAAACTGAGGCCAGATTTAAATTCAGCATATAGATTAAATCTATAAAGATCAACTATTAAAGTTGAAAAAGTTTTCAAAAAATTTTTTTTGTAGGTCTGTGTAATTATTGTTAAGCGTGTTTTAATAATAATCAGCTAGTTTACTAGTGATTTGTACAGAGCTTATTTTTTAGAACATCTAGGTGGGAAAAGGTGACGTTCGGTCAAATCCGTCTGTTGTCGGACACACTCGGTTCGGGCTCGTGTAGTTCAAACTGTTGTAGTTCAATGCTGTCCGAAGATACAAACAGATTTAAAGATTATTTTTTAGAGAATTCAATTACTTTTTTAATGATTATCCATATTATAATACCATAAAACGCATATTCTTTGAGTTATGCGCAAATAAATTATTCTTTTCTTCATAACTTTTTTCCCTTCATTGTTTCAGTGATGTACTAATTAAATGAAAAGTTAAAAGACTTTAAGAAGAATTTAGACAAGCTTCATCAAAATCGTTAGAGCCGTTTTCGACAAAATATGAAAACAGTGAATAACCCTTGATATCAACTGGTACTTCTACCTACCTGAAATATGTACTCGTAATTTCAGTTTCGTACGACTTTTTGGTTTTAAGCTGTTCACATATAGATACACACACAACAAACCATTTTGTGAAACTTATTTATTTTGACTCAAGTGACCTTAATAAGCGTATTTCCGTTGAAAATTTCTACTAGACATTTTTTACGATCGCAATCTTCCCCTTCCATATATTTCATATATAGGTACGGGAAAGAAAAAATATTCTTCTCTTACCGCTTTAAAAAAAATAATAATAACAATAATTATAATAATAAATAAAAAATAAACAATACCTGAGGGAGGAAAGTTTTGTTGATAATTATTTGTTGAAACCATTTATTACGATTCTACAGAGATTTTAAAAAGAAAAGTTTCATCCCCATTCCTGTTTGGAAGTCCAGGCTAACAAGACTTCTTTTATGTCAGAGGATAAAAGACTCCCAACTGTTCTCCTTTGAGCTCTTCCTAGCTTCCTTTTCCCCAATTTAATCATCTTGGTTTATTTGGATGATTAAGGGCAGCTATTCCCTGAAATCCTTTTGTACGAGTAGCTCTGTAGAATTCGTGTTGTTAGGGGAGAGTTGTTGGTATATATTGGAAGAATTAATTCTGAAAACTAACTTACTTCAGTAACGCGATGAACAGCGGAAAGTGCACTATAATCAGATACGTTTTAAGAAATTTCGTTGAGGATTCCTCAATATAATATTTACCAATTTTTTTTTTTTCAACGCTATAACTAATAGTCTTTTGAAACGTTAAGAAGCTTTTCAAAGAATGGTATCGCAAATATGTTTAAAACAGTATTTTCAAAAAAATTCTAAAAAAGTTGTTTTGGGAAAGGTTGCCAAATATGAGATAGTGTGTATTGTTTAGAAGAGACAGTGCCATGTATGATTATTTTACAACAAAAAGGATAAACATGCTCATTTACAATTAAAATTATGTGGAGTCTATCGTTCCTTGTAATTGAATTTTGGTGCGGCTTGATGGAACTTAGGACTAATGGAATTCAACCCGTTCTACATCTATCCAAAAAAATCCACACAGGATCTCGCACGATCCATTTGACATGAAACGGTCGTATTCATTGTCGTGACCCCCCCTTAACAGTTAGATAACTGGTTGATTATTGGGTCACCATGCGTCACCATCACCATTCCCATGGTTGGGAAAAACCATGCGGTCAATTGGGTCAGGGTGATCCAAATGAGTTGATTTTATGTCGTGAGAAATTCCGAATCGGATGTTGTTATTATTATTTACAGACAACATTACAATCTACTAGTCCACCAACTGGGTCACTCCTAAATAATTACCAGTAATATAAATCAATAAGTAAAGTTTAAAAATTCATAAAGCTAAAGTATTTGAATATCGACGTAGTTTTTTTGTAAACGCTATTTCACAAACTTTACAGGAAACTCATGAAACGATTTTTTTCCAATATATATATGTAAATTACATCTATATCTCATACAGTTGGAAGAGTATTATTTAAAAACATGTGAGAGGAAGGTTACACTTTGTAAACTAATTCATATTGTTATATGTATGTGGTGAAAAACATTGTAATTTTATATGTAAATTTGTGAACACACGAGATAATATTTAGTCTGAAAAGAATATATTTAATATCAAAAGAATTACATGAATAAGTAAGGTATAGTATCACAACAAACTCAAGGTAATATTACCTGAAAAGAATAAATAAAATTACAATGTTTGTTCACCACATGCATATATGAATAATATGAATTAATTTACAAAGTGTAACCTTCCTCTCATTTGTTTTTAATAATACTCTTCCAGCTGTATGAGATATCGATGTATGAGATATTCCAGGTTGAGATATCGATGTAATTTACATATATATATATATTTAATTTCATTCTTATATAGAAGGAGTTTATTAATCTGGCGGAACCTTTTTATTACAATATATTCTTAAGGCTTAAGCCTTAAACCGTTTAAGGCCAGAGAGCTGACAGAGTTAGTATTTGGTGCTAACGTCATCAATAGTCGATTTATAGATTATTTCCAATTTTTGTTTTTCTCGCTATAGCGTGAGCGGGAATCGATTAAGGTGTTGTTTACGCCCCATAATAAATTAAAACCTAAAGTTCGAATATTTGGTGCTTAAGCCTTTTCCAAAAAACGACGTCGATGTATAGTTTTAGCAGTCAAGTATGTAAGAGTCTTAAATAACTTATAATTAAGAAGTTAAATAACTTAACTTCTAGAGCTTTTCTTATTTAAAGACGGCTGAAGAGTCATTTAACTTGGACCAAGTCCAAGTCTAAGGATATTATCACTCACTGCACAAACTGAACTAAAGAGCTCTTATTTATTTACTCTTTTTTTATTTTCTTCTCAAAACTTTATTTAATGTGTTTTCAATGAAAATAGAACAATATTTCTGCATTAATACACAATTTGTATAATCTAAACAACAATTAGGTAGTTTCTGATATTTAATTACATTAAACATATTTACATTTCTTATACTTTAATTACAGAAGTCATATTTACGGTTAAAAAAAAAGGCTCAAAACATAATTTTTACCTTATCAAACTACTTAATTGGATTTACGAAAAAATCTTGCATTAATTTTTGAAAAAAAACATTAATATAATAATTCAATTTGAAAAAAAAAATACTATCGAATCAACTATAATATTTCTCTATCGGATTAGTCGATATTTGCTTAAGGGAAGGAATACACTTACATATCTACTTAATACATTGGTAGATTGTTAATGAAATTGACTTCTATGAGTATTGAAATTTGGTGTAGTAGTTGGGTGCTTTCCACTACAAGTACATTCCGTCCCATGCATATGTGTATGTCAACATACAGCAATCTCCCTGTATCTGCGTTTCTTAGCATACACGATGTAAATCAATATATTATCAGAAGAGTTTGGTTCGGGTGTACTACACTAAATGTAAGTTTTAATATTCAACTTCACTAATAAAATTAAAATGACTAATTTTTGAGATAAGATAACAATAAAATTCTTCGAAATTCTTAAAAATGAATAATAATAACATAACATGTAATAATAACATACAGTAACATGGATCGAGTTATTATTTTCGTTTTTCGAATAAAAATAATGTACAATCCATAATATATAACAATGAATAAATATCCAAGTAAGAGTAGGTGCAGAGCTCTATATAGGACACAATGAGACAGAGGAACAAATAAGGGAGAGAATCAGCCGAGTCAACTCAACGACTGATCGACAGTATTTGTGACACGAGTTGATTTGTGAGCTGCATTTGTGATTCCTCAATCCCTGTCATCAGCTCCGGATCGATAGAAGAGTGAAATATATTATGTTTCAGTCCTGATGTAACAAAGTATTTCCTTTTGTAATGAATTCTACTTCAATGGTGTCTTTTAATGAGAGACGTCATCATGGTGGGATGGTATAGACTGGGGGAAGGGTGTATAATGATTTGAAAACCTAAAAAAATGGGAGATTGGAGAACCTACTTCAAAAAGCCTAAATTGTGGTAAAACATTTTACTTAAAGAATTACTAAAATTTAAAACCAATCCTGAAACGTTTTAAGTTAATAAATTTGAATTTTAACGATATAGTATTGTGTTTGAACAGATAAGAAAAATATTGTTTTCAAATTTCAAAATTCGCAACAGTTCAAATCAAAAAGAGTTGGAAAAAAATAAATTATTTAATAATATATTTGAGGAAATTAAAATATTTAATATAGTTGGGATATCCCGTGCTTTCTTTTTAAATGTTGGGAAATTTTAGATCCCCTCCAATTAATTGTTGTAGCTAAGTCGCTGCCTGTGCATGAATTCTTTTATATCTCTAAAAAAAAAAAAATAGAAACGTATCAGTATGTGATTGGATGTCTTGGAGTGATATGCTATATCTAGTTGGTAGGTCTTTTTAAACGGTTGATGTGGGATGCGCTGTATCTGATAATTATATATATGATTTTATTGTGTATGTCCTGATGATGCCTGAATTGGCGAAACGTTGACTAGTTAGTTGTTTACCGGTATTTTAGAGACTTAAGACTTTGTTTTTGGAATGTTATACACTGTATTCTAATTGTTATATACATTTTAATGATAACTGTTTATAAAGTAGGGGCTATATAAAATTCATTTATAGATATATATCTAAAATATATGAAATCTATTTTAGTTTTATTAAAATTAACAATGATTTTTATAGGGGTATTAATGAGAACGAATAGAAAAAATAAATTTAGATTACAAAAAAAAATTAAAGAATTTAACATATCTATTTTTATAAAGATTTAGACAAATTATAGGAAATTCGCTAGAACAAAACACGATTATTGCAATTTAGTAATAATAAAATTTATTCTTTATTAAACTTTTAAATAAAATAATTGAAGCTCTTCTAGATATTTTATCAATTTTAAGTACATCTTGCATTCTAATCTTTTGCACTTTTGGACCATAGTGATCATGAAATATTAGTGTTAGTAAGAAGCGAGCAAGTATTATGACCTTAATTATTTAATTTAAGAAGTTGGTCGGAGGGTGCGACCAATGAAGCAAAGCATTTTAATAATTGGAATTTATTAATGTGTTGTTTTTTTTCCATTGACGCATCTCCTCCCCTCCACAACCAACTTCTTCTCAAATTGCATGTAAGGTCAACTATACCCATAAAAAAAACCAATATAAATATTTTGATATGTGAGTTTCAATTCGTTTTTTTTGTGCAGCTCGATAAAGTGGTCGTATGAGATACGTACAAAAGCACTTGATAAAGATAGGACAAAATTTCTACAATAATATACAATTTGGATAATCGAAACAACAGTTGAGGTAGTTTCTGATATTATTTTTAAATTACAGAACTCATATTTATACTTACATTTTTTAAAGTTTCGGTAAGTTTCTTCCCTTCAAACAACTCATTTGAAGTTGTTAATTTTTAATAAAACATTATTGTAATTTTTTTTTTGTTTAATAAATCGACGATGGAATTAAAGTAATTTCTCTAAAGGGAATGAATGCAGTTGCATATCTACTCAACAGATAGTTAGGTTGTGAATGAAGTTGCATATCTACTTAACAGATAGTTAGGTTGTGAATGAAGTTGACTTCTATGAATATTGAAACTTGGTGTAGCAGTTGGTAGTTGGTGAAGTAGGTTATGCTTGAAACGTTAGGAGTGGTTTAATGTACACTTTAATAAAAAATCTCTGAAGCATAAACACTTCTTGAATTTTTTTCTGAAAGAACCCTTATAACTGTCCTCTAACTGTTCGGGTCAATAATCTTTTCCATGTCCTCTGCAATCGGTGGCCTTTTACTGTCCCGACGACTGTTGTAATATATAGACAAAATAAAATATGTGATATGGACAACACATAACTTCCTTGTACGCCTATTAAACTATAAATTGGTGGCTCAAAAAATGATCCTCAATTTGGTTACTAGTTTCCGAAGATTGCAGTATCTCAAAAACGACACTCGGCGTTGCGATATCCATCCATTGACACACACACAAATGGGGAGGAAAACCAGTATTTTACACTCAATTTTAACACTTAAAACAAGTAATAAAAATGGATTGGAAACCAAATTGCGTTTGTAACGTTTATTACCGAAACATATGATTTATGTATTTAATTTAAATATTTTGATGTAAGCTTATTATGACCTTCAAGTAAAGTATCCTTTTCGGCTCACCAATTTTAATCAAAATATATTAAATACATTCATATCGATATAAAAGTCCTATTTACCAAATTTGAGATGTTTTACACTATATTTTAATATAATTTTTGATGAATGTTTAATATGACCTTAAAGTAAAGTACCGCTTCCGGTTTTCTAATTTAGACCAAAATCCAGTATGTTATTTAAATCACTATATAAGTTAAACATACTAAATTTGAGAAGTTTTGTATAGTATTTTAATATAATTTTTGATGGAAATAAATTATGACCTTCAAGTAAAGTACCACTTCCGGTGATTAAGCAGTGACCAAAAAGGGAGGTTCACAATTAGATTTTAGAACAATTCTAAATACAAAATTTCAACTTTCTATAGCTAACCGTTTTTGAGTTATGCGAGATACGAACGTACGTACGTACAGAGGCCACGACGAAACTAGTCAAAATGGATTCAGGATTGTCAAAATGGATATTTCCGTTGAAATCTGAAAACCGAAAATTTTCGCGATTACAATACTTCCTTTACTTTGTACAAGGAAGTAAAAACACAGTATTTATTTCTTTATGCCCCCTCTACAATAAAGTTTTCTACGGGTATTCTCTAATTTCAGTATCAGATGTTCATAGTTTTTCTATTGATATAACATAGAAATAGAAACGGGGCAAGCTATACATTATCCCCCGTAATGAACGTTTGTGAGGGTTTAGCGGATCTAAATGACAGACAGAATCGGACAGACCTAAGTATTTTATTACAATTTAATAATAATTAAAGGCTTAGTGAACCCGAAGGTTCTGGAAGGTGGCCGATACCACCAATCGCTGACTATAAACCTCAGTCCACCGAATACAGTCCAAACCCAAATCCATAAGATCAGCCTGAACACAATCCTTCCAACTACGTTTCGGTCTACCCCTCCGACACTCAGCGTTTATAAACTTTTTAGGAATTCGTTCGTTACTGAGCCCAACTAAGCCTATTTCAACCGTCGCGATGATAACACTATGATTATATTAACAGAGTGCATGTTCCGCAATTCCGCCTCGTGTAACCTCCTAAATTCTCCTGTGGACTTATCCTTTTTCGGACCAAATATTTTACGCGTTACCTTATTCTCGAAGACCTTAAGGCGTTGTTCGTCCTTCAAGCTTAGCTGCCACGTTTCACATCCGTTCCTTACAATAGGCAGAATAATAATTTGAATTTTATTACAAAGAATTGCTTATTATTGAGGAGAGTTTTACTTACTACAATTCAAAATCGTATGGATGTAGTAGCTGCCTTAATTTTCTAAGATAATCATCTTTGAAATCTATAGAGGACCAGTTTCAGACGCTTATTCGAAGAAAGACGGATCTGTTTGGTTTGAATAAATTCATGAGGATAGTTCCGACACTCAACTACATAGCTCAGGAACAGAGTATCCAATAAAAACGACCCCCCGCTGGTTAGCGAAACGGAAATAATTCACAGGACAAGAATGGTCGTTATCCTTGGGTTGGGAAGAGGACTGGTAATTAAGATAGGGATGGAGGATCCTTTTGGCGGAGGCCGGATTATGATCCGTAATGGCGGGTGCTGATATCTAGCGGGCCGTCTTAGCTTCTCTTATTGCCCCAATTTGTGGTGGGTTCGGTTCATCTCTTAATTATGTTCAGACAATCCAGAAAATATGTTCCAGGATTTGGAAGCAGGAGATTATTTCGAAGAGAAAAAAAGAAAACTGAAATAAAATGGGCTGTACTTCATGTTCAATTAGATTTTAAAAGCAGCGCCATCTTTACCCAGTGGGCCAGAACCTCCCGATTCGTATAGTCTCCCGTCATCAACATTATTACTATAGTAGATTATAATAGACAAAGAAATGATCAATTTTGACAATTTTTTAACCAAGAACGCTATTTAAAATTAAAGCGAATCAAGAATGAACTGAGAAGTAAAATGCTTCAAGATGGTTTCAACTGTTTTTCAGTGGTGGACAATAGAATGTAATGTACTTAATGGATTAAACTTCGAAGAAGCAATTTGTGATTTTGCTAATAAAAAATCAAGAAAAGTAGGTATCTCTTGGAAATGTTTTTTTTTACATAATTAATTTAAATTTTATTTAAAAATTAACAAAATTTTTACTTCCTTGTACGCAGTAAAGGAAGTATTGTAATCGCGAAAATTTTCAGTTTTCAGATTTCAACAGAAATATCCGTTTTGACCATCCCTGAATCTATTTTGACTAGTATCGTTGTGACGCCTGTATGCGAGCGTACGAACGTACGTATCTCGCATAACTCAAAAAGAATTAGCCGTAGAAAGTTAGAATTTTGTATTTAGGATTATTGTAAAATCTAGTTGTGAAACTCCCTTTTTGGTCACTGCACGATTACCGGAAGTACTACTTTACTTAAAGGTCATTATTGATTTTCATACAAAAATTTATTAAAATATAATGTAAAATATTTTAAATTTAATAAATATGACTTTTATATCGATATGAATGTATTTACTATATTTTGGTTAAAATTGGTGAGCCTAAAAGGGTACTTTACTTGAAGGTCATAATAAGCCTACATCAAAAATTATATTTAAATTAAGTACGGAAATCATATGTTTCCGTAACTTCTCAAATTTGTTATTTAAGACTAATAATATAATATAAATGGTTTATATTAGGCATACTAATATATTATATTAGAAAAAAAAATTATATTAAAATATTTCTCAAATTTGGTAAATTATACTTGTATATCAATATAAATAATATAAAAAAATTTGGTTGAAATTGAAGAGCGGCGGAAATTGAAAAGGGGTACTTTACTGGAAATCAAAAGTTATATCGATATTTAATACAGAGATCATATGGTTCGGTGATAAAGGCTATAAACGCGATTTTTTTCCACTTTCATTAAACAATGGTATTATTTATTATTGTTTGTTTTATTAGTTAAAATGGAACGTAAATACTTGTTTTCCTCCCCGTTTGTGAGCTGAACAAGTCTGCATCAAGAGAATGACATACAAGTTAATCGGGTTCTTCCGCTTAAAATACTGAAACCGTCGATTTCCAATGCTTTATCTAGTGACATAGACAGAGAACGCCATATAATAACAGAATAAGACCTTAAAAAACTATAGCTTCGTATTATGTTTGCTATTTTTCAAATATTAAATAAAATAAAGTAAGTTACTTTTAATTATTTTATCAGTCGAGAAAAAGTTTGACATGATAATATAGTTGGCCGTGGTCGATTATTCGAGGACGTTCTTCTTCGTACGATTCGAATACGTTCCAGCCCGTAACGTTCGAGAAGGTTTTATTACCAAATATAATGAGATAAGAACAGATGGACAGTTCAGAGTCTGAGTCTCAATTTGTTGAGTGCACGGTGGTAAAGTGTTTGTAATGATAATGAATTAGAAAAAGAACCATAAAACGGAGAGTGGAACTGTAAATGGTGTTTTATATACTTTCGAGGTTGTAAGTATAATATTTTTGCTTTGTTTACAATTGATGATCATTTACTAAATACGTTTTCATTTGTAAATAAATAGCAGTTCAATAAAATAATTTTGTTATTTTATACCCAAAGGAATTAATTAAGACATTTCAACATTTTTTGAATTGGTACAAAGAGTAGAAACGTTGCAATAATGCTTGTAACTATTATTTTTTTATTTATCCTAATGGCGCAATGTTCGTCCGGAAATAAATTCACTTATCTAGAGCACCTCAAAATGAAAAAGCGCAATGGACACTTGGACTCCGAATATAATTCAATAAGGAGATGTCATTTTAAAAGACATACTAACATATAAAATACTTAAGGCATAATAATTAATACAGCATACAAAAATATTTAAAATATCTGAAGAGGAGCATGTCGCTCATCGGAGACAGGCGTCAGAACTCTGTCAATGGACGTCAATCTCTCAAGCAGTTCCGTCAGGTCCATAGTGGCCCGGATGATCAATAAGATTATTCAGGAACAAAATCTGTTGTTCGAACTTTACTGAATGCAAATCGGCTCAAAAGTTAGTTATACCTCTGTCTGATTAAGTTTTTTAATTTAATTCCATGTAAACAACTATTTTTGGAGATTATTGGAACATTAAACAACAAATTCTCTCTCAAATACCAGTAAATAGCCATCATTATATGATTTAATTCCCTCCTCAGTAGCGATGTTGAAATATAATCGATATATCGATTTTTTTTTTAAATATCTATATTTTTGTCCAATATTTTTTCCTGATATATCGTTACAGCGATATAAAAATTTGAGTAATCAAAGCCTATATTTTATCAACAGAAGAAAGTAGAAAAAAATATAAAATAAAAAAAAATCTACAAGAACAGCGGGTTTAACAAACAAAGAACCATAAAATCCTGTTGTTAGGTGCGTTCGCATAACTATCTATAGAGGCTGCTTTCTTAGGAATGGGATGTCGAAAGCAAAATATCGATATTGACATCGGTTAACCATATCGATATTGTGATATCGGCGTATCGTTTATATTTATATCAAATTTTTAAAAAAAGTCTAAGCAAATCGTAAGGAGATTAGGAGATAACAGTTTCTTTATAGTAACATTCTCCTGGAAATGAAAATGAACGTAATAAGAGCAATATCTTAATTACTTCGGCATAGAAATATCGATATTTCAAAATATCGTCAATTCTTTTATCAAAAGATAATGTGCTCGTTATTATTTAAGGTCTGCTGTAAATGAACTTAATAAAAACAATATCTTAATGATATTGCCCCGGAAATATCGATGTTATAAAAAACAATATCTTAATTATATCGGCACAGAAATATCGATATTACATAACAAAATATCTTAATTATAAATAATTATCTTTAAAAGATTTATAATATCGAGGCCCGGCGTTTCGAAATATCGATATATTTTTTCAATATATCGAAAAACTATTTCCATATGTTAAAAAACTATCGATACGATATATATTGAAATATTTTTCCGATATTCTCATCCCGACTCATCTGCTCCAACGTCATCTTTCCAACCTTAATCCTAAATGATCACCCCATCACGTTCAGCTACTCAGCTAAAAATTCGAGTATTGCTGTTGACCAAAGCCTCTCCTGGAAACCCCATATCACCCAAATTTCCCGACGGTCAATAAGTACCGTTGGGTTATTCCATCGTTCCCGACATCTTCCACAACTAAGCTCCACGTATCCTTTGATTATTTTCTCTCTACTTTGACTGTGGCAGTATGGTATATGATGGCCTCTCGATTGTACTGGAGGGCAGATTGAAGCGAATCATGAACTGCTTTTTAAGCTCTTTCAGTACCTCGAGGCGCTCTCACGCACGTAATTATTAACCCTCCCCAAACCAGAGTGTTCGTCCGCCTAGGCTCAGTCCTGTTTTTTGTTTGTCATACTCGTAAAATCAGAGGATGAAAAAAGATGGTCTACGGGCTTTACGACTTAAGCCTCTTAGTGAAATGCTGTCAAGGCTAGTTCCTTCACATCACTGTCATCTTATCTCAATCAGAAAGCCTATATATTTTTTCTCAATAGATGAATTAAAAATAAAAAAAATCTCAATTCTGAACCGTTGGATTAAAAAAAACCGACCCTCTGTGAAGACAATCTGGGTCAGGGGGCATTTCCATTTGTATTTTACTTTATTACGAAGGATATAATGGACTACCATAGGATGCCGTACGCCAGCTGCAGGAGCTGGAATCCTTCCAGGCCCAAGAAGTGCTCCAGAATTCATCCATTACCGCTCCAGTAGAGGACTAATTTATATCATACGTTATTATTCTTTCCTTCTTTTTTGTTTTTTGTTTTGTGAATTTAAAAGTCGGGAGTTGACCCAGTTACATCTCCAAGACTTTTCTTTAGAAATTGCTTTTAGTCCAACTGTAATTTAAGAACGCTCCCATTTCTTTCTAGAGTAAGTAGGATTGTAAATTGGATGGTCCTAGAAAAGGTAAATAAATAAATAATTCATTTATAGCTGGCAGTATTCAAATCCATTTAACGTATTGTAAAAATAAATAAAATTAAATTAAAATAGTGAAACGTAAAAATCAAACATTTTTCATTTCCATGCATTATGATGTTTCGAAATCATTCTTAAAAATTGTAGAAGTTGAAGTTTTTTTTTTTTAGATGTTTTCGTCGAGGAGTCAAACAAAAATTATAAAGTTTATCTGAATGTCAATACATACAAAATTGCAAAATTAATTTGGCATTGATTGGAGTTTGACTGACCCTATCTTCACCCCCCAAAAATCTTACTTTTCCTTACGACCCCAAACAAACTATTACATACCCATGAAGTATCTTCGAGAAATGTTCAGTAGCTTAAGACGAGACACTTCTAGAAATAGAGAACAGCAACAGCCACTAGGCGGCATTACTTTTTTATTTATATATATATATATATATATATATATATATATATATATATATATATATATATATATATATATATATATATATATATATGGCAGATAATCGAATAAATGCTGTAAATTCAGTTATTTGGTAATCTAACAAACATAATCTCACAATGTGAACGCAAACAAGTTACGATGGTTTAGATTGATCAAAAAACCAAATGGATAAACAAAAAAACCATTGCTAAAACAAAGCTCTGAGGGATATAAAAATATTGGCTCAAGGAGCGGTGTAATAGACTAATTTAAGGTGGCTATCGACATATCTAAAAAGTAAAAAAATAAATCGAAATAAAACACAAGACTACAGGCAATAAAAATCATCACCTGATTTATATACGACCTGTAAATATAACATAAAAATAATGTTTAAAATATATTATGAATTGCTAAGTGAATGTATGGTGGTAAAAAAGTATTTGAAAAACCGGTTTTCTCAACAGCTTGTTTTGTTGATCATTCTGATCATTCATTTTTAATTCATTTTTTAATCGGGTTTTTTAATAACAATTTATTTGAACGTACAAAAAAAAAATTAATTTTCCTGAAATAGTAATAAACATAAAAATATCATTCTGATGTTTATCGTTAATACTGGAGCAATCCGAATATTTCGTATACACTTTTATCAAATATTTCGTATATACTTTTATTAATTATTTCGTATATACTTTTATTAACGTATACACAAATATATATTAAATAACACCAAATATTTTTTTCTAATTAATTTAATATTTAAAAAAGTAATTAAAAATTTTTTGGGCTCGCCCTCTGATGAAGACCTACAACCTAGGCCGAAACGTCCACACAGATTAAAGGAAGTTGCAACACTTTGAATGTTTTTAAACCGATTTAATTAGCTTAGTAGAATTGAAAATTGTTTTTACGATATGTGTGAAAAACTAACAAGCAGATAAAATAAATAAAAATTTCAAACTTTGTTGCATAAACTTTTTTGGGGTAAGTAGCTGGGATATGTACTGAACTAGTTAGTAGGCATTAGAAAGGTTGGAGCAGAAGGGTGGAGAGATATAGCGCACAGGTCCTATATCCTCGCCTCTGTTCTCTATGAATAATGGCTGCTCCAACTGGCCATAATTAAATAAAACTAGAACCGACTCTCTGATAAATGAGAAAAGTTGAGGAGGGTCCTGGCAATGTGGAAGGGTCCCAGGGTAAAGGATAATAGTCGTCCGAGGGGTCCTAAAAATGTCGAAGTTGTCTCTTTGTTCTGTTTCCTCCACTAAAGCCTATGTTTCGTGTAAACTTTTCGTTATAGAGGGCGCATTTATATCTTGTATGAGGGAGTGAGAAGGCAAGAGGTACAAATGGTTATTTTTTTTTCTGAGATAGAGCTAAGTGGGGTTATGGATAGTTAATGCATATAAAATGTTTTTCAAAAGCAATATTAGCTCAATATTCAAGGGATATACCAGTCGAGCAGTGTTTCTCAACCTTTCAGTATTTGTAAATCAATTTTCAATCCCAATTTTCATCACGCCCCCCTTCTCCCTCCTTACAATAATTTTCATTAAAATCGTGCCGTAATATCAGTTTCTATTTAATTTAGTTTACATAATCACATAATGCATATAGCAATTCTAATTTTCAAATGTATCATTTATCAATTCAATATTCAAAATATGAATGCATAGATGTTTCGAAAATTGTAGAACGTCTGCGTGGCGGGTATAAATGTTTCATCGCGCTCCCGCCAGTCTCAGTCGAGTCGAACCGTGAATGTGTCCTATATTGTAATTTGCGTGTTATCTGCAATTAACGATATTATAGCAGTATAATTATACAGTATATGTATAGCGAATCATGGATACATTTTTAAGTGGGCGTAAGCGAGCATTAAACGATACTTAACCATCAAAAAGTGGACAGACGACAGTGGTTACGAAGATAAAATCAAGAAAATTTTTTGAACAATATTTAAATTTTGGATTTACCAGCACTGAAGTAAATGGAGAAGGAAGGCCTTTGTGTGTCATTTGCTCAAAAATGTTGGCAGCAGACAGCATGAAACCTAATAAACTTAAACGACATTTAGAAACGCTTTATAGTGTGTGCGTTAGCGAACCCCGAGAATTTTTCTAATTAAAATTAAAATCATATGAAAAGCAAAAACAACATTTCAAAAAAAACTTTGTTTATGAATGAAAAAGCTACGCTTGCCTCTTACAAAGTTTCATATCAAATAGCCAGATGTAAAAAGCCTCACAACAGTGAAGAGCTGCAATTGAGATTTTAAAAACTAAGTTTGGAGATAATTTTGCCAAATAATTGCAGGTTGAGAACCACTGCAGTAGAGCCATAAAATAATTGCGATACAATATTATTTAATACAATACAAACGTTTTAGGAACTATCAAAATGTTTTAACTTTAAAAGATGTTTCCACAAAATTGTTGAATTGTCACTTTGACCCCTTAGGTTCTCAACCCCTCAGTCTGAATCGAATAAGGATGTCATAACAAGATCCTGAATGAGGTCAGATTTCCAAAATGAAGAATGCATGATTGAGTTAGATAAAGAAACACCCTCTCCCAACCCAAAGTACCTTTTTCCTCTTTTAATATAACAGATCCTTTTTTTTTTACTTTCCTAATTTTTATTAGGTAAGAAAAGTATTGCAATCGGATGAAATTTTCGATGTCCAGTTTTCTATGGATCAATGATCGTTTCACTGATCCCTGAGTCCAAAAACTTATTTCGACCATTTGTTTGTTCCACGATTATCTTTCCAACGGCCGGACGGTGATTTTTAACTGATTTTTTTTTGTTAATGTAGCGTTTTGTCCCCCAATATCTGTGCACTAAAACGAGTACTCTTGTTTTTAAACGTGTTTTTCAATAGACTTTTGCACCAAAACGGCTCAAACGATTTTGATGAAACTTTCCTGAATTCTTCTCCTTAAAACACCCTTTAACTATTCATATATAAAATACATCCCCTAGAAAATGCAATGAAAAAAGTTATGATGAAAATAAAACTTTATTCGTATATCAAAAATTATACATTTCTTGAATGATCACTCTCAAATCATTTAAAAGAATATTTAAATTTCCAACAAATCAAATAAAGAACCATCCAAATCGGAGCAGTATTAGCAAAGATATAGCGATTTGAACATTGTATACATGTTTCAAAGTATTCTGCATATGTTCCTATGGAAACCGACTCGCTTCAGTATATTTGTTTATTAATTCGAAAACTATACATTTCACGGAATATTCCAGATGCGCATTTGAAAGATAATTTGTCTACAAAACTTTAATATTTTTACGTTGGGCTTTAACCCTAAGTGGTAAGGAAAGTCGTGTGAAATTGTAATCGCGAAAATTTTCGGTTTTCAGATTTTAACGAAAAGATCCACTTTGACCATCCCCCAACACATTTTTACTTGTTTCGTCGTGACGTTTGTACATACGTTCTCGTAACACTCAAAAACGATTAGCCGTAGAAAGTTGAAATTTTTATTTGGGATTGTTGTAACATCTAGTTGTCCGCCTCATGTTTTGGTCACTACATTATTACGGAAAGTAGTGCATAACTTGAAGGTCATAATATATTTTAAGAAAAAATTATAATAATATATATTTTATATATTAATATGTATGTATGATTTTTATATTAATAAATATAAGAAAAACTTCCCATATTTATCATATAAGATTTATACACTAATATAAATAATATACTAGATTTTGGTTAAAATTGGATAACCGGACTTGAAGGTCATCCAAAATTATATTAAATGCCAAAATTCTCAAAATTTGGTTTTTAGGATTTTTATGTCAATATAAATAACATACTAGATTTTTCTTAAAATTGGATAACCGTAAGTTATAATAATTTTCATAATAGATTTTTTAAACAGTTGTCTACCAATTTTAGAAATAAAAGTTTTTGAAATCAAAATTATGAAAACAATATTGAAAAGTAGGTGAAACTATGAAACATTTGAAAAGTAGCCCGACTCTGAACATATTTTATATTAAGCTAAACCTTTTGGAAAACTTCATAAAACCAAATCACAAATAATAAACTACCGGCTGAAATATGAAAACCAATTATCGAGGCACGAAAATTGTTTGAAATCGAGATTTTGAAAGAGAAAATGACTAATTAAAATCATTTTTTTTTCTTTTTCTGTTGGTTCATTGTCATCATAATTCTCTCCAAAATGTTTTAAGCCTCATTTGCACAGAAATTGTTTTTCTGTTGTGGTTGTTTTGTCCCAACAGTGACGCAGTGTAGCAGTGAGGCATTTTTTCTGTCTACACGCTGACACCAGTTGAAGGTTAAAAATCTGGTGCGGTGCGCGCATCACACAACTTTCCCTTACCGCCCTATAATAATTATCTTTTTAATATAATTCTAAAGGGTTCACATAAACAATACTTGAAATAAACTCAACAGCATTCAATTCTTCTCCCACTTAAGTACAATAGTATTTAAAACAATTTTAGTACAACAATTCTGTACACTACCTATATATTTTAACTTTGTCAAGTTACAAATATATTTTAAAAGTTTCTGGTTAAGTTTCTATGGAAACATTTTCTTTCAATGAAACAATGTGAAAGTAGAAATTATTAAGTTAATTTCCGTTTTTGTATTCTTGAATTACTTTATTACAGAGCGTATTGTTTACAACAGATTGACGGATTGGTGGGAGGAGATTCGGTGGCATCTATCTCCTTTCGGGTGCGCTCGGTTATCCATCTATTTTATGCTCCTCATAAAATACACTGTATCGTTGCTAATACTTGTCCGATTTTGATGATTCTTTTATTCTTTTTTAGATAATTTAATTACCTTCCTTACAATTCTATACATCTTTTACCGTAAAATGCATACTTTTTAAGCTATGCGCAAATAAAATATTCTTTTCATCATAACTCTTTTCCCTGCAATTCCTCGGTGATTTACTTCATAAATGAAAAGTTAAAGACCTTTATGGAGAAAAATTTAGGCAAGTTTCATCAAAATCGTTAGAGCCGTTTTCGAGAAAATTGTAAAAAAAAGTTTAGTATCCATAGTATAATAGGTATTTCCGGTTAGTCCGATGCGCTGAATCTTTGCTAATACTGGTCCGATTTTGATGATTCTTTTATTGTTTTTTAGATAATTTAATTATCTTTCATACAAGTGCATACATTATTTACCATAAATTGCACGCTTTTGAAGTTATGCGTAAATAAAATATTCTTTTCATCATAACTTTTTTCCCTGCAATTCCTCGATGATTTACTACATACATGAAAAGTTAAAGGTTTTTATGTAGAATAATTTAGGCAAGTTAATTCAAAATCGTTAGAGCCGTTTTCGAGAAAATTGTAAAAATGTGTAAAATCGATTATATAAAGTGGCACTTCCGGTTAGTCGATTTTGACGAAAATGTTGCTGTAAAATCACATGCATGTGCTAACCTTAAATATGTAATTTCAGTATCGTACAGCTTTCTGTTTTTGAGCTAGACTGATCACATACACACAGACACACAGACACACGGACACACAGACACACAGACCATTTTGCGAGGCTTGGTCATTTGGACTCAGGGGACCTTAAAACATGTATTTCCGTTGAAAACTCGAATTCGAAAATTTTCACGATCGCAATACTTCCCCTTACTATATACTTCGTATATAGGTAAGGGAAAGTAAAAAAATAGAGAAAATGAACGAAATGAAGTTTCTAAAAACAAATATAAATTCTGCTATAAAAGTGTTATGACAGGTGTTCAGTAAAAGTGGTAAAATTTTCAATTCAAATATCTTTTATTCTGTTTTATTATTTTTTTTTTTTAGGTAATTTTCGTGAAAAGGATTTAGCAATTTGTATGTGTTCCGCGTATAATAATTAACTTCAATTTATCTGTTTTGTTTTTTTAAATTCCGAAACACAAAAAATAAACTGACACATACAAACATAGAGAGATTAAATGCAATGATGATTAACGCGATTGAGTCACTAATAAAGCAGCCATGATGCTCTCATCTCTAAACCCGAACCGCCCGGGAATTAAACAAGGTCATTACTCATTTGTTTGTATCATCGCTTTTTCTTTCCAATTTATTTTTTTTTGATGGGGAAGGATCGCAAATTGATAATTAATTTCTTGATGAGGGGTTAGTTTTTTGCAATTTTCAGACCTCTCTGTTGGATTGAGTTGTATATTATTTCGTTAATTGGCGGCTGGATCCCTAAGACAATTATTTTTCCATTGCGGAGAATTGAAATTATACTTACTGAGGGGAGAAGGTAAAGTTTGATAATAATGAAGCTGTATAAATATTGCATTATGAAAATATTCTACTTTTTTTATTTAGGAAATTATTATTCTAATATTTGGGAAATTAATTATTCATGGCATTATTTAAGTTCTGCTACAAGGTTGTGTGACCGTACACAAAATATATACACTAGAGATGGACAAAAAGTACACTAATACCAAGTATTTCACTCGAATATCCTCACTATCCGAGATTAGATACGACTAGAGATGGAAGGGGAAGCGTCCCGGCTAGGAAGAGTATTAGGGTAAAATACTCGGTAATCGTTACTCAAGAGTACTTTCTGCCCATCTCTAATATACACAGTAATGATAATTAACTAACACGACTCCTGACATAACACAGTAACACAAAAAAATCTAAAACGAACATGACACACACTTACAGTCTAACCTCTGTGTATCGAACTTTCATACATCGAAAATTTCTATATATTGAAATTTATTGAAAAAATATTCTTTATATCGAATAAAATTTCTATATATCGAACAAAAATTTCCATTTGAAAAAAATATAACATGCGATTTTCATCAAAAAGAGCTCTTAGTTTACGCACATAAGAATGGGTAATAATTAAATAAATAAAAAAAAAATATTCCACTGGTTTGCAAAGCAATGGAAATTCGGGGAAGATCTTGTTTCAGAAGAAGCACAGAAGTACCTAAATTCTCTGAACCTCTTTCCTAACATAGACAGTAAAATTTTATTTTATATTCAGTATAAGTTTGCCTTTCTTGTTGTGAATAAGGCTCCTAAAGAAGACTTTTGTGATGAATTAATACACAAAAACACATTATATGCTATTTTGCGAGAAAACAAAAATAAATTAATTTTTATGTATGTTTGAATATTTTTAATATATGTCCTTATTAAATTGGAGCGGGGTAGCTCAGTGGGTAAGGCACTGCGCTACTAATCTCAAGGTCCCGGGTTCGAGACCGGCTGAGGCAGATAATTATTTATTCTGTATTCAGTCGCGGATCGACCCTGTGGGATCGGTCCTTATTAAATTATAAATGTGTATTTGTAAAAAAAATTCAATCACAAGTGTAACTTTTACATTTTTTCAAATAAGTGTTTTTGATCCTTCAGTTTTGTTTTTCTTTAACCCTAAAAAATTGCCTTTGTTACTTTCTTTACCCTAAAGAACAGCTGTAATTTTTTTAGCCTGAAAAGATTAAAAAATTGTAATCTTTCTATTTATCGAAATTTCCATATATCGAATTTTTTTCAAGGAAACTTCATATTCAATATATAGAGGTTCGATTGTATTTGATTAAAAAGAACTAATGAAAGATTTTCAGTGCATGTTTTATGACTGTAAATTATTTGATAGACAACGATTTAATTTAAGTATGAACATGGCCTGAGATGAAACAGAATTGCTCAGATTTATTATAAATGTAGACTTTGACTAGATAATTTGTTATTTCATGTATTTTATTTGTTTGTTTACTTTAGGTTTTATATATATATATATATATATATATATATATATATATATATATATATATATATATATATATATATATATATTTTCTCTCAATCCTTTTATGTCTTTAACGTCTAAAAGATGTATTATACTGTATACGAAGACCGCAAGTAACTTAAAATCTAAAGCTAAGTAATAAGAAATGTCAAACCTTATTAACCAAACTTATATTTAACTGGACAGCTTTCACCTAAAGAAAATCAAATGCAGTAAAGTTATAAACCTAAGCTTGTAAACGTCAGACGTTACTTAGTCCAAGAAGAACTTAAAAACTCTTCTTCCTATAAGTTTTATTTAAGCAAATCCGACTTAGAAAGACCTAAAAGGTTTTAACTTTAATTTATTTGATAAAAACTTTATTTTTTTTTACTATGAAAATATTCAATGCACATTAAATAGTACATTTTTACTTTTTGTGGCTATATCTAACAAAACAATTTTGGGTTATTCAGAACGACCTGTTTAATTGAGTTTTAGAGTGCAAATATAATAAATACCACCAAAAATTGGAATAAAAAATTATATATCATTGAATGAACTGAGGTTTATTTTTATACTATCACAATCATATACAATTAGGGATTGATAAATTATTTGCCACTTCTATAAATTTGTTTTATTCAAAACTAGTTTCGAATTTATACATTCATCCTCAGTTCTAAAAACACACAACAAATTCAAAAATAAGCAATTCAAAATATAGTTTGGTATTATTATACATATTATTATACATATTATTATTATTATTATTATACATATTAAATTAGATGTAATATAAATCAGTATTATAAAACATTTATGAATTATGAATTTAATTAAGACAAGAAATCAAATACATGTTGGTACTCACCAAGGTTTAAGTGAATTATATCAAACAGAAAAGTTTGTATTGGTTTCTTCTCGCATTGAACTAACAATGAGGGAAAGGTAGGTAGGATGTTTATAGGTAAACGGTTTAAGGGTCTGGGTTTTTCCAGTAATGCCGGTGAGTAATTGGTTTTTCTGTTATAGATGGGAATAAATGGAAATCATATGTGACTACTTTGAAATTAACATTGAATCACCGACTCTCATAACGACTGCTACTATAAAAACAAGCTTACTGTTACTAGCTTAAAATAAGCAACATATGATTATGGTGCTTCTTTTAAGCTAGTAATGCCTTATTAACTAGTAATTTTAAAATAAATATTTTCATTTCTATATAATAAATAATTTTTTTTTGTTCTGAAAATATAAATCCGTGCCATAATTAATACTCGTGTGGAAACAGATAAGAACATGTAGAGGGAAAGTTGGTGAAACAGTTAATTAAACTGTCCTAGTAGAGCCCTTAGATATAGAATGGCTACAGTGAGAGCCTCTCAACTGACACTCCGTTAATTGGTTTCCTGTTAATTATTTTGCCGAGCTTTGGCTTCCTAGATTTAAAGAAGTCCAGCAAGTAGAATTGGTCCACAGATGTTCGGTTTCAACATTGTCTAATTATCGATAAAAAAAAAAGGATATCGACGCATTTAAATAAATAAAATATAAATGTTTACATATAAAATGCATTCCAATTACTAAAATTTGGTCAATCAAAAGAAACATTCAATATCTGAAACATGATTTGAAGAGTTCATCAACAATTTTGTTAGATTATTTGATTTGAAGAAAGTATTTTAGAATGTCAATAATACGAAAATGCAGTCACATCTGACCAACTCGTAGCCCTCACGAAGAAAGAAGAATTAACATACAGAAGGATTGTTGGAAACATGTTAAAGCATTATGTAAGAGTAATTTATCTTTATAAATTACCGACATATGGGCCTAGGAATCCTTTAATTGGCTTCCATTTTGAAAGAAAATAGCGAATGATATTCTCATTAAACGCCGTCACGCAAAATATTTTTATATACTGTATCATTTCAACAATGTCTGATCTTCTATCACTTCAACCAGACCCACCCAAAACCGTCGCAGAATGCTGTGGTATCTCAATATTATTAAGTTAAAGAAAAAAATATAACTATTATCCTGTTTATATTTAAAATATAAACTCAATTGTTAAAATTGAAAGATTTTTAAAATTATTAAAAAAAAAATAACACTCAGCCAATTATTATAAACTAGATTTCATGTTATAAAATTGGCAGAAAGCGTTTATAGGTCATGGCTCCACTTTCTAGCAATTCCAGACAGTGGAATTTGACTTACAATAAACTTTTTACAAATCTTGCATATCATTTTATATAAAGTAATTTGTTTCGTTGAATGAATTACGAAAAAAAAGGCTTAAAAAAATTTAGGTTTTTTATTTGTATTAGATATTTAACAACCAGTAGATATGAGTAACGTTACTAATATCACAATTTTACTATAAAAAAAATATATACACACACACACACACAATCACTATATGTATATATATATATATATATATATATATATATATATAGTGAGTGTGTGTGTGTGTATATATTTTTTTTATAGTAAAATTGTGATATTATATATATATATATATATATATATATATATATATATATATACATATAGTGAGTGTGTGTGTGTGTATATATTTTTTTTATAGTAAAATTGTGATATTATATATATATATATATATATATATATATATATATATATATATATATTTTAATTTGAATGCCTTAAAATGCATCCAGGCAACATATAAGTCACTTTTTCCCAGAAAAAGGGTTTTTCACATTCTGGAGTCTCATTGGTTATTGTTTAGAAGGTAGAATATATATATATATATATATATATATATATATATATATATATATATATATATATATATATATATATATATATATTTAACATTGCAATCTCTGTAACCTCCGAATAATTAAAATTGTTTAAAAAAACGTTGCCAATTATTACACAATGGTTTATTATTTCCAAATAGTAATATAAGTAATAGTAAATATCTGGCATGTCCATTCACAGAACTTTCCTTATCGCTTTGGTTTACAGTTCAGACAATCAGATTATCTTTCAAATGAGCATTGAGGAAGTTCCGGGTAAGGAACATGTGCAGAATACAAATTGATTTTTAAAAAGTGTTTAAATTATTAAATAAACAAGCCTTAGATTTTTTTTACACAAAAATTGACGGCAGATTTTGAAATAAAACTGCTTGGATGACAAATTGTTGTAAGTCACTTTTTCTAAAAATAAAATAGAGTTTTTCACATTCTGGAGTCTCATTCCTTTATACTGGTATATCCAGTATAAATATATATATATATATATATATATATATATATATATATATATATATATATATATATATATATAACAACATCGCAACCTCTATAACCTCCGACTAATTAAAATTGTTTAAAAAATACTGTTATTTTTTTAATTTTTCATATGTTATTATTGGGACCGACCGATAAATGTTGCCTCCTGGTCTAACAGAATTATTATTCTTTGTTAAATAAACCCTGTTCTATTCTATTCTTATATTAAGACAATATTATAGAATCTTTATGCTGGACACTTTTCACAGAACTCCTTATTTTCAGAGCCTGTTGCCCCTAATCGAGATTAATGCATTATATTTAAACAATAAGGATATCAGTCGAGTAAATAAACAGGTTATCAATCACTTATCCGGGATTTGTGAGTTAATAAGATAATGGATAGGGGGATCCCGTTGGCACAGCCATCCATCAAGTTAGAAAATCGGTTTTGCTTAAAGACAATGGCGCACAATACTGTTGAGCAGGAGTTCACAAATATTAAATCTCCAGGTATTGATTTAAATATAATAATCTATTCCATTCCAAACTTTTTATAATAAAAATTAGGATACTGCTTCAGATAAGGGGCTTATGTATTATTTTACATTTATTTCCAGTTCTGACATTGATTTTACAATATTTTAATAATTATATCACAATCCATATATCAAAATTAGTTTGGAGGAAGATGTATCTTTTGTTGACCGATGAGAAACATTTAAGCCAAATTTTATCAGACAATAGACTTTTTAATTAAAGTACCGTAAAACTTCGATTAACAGCCACTCGTTTGCCCGTCAGTTTCTGTTAGCCGTAAGTACAATAGAACACAAAAAAGGTGGGGGTTTTAACTCATGGAGTGAGTATTTCGAAGGAATCTATTTCCAGAAAAGTAGAAAAATAATGGTAAACCTTAATTCTTAGGAATTAGAGAAATTAAATCATACAAATTGTTTTCTGTAATGAAAAAAATCAATTGTCGTTGCCTACAACGTTTTGGAGGTAGGATACTCCGTCTTTAGGTCAGCCTAAAACTTGGAGGGGTTACATTTTTTTTTGCTTCAATAACAAATGTCCATTATTGAAAATAATAAACAATAAAATCAAACATGCTAAATTCATATGCTCAGAATTTTTCAATGGGATTAAAGCATACAATAATCGTGGAATTCGTTTATTATAATTTGAATAAAAAATAGACAATAATAAAATGTAGAGTAAATTACGTGAATTGTTGTATTTTGGTAAACTTATAATTTTTTTTAGTAAATTTTATTACAATTAATGTTAGTTGTAAGCCTTGTATCTGAGTTTTTGTAGTCCAGAGGAAGGCGTACACATTTTTAACTTATCCTAATAGAGCTTAACACATTTTGGAGATCTTTATAATACTAAATTTTGCAAGAATAAATTAGTAATGAAGTGTTGGGCATCGTTACTTGGGAATAAAATTAATAAAAAATGGCGTAATATAAATAATGGGTCCTGACCATTCCAGAAGGAGCCTGATGGTCGGATTTTTTTTTTATTCGATATTTGGATTCTACGTATCTTGAAAAGAAAAGCCTCAAATTTTGAGGGGGGTTAAAAAAAAAAAATTCCTTGGTCGATTACAAAAGTCCATTATTGAAAATAATAAACCAAAAGTTTTTATATAGATTTTTGTTTTTTTAATGTCTTATGCTGATTCCTAAAGACCTTACAGTTCCCCTCTATCTTAATAAATGGCTGAGTTATGGGCTTGTAAAATCTCTAATCGTCCGCCATTTTGAAACAGACGGACGATAATGTCGAATTCCGAGGATCATCCTGGGGTGACCTGTGATTTGGTGCCGAATCTCAAGAAAATCGGTCCAGTAGTCTCGGAGAAAAGCCGCGGACGGCGGACGGACGGATTTGTTTTTATTCGATATTTGGATTCTACGTATCTTGAAACGTAAAATCTCAAACTTTGAGAGGGATGAGGGTCAAAAAAACATTTTTCATCGGTCGATTACAAAGGTCTATTATTGAAAATAATAAACCAAAACAGTCTTCCTACAGTTTCGAATAAACCATTTAATCTAATAAGTCATCTGTGAATTGTAAGTAAAACGGCAATATTTCAAAAGTTAATAGGACTTATTAATTAAAGTCCGTAATTGGTAATTGTAAAGGGATTTAAGTTTATATGTAATTTTACGACTACAATTAGCAATAAAACCAGTACCTGAGATATAACAAAAGTAGAACCATTACCGCTCTAAGGTTCAATAAATCTGAGATTTAACGGTTTGTAAACTGTTTAGAGGCGGTTCGGCTCACAGCTTTGTCGGCTCTTATTCCCTTCTTATTTTATGTTGGCCCCGCCTGCCTTTCCCCACCGTTTCCTATTTCCTATTTCCTTTATTAGAAAACAAACATGAAAACGGAGGGGGGAGGGAGGGAGAAATATTAGATTTTCTAGAACTAAAACACAGGTAATGAATGGCGTTATTTAATGTTTATTTTTGTATAGGAGGAAAAGCAATTCCAGTTTTGCGCACGCTAAAATTTATTTGAAATTTCTAGCCTCAGATGGCAAAATGTTAAAGTCACTTTTTTCCACGAAAATATTTTTTTCATTTTCCGGACTCTCATTCATTAATATTTCTCCTTTTAATATTCTCGTTATAGAATTTTTTTTTAGTTTATGAGATCCACAGAATGACATATTGGGAAAATGTTAAATATAGAGAAATGTGTCATTCTGGACCCTTGTACAAAAGTATAAGTACGAGTGAGAAAAGTACAAATGGGAAGGTTCGTGTTGAAAGGTTACAAGTTAAGAAACCTAAGTATCGTCATTAGATAATAATAATTTTATTAATTTTTTTTTAATATAACTACTTTAAATGTTATCCTGTTTTAACATTATAACAAAGTTTAAACAATATATAACAACTATATAACATCTTGTACTTTATTTTATAGACACCTCCTGTTTCATAACAAAGTACAGAAGTACAAGTACAAGTTAGCCTATGACTTACTACGCCTGTGGATTAACACAGTAAAATGTTAAAATACGATATTTAAAATAAATTATATTAAAAATAGTAAATTAAAAAAAAAAATTGAATAAAATTATTATCTAAAGACGATAAGTAACGTGTAACCTCTAAAACCAAATCTTTCCACTAGTATTTTTACCACTTATACTTTATATTTATGATGTATTTTATAAATAAATATATTTTATAAATAAATATATTTTATAAATAAATATATTTTATAAATAAATATATTTTATAAATATTATTAAATACTATAATTATAAATATTATTTTTTTTAAATTATGAAATAGGTACCTGGAGAGTCGAAAAAGTGGCTCATAACATTTTGCCATCTGATCACAGATTTATCAGCTAATTGTGTATTTCAAAATGGTTTTCAGTGTAAAATCAGGTCTTCATCATTGCTGGTACATATTAATTCTGAAAGAGAGGCCTCACGATATAATTAGTACTGAATAGTATGATTTAGTTAGCTATAATTATTAACCGGTTGGTTAGTAACTTTGACTTCAGAGACTGAAGTATTTTTTTTTTTTAACAGAGGCTGATAAGATACTGTAGACAAGTTAGAACATTAATAAAATCATGGTACTACTTCGATTATATATTTTAGTAGTTTTCTGGAAATCCTTTGGGCCCATAGCAGACTGAGTTAGGGAACAAAGTGGCTGATCTTGTAAAGGAACTGTAGCTATCAAGTATTCATTAAAGGAACTAGGAGCTGCCTTTAGTATCAATCTACCTGTAAATCTAGAACCTCTAGGCTCCTCGTAATCCCATCAACAGGTAGCAATGGGACCAAATTAGTCCCAGCCCAACTATATCAACACCCTCGGGAGGGTTAAATACATATAAAATAAAAGGTTATAATAGTTATATTAAATATAATATAACAGGTTGGGAATATGGCTTGATTAAAATAAATCTTACGGTATTGTAAAGACAAATAAAAAACCAAGAGCAGCTAATGCTCAGCTTCAGAGCTCATTCACCAATTCCCGTAAAAATCAACTTTATTTGAGAATATTTTCCATAAAATAAAAAAAATCTAATTTAATTAAACTATATTTTCATTTGACTTTATTTTTATTGTTGTTTTTATTAGCTAGAAATTTCAGTTTCAAGAAAATGAGTTCCAGATAAATTGAAAATTGGTTTGTACAGTAATACCAAGCAAAGATGAACTTGCTCGTGCCATATAAATAAATCCCTCCAAATAGATTTATTGCACCGTGTTGTGCAACTTGTTTTAAACATTACACAAATGTCTGCTATACAACATAAAATATGTTGGCAACAAGGGGATAATATCAACAATAATTGAGATATGTTGAATAACTAAAATACTAAATGACTAAATATCTAAATGACGAGGGTGGGAGAATAAAGTCGAGACCCTCAAAAGGAACTTTTCTAAGACCAATTAAATTAACGTTCAAATCCTCAAATCTCCAGGTTATGGAACGGATTTAAAATGAACCTTTCCCCTTCGATGACCTTCGATAAAGTTCAAAAATATTAGCTATATTATATTATATTAAATATTATAATATATTATATTATAATATTAGCTCGGGGAAAATATGACAAAAAACTTATGTGCTGCATACTTATATTCCAAACTAGTTCTGAATTATAAAGCTGGGTCCACAATATGTAACAAATCATGTAAGATAACAGGTTTGATAAAAGTTGTATAACATTGTTATAAAAATGTTTAAATGTTTAATTTTTTAGCAGTTTATATACACATATATACTTCCCTATGTTTAGTATCAGAAATTCGAAGCCACAATTCTTCATTCTTGCGATGCTTTTGAAGTTTTCATTGTTCCTATTTTTCCAATCATAATTATCTCTCTGAAGATACCTCAAAAGTCCACTATACAATTGTCGAGCTTGTAATGAGGGTCTTAGCCAGTGCCTGTGTTTACGGTTTGTTCGTAAAAATCACAGCACTAAATCTTCCTCACTCCTCGCCATTAAGAGAATTTATGCCTACTGATTCACCATTTTGTTGTGACTTTATCATAAAATTAAACTTATCTCATTCTGTTCAATAAAGAAGTTATACAACAGATTTGTTACATAACAAAATGCTAGAAAGTTGTATAAGAAAATTGTTTGTTATATAATAAGTGCTTTGTAACATTGTGTGGACCTGGTGAGGTGGACTTTAATGATCATATTAAGTGTTAAATGAACTTGTTCAAAACATTAGTGAAATCCTGCTAGTTTAAGAGTTAATTACACGATTAAGAGTTAATTACACGTAATTAAGAGTTAATTACGCGACGATACATTCTAGTTCTCAAGTTGAGATAAATATTGTAAGTATTGTCCTAGCAATTCTCGATGTCAGTTATAATGATTTATTGTAATGTCTTTTTCGGTTTTATATATTTTGTTAGACTTCATTTTGTATATTATAAAATGAGGCCCATCCAACCTAAAATAATGCCAACGATGCTTAATGGAAGGAATCGTAAAATAAGTGTAAAACTCTAGGATGTCACTATCATAAAAAAAATTACTATTACTAATTATATAATAATACAACTTACTAAATTTTATTATGAAACAAAGACAAAGGCCCAAAGGAGGGTTGAGTAATATTTACAGAAATTAAAGATCATCATAATCCTGAAAAATAAGAAGAATACAGATATAAAATATAATATCTTTTATAATTAATATCTAATAACACAATATGAGAGCCTACTTCCAAAAATAACTTTTCTTTCATTTTGGACAAGTCAATGCTTGTCCTATCAGACACGCGAATTTAATTGGGTAAAATTATTCGAAATTTGGTACCCAACCAAGTTTGTTACGATTTCTGCAATATTTTAAATGTTCGGGAATGTTTAATCCATTTTGGGGTTAACTTTCTTGAATTTTTTTTTTTTATACGTAAATTTTATTTTATTTAAACATCTCAATCATAACGGCATCGTTTTTATGAAAAAGGCTTTAGCGCTAAAAATTCGAAATTTATGTTTCTATTTATGATGACACCATCTCTATCGATTCCCACTCACGATATATCTAATACAAAATTGGAAATGGTCTAAAAACCGGGTATTGATGATTAATACTGATGACAAATAATGACGACTCTCAGTCGTCATTCCAGCCTCGACCAATGCTTGAAAGAAGCCTTAAAAATATATTTAATTATAAATAAATAAATAAATAATTATAAAAGTTTTCTCACGTTAATAAACCGCTAAAGTAAACTATAAGGAATGAAATAAAAAAATAAATAAAGAAATTGTAATTTGGGAAAAAAACTTTTCATGTGTTTGCTGTAAAGTTTGCTAAATGCGCTTACGCGTTTTTCAAAAAACGACGTCGATAAGTTCGTTGTCAGAAATGTGCTCTGCAATATTAAAAATAACATGATCGAACACTGCTGAGTTGTTTTTTTTTCAAGTATTGGTCCTAAAAATATTGAACTTAGTTCTTCTCAAAACGTCGATAGCATCTTAAAAACGTCCTCTGAAAACGTGGCTCCGTTTGGTTGCAAAAATATTAAATAAAAACTGGAAATTTGGAATCACAAATTTAATAAATCTACGAAAGTTAAAGCGAATCGTATAGCTAATCAATAAAAGAAAACTTTAAACTTGCATTAAACGGAATTCGTTCTATACATTTTATATTTAAAGTTTTCAAATTTTTATAAATGTTTTCTTTGTACAATACTTTCGTCGAATCATAAAATAAATGTTTACATCCGTAATCCTAAGGAAACGATTCTAAACTGACTGCAGAATTTTATTTCATTGTCTAATCTTATTTATGAAACCTGGGTTTGTTTAGATACATCGAAGTCTGGGATGAACCATATTTGGATTTGAATGGAGAAAACATTTGTCTATTCATACAGTTAACACATGGCATTGACCCAGGAAGTGTTAGTTATTAAATAGGGTTTGTAACCCAGGAAGTTATTGTTTTGCTACCAGCGTTATACTCCTAAACATCCCATCCCTTTTTGTATGTATAAAAACCTATCTGAAATGGGCAGATCAATTAGAATGTAAGATGGAGTGTAAGAATTAGAGTGTAAGAGAATGTGAGACAGTACACTCTATGTTAGCTTTAAGTCTAGTAGTAATATCTTTAGTTTAGTCTATCTGTAGTTAACACTGTCAATAACTCACTATTATATATCATGTAATTCTGTATTTTGTTTAATAAAATATTTTTTTAAGACTTGCACGCATCGACTTAGTTAATTATACGTATTAGTTTCGAGAGCTACATTTTATTTTTGTTTTTCGACTTTTTTACAGCTAAATTTGCTCCACTTGAATAATATATTATTTTATAATAAATAGTCATTTTTACTGTTATTATTATTATTTTTATTTATTTTTTTTTTTTGTGTGAGTCGTGCCATATATTTCTTAAAAATTCATTTCCTATTGAGAACCGCCACAAGACGAGAGGTAGAAACACAGCGAGCGGTCAAAGTTTCCAGTGCCATTATGATAATATCGAAGAGAAGGAGAACAGTGGCATTCAACAGACTGCCGTTCGATGAATTACTAAGGAGCTAGGCCACACACACTGAATAATTCGTCTACTTCTGTGTCGTAACCGGTTACTAGCGGCATTGCGTACCGCTACTGATCAGATAGTCACTTAGTTAGCTTATACTGATTCTACTCCCATAGGTAACAGTTTCTTTTAACTGTTATTTTTAATTAGGGATTGATAAATTATTTGCCACTTCTATAATTTTGTTTATTGAAAACTAGTTTCCAATGTTATACATTCATCTTCAGTTCTAAAAATATATAAAACATAAAAACAACCGGCATTACTAGAAAAAACCCGACCCTTAAATCGTTTACCTATAAAAATCCCACCTTTCTTTCCTTTCTTCCATTAGTACAATGCGAGAAGAAACCAGTACAAACTTTTCTATTTGATATAATCCATTTAAACATTGGTGAGCACCAACATGTATTTGATTTCTTGTCTTAATTAAATTCATAATTCATAAATGTTTTATAATACTGATTTATATTACATCTAATTTAATATGTATAATAATACCAAACTAAATTCTGAATTGCTTATTTTTTGTGTATTTTTAGAACTGAAGATGAATGTATAACATTCCAATCTAGTTTTCAAAAAAACAAATTTATAGAAGTGGCAAATAATTTACCAATCCCTAATTAGATTGATCCTTCTTTCTATACCATCATGCGGATGTCACCTGGTTATACCAATTATGTTATAATATAATAGACATGCCAATATAATATGATAATAATTATTATAATTATAAATTAATAGCAACAACTTTTTATCTCTACAAAAATGTCAGTAAACCACTTTTACCTCCAAATCGACGATACATTATAGTAAATTTGATTAAGAGAGAGAAATGCTTTATTTAGAGCAATGCTGCCCAAATACCTTGGATTTGCTACATACACAGCATACTAATCAATATATGGACATATAATAATATAATACATAATATTCATAACCTATTTTTTCCCTTTCATTCTAGCTCTAAACACATTATAATTATCCCTACATTACCCATATTATATCTGTTCCCTTTTTTCTTTTCTCTTTATTTGCTATAGACCTTCTATTACTCTCTAATCCATCCCTTATTTCTCTTTTCCGGTGACACTCAACCATTTCATAATTCAAAATAACGCTTTCTCTTTCATATACATTCTTATGCATGCAAAACAAAAAAAAAAATTCGAAATCTAATCAAATATTTACATTTTAGAAACGGACACCTAAGCATAAAAAACAGTAAAATAAATAATAACTAAATAAAAAGATACGGATAAAAAACAATGTAATAAATATATTCAAAGAAAAAATCAATAATCAATAATTATAATAAATAAAAAAAAACGAAGAAAAGCATCAATTTCTCAGCTGTAAGCATTTTGTTGTAATTTACAATCAGAAAGTCGGGCTTAGTAAATCTCAACTTGATACTTAAGAGCTCTTCAACACTAAGTTCTTTCATCCTTATTACGGTAGGCGTCTTGAATTATTTTTATTAATTTTATATCGTGTTTATTCATCCTATAATTGATACATTAAACTATAATAATTTCAAAATTGTTATCTCATTGAAAGTGTTAAAAATATGATTTTATGCATGACTTTTGTTTGATAGTTCCCTTATCATCCGGAACGTCATTGCATACCAGAGTCTGGGAACAAAGTTCACAATACTCTGTTGATCTAATGAAACATGATGAAAGTGATTACGTTTTATTTCAGATGAAACTCAAGAATACTGCAGCATAAATAGAAACGCTGAAATATATCCAGATTTAAATTCCTGGAGATCATTGTACATTCACTGCCACCAACTATTCAAGAGTCTTTCAGACTTAGTTTTAGAATTCTCATAATAAGCATAATTATTATTCTCAAACTCTACCTGCATGGAATCCCATGACAAAAGATAAAATTGAGTTCTCTTCACTAATGACATTTCCAAGTTCGAAACGAACCTAAGTGTTAGAAGCTCTCAAGTTAGCTCTCAAGTTTTTTAAAGTTCTTTACAATAAGAACTTCGGCAGAGAGGCTAAAAAAGGACTAACTTGGGGGGTTTTGTCTGAGCTGATAGCAAACATCACGTTGAGTCTTATACTCTGAAAACTTTCTCTTGGGAAATTGGAGTATATTGGAAAATTCTCAATGCATTATAATTGAGACGAAGAATTTCTAAAGCAGACACATCCATTTCCCATTTTTTTTTTATTAACAATTTGAGTACTAGATCATTATGATCTTCCCAAATTAGTTGAACCACAAGTGAATTAATAAGATTTTGGAAAAAATGATTTTACCTCAGTACAAAAAATGAAAAAAAAACAACCAAGTCCGCTGCAAATTATAATGTTATTGTTTATTATATATATATATATATAATATATATATATATATATATATATATATATATATATATATATATAATTATAATTATTATTCAGACGTTCTCTGGAATAAGAACGTCAAGATTCGAACGAAAAAGACACTCAACCATTCGTCTGTTGTGAGTACTGTATTGTATGCCTCTGAAATCTACACTATTCCAAGAGACTCAGCAAGAAAACTTGTATCAAATCAAATGGATTTTTGTAAACGTAGTTGTAGAATATATAGACTACAACACTTTCCAAATGATGCCATCAGGGGTAAAAGAAAAAGAACCCACAGCATTGTTCATTTGAGACAAAAAAGCTGAGTTGGTTTTGACACGTCATGAGAATGTCGGACGACCGATGGCCTAAACGGATGCTTAAGCATATACCATGGGAAAGGAGGAAGAAAGGTCGCCTGGAAAAGAGATGGATGGAAGGTATAATAAATGAGGCAATAGATATTATACATAAATACTATAATGTTTACTATATTAAGTATAACACAAGTTGTAACGTGTTAGAAGTCGGTTCTAAAATTAAACATAAGATAAAATTTTAATAATACAATTAATAGTTAATAATTAATAAATAATTTTAAAAAAGCAATTAATGGTAATAAAAAGAAGAAAATAAATAAAATAAATGTCGGGTCTTGTCGGAATGTTTATGATAAACAATATTTCGGCCCAATATTAGCTATATCATACAAACACATCTTCCGCCGTATTCCGTTATTTTGTTTCTTATTACTTCATATATAATGACAAATATTATAATTATTATAACGTAGTATTTTTTTTTAAATTTTCTCCTAGATTCTATTGCGCCGTCCAGAATACATCAGGAGAAAATTACATGACATTATGAAAGAATTCAGAGGGATGAAAATAGGTTAGTCTTGAAGAATGGTTTCATAGTGTTTTTCACCAACTCTCTGATTCGGACTTTTGTCCTGGTTTAATGTTCAAATACTTCTATGTGCGTCGGAAAGACGGATTTATTTTTATTTACATATCTATGAAACGTAAAACCTACAATTTTACGGAGTTTGATTTTTTTTTATTTTTATAATCTCAACACAGGTGTCAAATAATCATTGTCACGAGTAACCTACTTTGCAGACGAACAATCTAATCTTACCGCACCACGCCAAATGGCACGTGCAACGATCGTGAGTGTGAAATCCTTGGTGGATTTTTCCGGAGTGACGTGGGATGGCTGGAATTCCATTGGACCTAAACTTGTATACCTAATTTGAAAAGTTTTGCATTATAATTTAATATAATTTTTTATGAAAATCAATAATGGCCTTCAAGTAAAGTACCACATCCGGTAATCATGTAGTGACCAAAAAGGGAGGTTCACAACTAGATTTTAGAGTAATCCTAAATACAAAATTTTAACTTTCTACGTCTTGAGTTATGCGAGATACGCACGTACGTACGAACGTGCGTACAGACGTCACGACGAAAATAGCCAAAATGGATTCAGGGATGGTCAAAATGGATATTTCCGTTGAAATCTGAAAACTGAAAATATTCGCGATTACAATACTTCCTTTATTTCGTACTAGAAGTAAAAATTTTGTTATTTTTTTTTTACTATTGATAATGTTAAAAATATAAACATCAATTAAAAAGAAATAAACATTTTTAGTGAATATATAATTGTCCACTATTTATATTTTGATTTCGAGAGAGATAGAGGGGTTAAGATTAAATTATTAAATGTTCTTGCGATTGTAGAGGTCCAGTTTATATTCCATTAATTCTATAGAGTTAAAGTAATCTCTACATTTGAATAGTTGTAGACTGTTATTATTATAATATAAGTGTTTACGAGAGCATGAATCACTACGTGTCGGTAAAAAATGAAACATTAGAATGGTCTGATCGTCAGAGGGGCCCTCAAAATCTTCTTCACTCCCAATGTAAAGAAAATTTTCATCACGAAGATCTTCTTCACTCCCAAGTGCACTACTACTCTCGCTCCACTCCATCGATCCATTGTTCCGTTTGAAGTGATCGTCAGTCGCCGACTTACGGTGGATTACTCTCGTATTTTCTTGTGTCTGATAATTTTATGAATTATAGACGATCTTTTTATTTTTTAAATAAGTATTTTTTTTACAACATATTTCAATTGCAAGTTACAACACTTAATTAAGGAAAATATTAAATCAGAACAGAATTGAACTGAATTGTGAATTCCTGATCATGCGATAAAAATAAATCAGGAAATGTCGGAGGTTTGAGATTTGATTATACCTCGATCAAAAAACATATCTTCGAAGGGACCACGTTAGGAAATCCATTTCCGGGCATAATCGGCAGATATAAAGAAATTCAATTTTGTTCCATTTGGCATCTTTTCAAACCTTCTGTATAATATTTATATCTACGTCATACCTAAATTGTGGTTAGTAACATTTTCAAAGTTTTACAGTAGAGCAGAAAGATGTTTCAGATCGCACTGTATAACTTGTGATTTTTATATATAGTGGTAAATCATTACATTATACATATTCCCTTATATTATATACCCTTTTAGCTTATTTACCATTTACTTTAACACTCGGAAAATATGGCCAGATTAATAAAAATAAGATTATAAAATCATAATAAACAAAATTAGACTTCGGATAGATTAGTTCTGGCGTACTGATATATAGATGCGTAAATTGTAGATATTAATTATTATTATTATTTATATGCATTGTTATAAAAAAAAAAAAAAAAAAAAAAAAAAAAAATGATGGAGATTTTGATTCCCAAAAAATTATATTAAGATGTATGCTCAAGGAGAAGTTGGATAGAGGGGGGGGAGAGGGGGTGCGGTCAAAAAAGAAAACAAAAATTAAGTGTAAACTTGTCTTTAATGTATGCCGATGTTTCGGCCTAAGTTGTAGAGCTTCATCTGGGTTAGGAAAAACAAGATACAACCATGAAAGAATAAAATCAACGAAGAATAAATAAGTTATAGCAGGAAATACACATGAAAATATAAAACAATTTGATTCTATACTTAGAAAAATATTTAAATATTTTTTTTTTATATTTGTACTGTTTAATGTTTTATATTTATCTATAAAATAAATTTACACTTAATGAGTGAGCTACTGTTTATCATCCTGAATAAAGGTCTCCTTTCGGGAACCCGTCTATGTATGTATATATATATATATATATATATATATATATATATATATATATATATATATATATATATATATATATATACACACACACACATAGACGGGTTCCCGAAAGGAGACCTTTACTCAGGATGACATATATATATCCCTTATGTGTATGTATACAAATATTTTTGGCATACCATTAAAAAATAAAATCATAACTCTAAATTCTAACACTTGTACGAGATATCCAGACAAGACTCATCGAAGTTATAATTTTTTTAATGTTTTTGTCTCAGCTAAAAGTTTGGATTTGACAGTCTAGTGGTTTTAAATTGCGACCGACGATATTAAGTATCTTCAAGCAAAATATTTACTTTTGGATTCTCAGTTAGAAAGGGTTAGGGATGGTTAGGGGCAAGCCATTTCCGTCTTTAATCTTCTTTACACTTCTCTTGCTATTAGATAATTTCTTATATATTTTTTGAAACATTAAAATCATATCAAATTTTTTTTCGGGTAAAAATACAAAAGGAATTAAATACGTATTTTTTTTAATTCCATGAACGGGGGTCGTCTCTACATCGCTATGCTTTATTTGCATTTTATATAAATATATTTATTAAAAAAAAAAATGGAGGAGCTATATCAAATTATAAAAGTAAATAGCATCATAATATTATGGCCATTCTATGGCAATCTGATATTTTATTATTACATCATAAAATGAACAAGTATAAAGAAAATAATGACTAAGCTGGATGTACTATAGATACAAATTTAGCATCATAGTAAAAAATACAAAGTAACAGAAAATACAATAATAAATGAATAGCAAGGGAAAAAACAGGTAAATCACTTTTGTTTTCCAATGGATCAGGATGAAAAGGCACATTTTTCCAGGGCATTAGAATATGGAAAAAAATCATGAGAGTAAAGTCATATTAGCCTTTGCGGTTACATCAATACAGTAAACATGTTTTTTTCAGCACTGTAATGCATTGGAAAAATGTACCTTTTCGTTCTGGTTCATTTAAAAAACAAAAAAGTAACATCTGTTTTTTTCTCCTAATCCTCCAAGGTATCTAAAAAATGGTATAAACTTCAAAATTAAAAACATTGATAAAAACCGTGGATAAAAAATAACGGCATATCATAATATTAATTCAAAAAAGGAATGGTCGGTGTGGTGGTCAATTATTTATTGGAAACCATTTATTAAATGCTGACGTTTCGGCCCACATTGTAGTTCTTCAACAGGAGTCATCCTTCAGACGTGTAGGTAAAATGTTTTTCCAGGAATAAAGTTTTTTCCGTATAATTATTCTATGTACTATACTTTAGAAGACTGAAGAATTTATTATTGTAAAATATTAAATACTATTAAAGAAATATAAATATTATATAATATATAATATATTATAATATATTATATATATATAATATATTATATATATAATATATATATATATATATATATATATAATATATTTAATATATATATTTTATATATTTTATAATATATATTTTATATAATATATAAATATATATATAATATATTATATATTATATATAATATAAATATTATTAAAGACCTCGCGCGGATCTCATTACCGCGTAGGGGAGCGTCCCACGGGTGGCGGATGTGGGGATGGTCGGTGGAAATTCCTTGGAAGTTCCTCCCGGCTAAGTCCGATGGACTCGCTGACCAACAATGAGAGCGCCCCTCCAGGCTTGCTGGAGGGTGTGACATAGGTTTGAACGCCCTACTCACATATTTTTAGTTCACAAAATACCACAAAAAGTCATGGATCTCTCTGAGGTAAAACGCTCATTATCCGGAAGTAAACTAGTCCCCCGTTCGGGTCTCCGGGTGGGGACTGCTTCAGGGGATTCATGGCGCAAGTTGAAAATTAGAGATTTAGGTATAGGGACGTGGAACGTAAGAAGTTTGAATACAGCGGGTGGGTTAAAATCGGTGGCAAACGAGGTTAAGAGATACAATGTAGATATCGTGGCAATGCAAGAGATTCGGTGGCCAGGGGAGGGTTCGTTAACAGAAGGGAACTATTCTATTTGGTACGGTGGGAGCGGTAATTATTGTTTAGGTACTGGATTTCTAATAAGGAATAGATTGCTCTCCGCATTGAGGGACGTACAATTTTTTAGTGATAGGATATCTGTGGCCATATTTCAGGGGCGGTGGTTTAAAATCGCGCTGATAAACATACATTCCCCTACCGAAGACAGTGATGATGAAGTTAAATGCGAATTTTATGATAAACTAGAGTGGGTATATGATAAACTACCTCGAAACTGCATGAAAATAATAGTAGGGGAGGCAAACGCAAAGGTGGGAAGGGAAGAAGTATACTATCCGACGATCGGTAAAGAAAGTTTGCACGAACATAGCAATGATAATGGGATCCGTCTAATAAACTTTGCTATCTCGAAAAACCTAACAATCAAAAGTACTACGTTTAAACATAGGGATATTCATAAGTATACGTGGACATCGCCGGATTCACAAACACGCAATCAAATTGATCATGTTTTGATACAACAAAGATGGCAAAATAGTATAATTAACGTGAGGTCTTATCGTGGGGCAGAATGTGGGTCAGATCATGAATTAGTAATCGCGAAACTTCGACAAAAACTTAATATAAAAAAAGGAAAGAAAGCCGTATTTGTTCCGAAAATTTTGATCTAGATAAATTGAAAAAACCTTCAATTAGAAATCAATTCGCGGTAGAAATCAAGAATAGGTTTGAAGCCTTGGAATCTTTAGATGAGGATCGCGAAGATGTAGACAAGCTATGGATCGGAATTAGGGATAATATTAAAGAGGTAAGTAATCTGTGTCTTGGAAAAAGGGACAATAAAAAGAATAAACCGTGGTTCGATAATGATTGTCTAAACTTGTGCGAAAAAAGAAGAGCCGCGAAACTAAAAGCTTTGAATAATCCAAGCGATAACAATGTTGCTAATTTCCGGGCCTTGATGAATGAAACGTCCAAATTCCTCAAAAATAAAAAACGAGAATATCTTAAAAACAAAATAATAGAGATAGAAACTAATAGAATTGAAAACAACGTAAGAGACATGTACAAGGGTATAAGCAGATCGCGTAAACAGTTTGAACCAGCAATGAATGGAATTAGAGATGAAAATAACAATATCTTGGCCGATACGGAGGACATTGTGAATAAATTTAAAAAACACTTTGAAAGTATTTTGAATTCGGGAAATAATAATCAATCTCCTCCTTCTGAATATCAGAGTGCTGAACCGTTAATTGAAGAACCGAGTAAGGAGGAAGTCGAAATAGCCATCGGAAAATTAAAATCTCATAAAGCAGCGGGAATCGACAACATTTCCAGTGAAATAATAAAAGCGTGCGGTGAAGCTGGAGTTTCTAAAATACATTTTTTGGTTAAAAAGATCTGGGAAAATGAAAAAATGCCCGAAGAATGGAAAGAATCTATACTTATTCCGATTCACAAAAAAGGTCCGAGGACGGAGTGTAATAACTATCGCGGAATATCACTCCTCCCGGTATGTTATAAAATATTCTCGTTGATCCTAACTAGTCGAATCACGGAATATGCCGAGGAAATTATCGGAGACTACCAATGTGGTTTTAGACGGAACCGATCAACTATCGATCAAATATTTTCCTTACGGCAAATATTAGAAAAAAATTAGAATTCAACGGTGTAGTTCATCAGCTTTTTGTGGATTTCAAAAAGGCTTATGATTCCATTGATCGCCGGAGACTGTATAACATTTTGATTGAGCAGGGAATACCGAAGAAGTTAGTAAATCTAGTAGGGATGTGCATGACCGAAACATTCAATAAAGTTAGAATAGGTAATTATTTTTCGGAGAAATTTGAAGTTCGCTCGGGGTTAAAACAAGGCGATTCCCTTTCACCTGTCCTATTTAATTTAGCATTAGAGTATGTCATTAGAAAGGTAATGCTTACCGAAAGGGGTTTAGATCTGGGTGGTAGAATATCCGTGCTGGGGTTTGCGGATGATTTGGTATTATTAAGTGAGGACGCGGAAACTATAAAACTGAATACAGCAACGTTGATGACAGCTGGGAAAGAGGTTGGCCTCAAAATAAATACGGATAAGACGAAATATATGGTTAGCAATAGAAACAGAGACGATTTTGAGGATATAGATATAGGAGAAAATAGGTTTGAACACGTTGAGAAATTTAAGTATTTGGGGTCTGTGATTACTAGAAAAAACGAAATTCAAGAGGAAATAAAGGCGCGGTTAAAGGCGGGAAATGCTTGTTATTTTTCGGTGTCAACATTACTTAGGTCGCGCATTTTGTCCAGAAACTTAAAACTTAGAATATACAAAACTATTATCTTGCCTACAGTTCTGTATGGGTGTGAAACGTGGCCGCTAACCTTGAAGGACGAACAACGCCTTAAGGTATTCGAGAATAAGGTACTGCGTAAAATATTTGGTCCGAAAAAGGATGAGTCAACTGGAGAGTTTAGGAGATTACACAACGCGGAATTGCGGAGCATGCACCCTGTTAATATAATCGAAGTGATATCATCGCGGCGGTTGAAATGGGCTTGCAAAGTTGTTGGGCTCAGTAACGAACGAATTCCTAAAAAGTTAATAAACGCTGAGCTGACTGGTAAACGTCCGAGGGGTAGACCGAAACGTAGGTGGGAGGATAGTATTAAGAGTGATCTACTGAATTTGGGTTTGGAAGGTAGTCGGTGGACCGAGATTTGTAGACAGCGATTAGTGGTATCGGCATCGAACCTCCGGGTTCGCTAAGCCTTTTATTATTATTAAAATATTAAATACATATATTTTATTAATAAAATTTATTTGTTATGACTCCCGATAATAATAACATTTTTTTTTAAATTTATTTCGAAGAAATAGTAAATATTTAGTTGCTTTATTCGATCTATCCAAAGAGGGAGAAAAATAAAAAAATACAAATTACCATATATATTTTATTGGTTTGGAGGTAAAAACTTTTATCAGTATGATTCTACATATTAAGTTTCTTTTTCTTTATTTTTTAATTAGGGATTGATAAATTATTTTCTACTTCTATAATTTTTTTTTTTATTGAAAACGAGTTTCGAATGTTATACATTCATCTTCAGTTCTAAAAAGAAACAAAAATTCAAAAATAAGCAAATTCAAAATACAGTTTGGTATTATTATACATATTACATTTAATTTAATCCATTTAAACCTTGGTGAGCACCAACATGTATTTGATTTCTTGTCTTAATTAAATTCATAATTCATAAATGTTTTATAATACTGATTTATATTACATCTAATTTAATATGTATAATAAGACCAAACTATATTTTGAATTTGCTTATTTTTGTTTGTTTTTAGAACTGAAGATGAATGTGTAACATTCGAAACTAGTTTTCAATAAAAACAAAATTATAGAAGTGGCAAATAATTTATCAATCCCTAATTAGATTGATCCTTCTTCTATACCATCATGCGGATGTCAACAGTTTATTTTTTTAATTTTTATTTTTTAATTATTATTATCATGTCTACACGTTTAAATTATATAATATTCAAAAGGTAAGATCACTAAGGAGATCAAATATTTATTTTAAATTTATTGTATTTATTCTTTATTCCAAGAAAGTTGATCATCATCACTGCCAATTCGCGTACCTCAAGTACAATGACAGCATAAAATGTTTTTTTAATAATTGATTTTTTTTTTCTCCAACACTTTTACGGTCACACCTTTGATAACATTTACAATAAGTTACTTCGGGCAACTTTAATCATACTTTAAGTACCTTCTTTTTTCATAACAATTAAATTACAAAAGTTATCAGTTGTATCTTAAGGTTGTTTAATGTTATATTAATGTAGAATATTATCAGATAATTTAAAGAATATAATAATTTAGTAAGATAAAGATTAAAGCATCTATACCAAAAGTATAAGATTATGAAAAATCATGAAAAAAAAAATTATGAAAATAAATAAAATAAAGAAAACGGGAATATATAATTTTCTTTAAAAAACGCAAAAAATCTTATATGAAAAAAATATGATTTATTTTAAATTGAGTATAATATTAAGAAAATAATAATAATTTTAACAGACTTTTTTTTTTTTTTTTTTTATGTTATGATTAATATGTTTTCCGTTCAAGGTTTTGATGGCAGCTATCCTTTTTAAAGAGCCGCTTATAGTGTTGGATTACCTCGTGTGATCTCCTGACGAGAGCTCGCGAGGGCGAAGACTAGAAGGAGCGACACAGCCCGGACGGACATCCTAGCATGACTGCTCTTTGCCGCGTCGAGTCATCTACTCGCGCCGGCGCCGCTTCGCACTACCCCACCGTGTCTCTAGTTGCACCAATCCCTCTATAGTTTACTTATGTATATATATATATATATATATATATATATATATATATATATATATATATATATATATATATATATATATATATATAATAATTACAAAAATAGAATAAAAGCTAGTTACTTCCCTGAGGTAGCAATTCGCACCTATATGTAACATATACAGAACATTTCTTTTTCAATTTTAAGTTTCTTGCTCGTAAATAAATTATCTCTAAAGTTAGCCAAACAAAGGGACAAAGACAATCCTTGTTTTTAAATCAGGACACTGATTTAAAAATAAGTATTTTTTCACAGGAGCTTAGAACCAGAAAAACAACAAAGCATTTCAATTCTTTGATGTATCGTAGGAGATTCTTAAGGGTTGTCTTTCTCTATTCTAATAAGGAAACGACGTCTTGTTATTCTCGGAAGGAAAATTATATCTCCAAAGAATAAAGAATAATTGTAAACGAAATAGGGAAATAAGAAGCCATCCTTATCATTCATCATCCGCGTGCTAGTGTTTTCGTTTTTTCAATATAAACTGTACGAACACGTATAATCTTGTAAGAGAAATAAAAGAATTTCTGACTGTCTTTTTACGAGCCTTGACCGAACAACAATAACGTAAAGTTGTGTTTCCATGTTGGGTAGTCGAAAAAGTAAGATTTCGAATAAAAAGAAAAAAAAATACTAGAGTTGAACATTGGAACCTGTAAAGTGTATCTATCATGTCAAACCTAGTTTCACTTCGGGTTGTCAGCTTTTATAAGGAATTCGTTATGAAATATATTATATATATTTAATTTTATAAAGTGACGTAAGTTCTTTAATTTTGTATATTATCGGAATCTTGCGAGGACGCAGGCAGCATCGTAAGAAATTGAATGTACCTAATATATATATATATATATATATATATATATATATATATATATATATATATATATATAATGGTATAAATAAATATATATTGTTTTCTAAATTCAAGATAGACTTGCTGAAATTGATTAAAATATAGACTCACTGACCAAAGATGGGCAGCGTAGGTAATTTCTTGTTGGCTCTATTTAATTTTTTATTTAGTTTATTTATTTATTTTATTCAGTTTTGTTTTAATTTTGTTTTAGTTATATATATTTTTATTTGTTATCTATTTATAACTTCATTGAATGTGTAAATTTATTATTATTATCATTCATGTGACATGCCTCTAAGACAGTGTTTCTCAACCTTTTAGTATTTGCGACCCAATTTTCGATCACAATTTCCATCGCGTCCTCCCCTCCCCCCACCATACAATCATTTTCACTGAAATCGTGCAGCAATCGTAATATTAGTTTCTATTTTATAATCATATAATACATATATCAATTATAATTTTCAAATATATCATATATCAATTCAATTATCAAAATACTCCGGAAGGTCTCTCAAATGCCGAAGAAGAAATCTATATAGACTTCACGGCAAGTGGCGAAATCAAACAACAATTTATTATAAATTATTCTTTGAAATTTGGATGATGAGTTTTCTGCACTAAAAAATAAAGCATTTCGTATACTATTGCCATTTTCAACAGCCTACCTTTGCGAAACAGGATTTTCTGCGGTGGCAGCTTCAAAGACAAAATATAGATCTCAGGTCAATGTAGAAAAAGAGCTTAGAGTAGCAATTTGTAATATTAAACCTTTATTTGAAAAACTTGGCTCTTCAAGACAGGCCCAAGGTAGTCACTAATGAGTATTAATCTTGTTTTTAATTTAATTTTGATAAGTTAATTATTGAATACATTGTGCAATACATATTTAAAAGTGTATTATATCAGTGCAAAGTGTATATTATTTTTTAATATGTCAGAATAAAAAAAAAATAAAATAAAAAGAAACAAAAAAAAAACTGTAGATAAACAATAACATGTATATGCTAATCCATCCTAAGCAATGTTGTCTATTCATTCAATAATATAAATATCCTATCTCATAAATACGAGAAATGTTTATTTAATTTTAAAAGTTGTATTTTCAAAACAGTTCAATTTTAGTTATAATCAAAATATAAGTATAAAAATATTATTTTAATTGTAATTTCTCTTATTTCTTGTAACACTTCTAAAATTGTATTTAATACCTGTATATAAGTTATTAACACTAATAATGTTTATTGTATTTTTTAGCCAAGCCAGGCTCTGTTTGTATCGGGAACTGTCCAAAGACAAATAAAATTCTATTCTATTTTAATATGTCAGAATGTTTTCAGTTAAATACATTTTTTTTTTTATATTTTGTCAATATATTTTTCTCGATATACTCGCGCCCCCCTTTAGTTTTATCACGTCCCCCAAGTTGATAACCACTGATCTAAGACGTGGAGCAGGTATATCTAATAAACAGCCCTCATGTTGGATTACCATGTAAGGAAAAGATGTATACAAAAAAAAAAAAAATAAAATAATGGATATATATATATATATATATATATATATATATATATATATATAAAATTATTTACGATGCAGCCTGTGTTCTTGCGGGAATAATTTTGGTGAAATTAAAGAGCTTACGTCAATTTATAAAACTAACAAACAAAATCAGGATAACATTGAATTTGAATTAAGAACAGATTAATAGATACATGGTGAACTAACACAACACATGGAAAATGTAGACAATTCTGACACACTATCACTGTTTATACAGACGGAGGCAAACACGAATAAAACGCGGGGTGCGCTTTCATATCTCAGTATAACCACATTGGTAATTATAAACACGAACGCTATAGACTCAGACCACACTGTTCTAATAATCAAGAGGAAAAAACTAACAGTAATTAAGCCCACAGACTGCATCCTATCATATAAAGTACAAATTACAAACTGACACAATTGCTAAGAAAACACGGAGCATCTAAACACTACTTTAAGAGACTTCATCTGACGAACACAGATTCGTATAACTGCGACGGAGAAACTACACAAAGCTTTAAGCACCTACTTTTCGACTGTAACTTGTAGGATGTAATAAGTATCTGTAAAAATACGATGTAATAAGAAGCTGTTTAAGAAAAGGAGTAACATGTCCATCTGAAGATAAACTCTACGCAAAATATAACAAGGAGTTGGTCTGCTTTATATTTATATATAAACTTATTATTAAATATATAAAAAAAGATGTATATTTTATTACTACACTAAGAGAACGGAATCCCTTCCTCATGACGTCACATATGGATGTTTTATGAGATATTCCCTTCTTCGTCTAGAAATCCCTTAGGAATCATATGCTTCATATGAAGCACATTAATTCTTTAAGGCTAGATCTAGTAACGTCTTCATTGTACTACAATCTGTAGAAGACAAGGGCTTCACATTCACACATAATGTACTCTGCCTTTTATTCATCATCTAGGCAAAGGGGGCTGATGGACTCTTCCACTAATTTCATCTTTTTGAGATGATATTTTAGCGGAAAATGGCCGAGTGTTTATTTACATCTGTGAATGTGGCCATTAATAATATATATACGTATTCATTTACATTTTTTTAAAGAGTTATTAAAGACAGAGATAGTCCGTGTAAACAATTCTTTCTTTTAATAACTAACTAATTTCTACTCTTTTAGCGCGCGAGAGACTGAGAGATGAAAATTTCTCAGCAATACGAGTTTACATTAGTGACTTTATAATAATTCTACCAACTTTCTTAACAGTCAAATACCTACTATGATATCTTTGATTTTTTTTTCTTTTGTTTAAAGTTTCTTATCCGCGTATCAATAAAACAATTTTATGGATGAGGGGTGGTTCGCTTGCAGTTTGAGACTTAATGAAGACATTCATGAAAATGTTTCCGATTATCCGTAAGATAACAGTTCCAGATTTTTCCATACTGATATAAAAGGGAAAATGCAATTCAAGAAGAAATTGAGATAAGGTTATACCACAAGTAGTTATTTCTCTGTCATAAAATGTTTATTTACACATTATTATTAAAGATTGATTGTAAATAATTATAGTACATCAAATGGCTGATTATGATTTTTAAGACATTTGTTAAGTATATATATATATGATCTATAATGAAAAGTACCAATATGAAAAAACCCAACATTTCAGGTGGCGAGAAAAACCGTTTTAAATGGCTAAAATTCAACTTAAGCTACCCTTTCACGGTCCAACTGTGTAGGACCACGTTGTAGGACTACAGTTGGATATGTTCGTCCATTCAAGGTCCTACAAGAGATATAATCAGCTATTCCAACCTGTACTCATCGCTTATCAATGTTTTAATAAATAGGAAAATGTCTGCAATTTGTCTCGTTATGGCGTTATAGAAAAAAAAATAAAAGTTTGGATGAAAAAAAATGTTTACTAACCGAATAAATTAGTGATTTGAAAATGTTAAATGAAATAGATAGGAAGGATCATAAAAAATACTTAAGAATGGATAAAAAAAAATCATCTCTCAAGTATAAGATAAAGACAAATGAAAAAAACATGTACTTAAGATTTATATTTGCATTAGACGTTTTTATTTACAAGATTTATGCATTTTTAACTTAAATTCATTGTACTAGTTGAAAGATCGAGTCAAATTAATGATTACAAACAAACTTAACACAAGATAAATTAGAGATGAACATTTAATTAACAAAAATAGGATCCAAAATTATTAGTTCAAAATTGTCGCGATTCAGGTTTAATCACATTATTTATATAATATTTAGTTCAGTCCCAACAATAGAGGGTATAATAAGGGATTTTGGACAATAGAACATATTTTCATTAGCTTGTTGCACTGCATAGTTGGGAAATACGAATAAAACAACAAAGTAATAAAAAAAAAACAAAAAAAAAAAACGAAGATGTGTTTTCAAACCATTTTTTTCCCTCTCATTCTAATTATAAGTTTCTAATTAGTTGAAAATAATTAACGCATTTATTATTAGATACAAAAAAAAAATATTTTAACCATAAAAAACCCTTAAATCTGGGGAGAAAAACCTCAACATGGCAATTGTTGACTACTAGTAAAGAAATACTGATAACAATTAATGACGTAATATTAAATAAGTGCAGTTTGTAGGGCGATAATCCTATTCACGATCCAACGATGTAGGATGTTAGGCCGGAGGAATGCTTATAGGACGATCGTAGAATCCTACAAACATCCTATACGCTCTATGTAGTCCTACACCCCCATTCACAGTCCAACGGTAGTCCGATATCTAGTGTAGTCCTACAAAGTACTCTAACATGTAGGGCCGTGAATGGTTGACTTTAGGTCATCTTTTTTCTCCTTATTTATCTTACTTTGTAGGCATTATTTATCTTTGATGTTTTTAAAGGTAACCATAAACAGTTTTTATTTAAAAATACGTAAAAATACAATTATTGTAATTTGTGCAGATAGACATTTTCCATTATTGATCATCGATATATGACTGGCATATTCTTATCTTCGTGGATTTCGACGTTCATCAACAAATTAATAAAGCTCTTCACAACTATAAACTCAACTTTTTTTACATTATCTCACAAAATATACTGTGCACCAGATAAGATCGTTAGTATAACTATAATAATAATAATAATAAAAGGCTTAGCGAACCCGGAGGTTCGATGCCGATACCACTAATCGCTGTCTACAAATTTCGGTCCACCGACTACCTTCCAAACCCAAATTCATTAGATCACTCTTAATACTACCCTCCCACCTACGTTTCGGTCTACCCCTCGGACGTTTACCTGTCAGCTCAGCGCGTTTTTTTTTTACTGGGATTGAAGATTACAATATTTTTGTTTACAATTGTTTTCTCGTCTTTGTTATTATTTAACGCTGCATTAGTCCACGTGGGTCGTTAGGGTAGTTTTTCTGACTCTTCGGGGGTCATATTTAAACGTCCATAGCTCTGCTTCTATAAGAGCTATAAAGAAAGAATCTGTACCATTTAACATAGAAAATGCGCTATTAGATATTTCAGAAAGAATTTGGATTTGGACTTAAATGTGATGTACAGTAGACTAGTAAAAAGACACCGCTCACTGCGCAATGAGCTGCGATAAGAGAGATCATCTATCCTGCCTGTCGTGTGTGTCGGTCGCAGGTTAGTCAAATTTTTCGTAAAAATTTGACAAAAAATAACCATTTTATTGCATTAGGTAATGTATAGATCCTGATTTTATAATAAATATCTCACCTGAATTAATCTCAGTTTGTTACTTCTCCAATCGTAAGCTAACTTTCAATGATTACATTTATTTCAATAGTAGCATAATTTTTTTTTTCGCCTAAAAATAGACATTCTAAGTAATTCTACTCTTTTCAAACCCCTCGAGTGTAATGTTAGCACAGGTTCTGTCTCCTTTTATATTTTTATTTCGGCGAAAACATTAGCGTATTAATAATGAATAGAAACTCTAGTTCCAAGGACCTAACGCGACATTTCAAGACAACAGTTGTTTCATACATTAATAAGAACTGCACTAGCTACCCTCTTCGTTGTTTGCATATACTCGTAATTTTGTTTGCATATAATCTTATTTATGACGTCCAGCTTATTTTCCTGGTTCTATTGTTAGAAAAGAAAATGATGGCTTGCATACACTGATTTTTTTTTTCTGTAAGTTCATTGCTTTTAATAAAAAAAAAAAAAAAAAAAAAAAATCTCCGATGAGCTTTATCCCGGCTCCAGAATATTTTTCAATATATTTTCTCTTCGTACTGGCTTTGCGAAAAAACAAACCTCTGATTTACCTGTTTGTATATCCACGGTGGAATATATAAAATAAACAGAGTCAGCGAAGCAAAAAGCTATTGTTTTTTTTCGCTATTAGCTCATTTATTATGTTATTCTGTTAGTCCACGCAACTTGATTAATATTTCAATTATTCAAAAAATTATCTTCAATATCACAAATTAAAAGTAATAATTAATTACAGTTGATGTTATATAAAGAAAATTGTATTAAAACAATATTTTTTCTGTCATTTGATTCACTGTTTATGAATAGTCTCATTTATACAATTTTCACATACAGGGTGTCCGTAAGTGAGTAGTGATATATGGTAGTGATTGTAGATCTCAAATACAATAGAAAAGTTCCTGTGGGCTATGGTCCAATTCCTAAAAGGGAAGGAGTAAATTTATTATATTTTTTTAAGGTTGCCATTTTTCGTTCTTAAATTAGAAATAACAAAAATACTATTTAAGTTAGGTGATTCCAAATTACATCATAGTAAACCAGATAAAATTTTCTTCTAAAAGGACCTTTAAGTAGCTAAATTACGGAAAGTTCTGTTTCTCGAAAAATCATGGATTTCTCTTGATTTTTTTTTTTTTCTTTTTACCAGCCTTCAAAGATTCCTCACTTTTAGAAAAACTTCCTTGTTTAACCATTTTAGTGCTAACGAGCATATATCGTTGTTTGCAACATTCGGGAAAAGAGCCAACGACAAATAATATATTATACAATATTATCATTATATTATATATGATATTTATAGAGTATGTGATGGTTTTATGTTTGTACTGTGAAAGAACATAATCTGAAAATAAATAAATAAATACAAAATGTACCGTTACTTTCGATTGGTACTAAAAGGGTTAACAAGCTTAATTAATTAAATTCAGGGCCGCTGCAGAATAAACTGCGATTCGGCTCCACATTAGCAAAACAATTATGTGATGTCAAATTCCGTCTCCACAAAGTACCACTTTTTTCAGCAAAAATAAATACAATAAAGTATTACAAGTTTTAATTTATTTATAAAATTTCTGATTATAATATAAAATATATTTTAATAAAAATTTTCAATGTGCTCTCCACACTGGACACTCAACAATAAAAGGCTACTGAATAATTTTGTTTTTCATTAAACTCTTTAGGTCCCTTCTATATGCTCACATTATTAACGTTTCCATGAAAATTATTCAGGTAATCAGCGTGTTTCATTTTGATTTTAAATTCGAAGTAAAAATAATAATATGATCTTATCTTAAATTGGTATTGATGTCCTCATTGTCTTGTGGCATGAGGATTTTCATTTGCCAAATTATGTTTATCTGTGAAATTAAATACCCCTGTTTCTGTTGAATGTTGCTTCGTCAGAAATAATTAAGTAAATAATGGCCATAATGAAGCTACTATATAGTCACCCAAGAAAGCGATGTTCATTCAGAAGGCATTAGCCCTCCGCTCCACACGCCTTTGCTTGACGCGTGGACTTTGTCTTCGACCTGTTTCCAGCGCGTAAGTCTACTCGGTTGAGTCCGTTCAAGCAGCATCAGTGCCATTCATTCATGCCTTCCTTATTCATCCTTACTCATTCATTCATTCCTCACTTATTCGCCTATGTATATTAATTCAAGCGCCTTCAGCTGCCTCATTAACTTACTATGTTCTATCTCACTAGAAATCTGCAAATCCTATTTCTACCTTCATTTTACTCTTACTCCTTCTTCCTTTAGCTCCTACACAGTATTTCACAAGAAGCGAATCTCGTAGGAGTCATGATATTGTAAAATGTATAATTAATTTCTCCACTATTACCTTAATGGCACATGTTTTATCCTTTTTATTACAATTCAAATTTCATTCATTGGACCGACACGCACCTCGACATGTTGTGGACTTCACCAGCTCCCGCTAAAGTCGGCAGCCTGGCACTATTTTTCCCAGTGTTCCTATCAACAGCTCACATTAAGTGTCTCCCTAACACTGAGGTTTTGTAATTTTTAAACCAAACTAATATGTATAGTACCTCATGTTGTAAGTAATTAAATTTCATATTATATCAGTTTTTACCTTTCATAAATATTGTTTGGTAAGTTGGGGTACATTCGTTAAAATTAGTGCTTCTAAATTAGCTTTGGAAGAACTTCTAAAAAGTTCTCCACACTTCTACAAAAATGTTTTTACGTTTTTTAATTCAGCAGTTATCTGTCTATGAGGGTCAAGAAAGAAATTTTGCCCGAAGTTTCCCCCTTTCGATATTTTTAATTTTATATACAACTTTTCATAAAAAGGCTATTAACATCCGATTTCCCATTTCAGCTGATTTATACCTTGAACCGTTTACCTAAAAACATCCTACCTACCTTTCGTACATTGTTAGTTGAATGCGAGAAGAAACCAGTACAAACTTTTCTGTTTGATATAATCCATTTAAACCTTGGTGAGTACCAGCATGTATTTGATTTCTTGTCTTAATTAAATCCATAATTCATAAATGTTCTATAATACTGATTTATATTAATCTAATTTAATATGTATAATAATACCAAAATATACTTTGAATTGCATATTTTTGAATTTTTTGTGTGTTTTTAGAACTGAGGATGAATGTATAACATTCGAAATAGATTTTCAATAAAACAAATTTCTGGAAGTGGCAAATAATTTATCAGTCCCTAATTAGATTGATCCTTCTGTACCATCATGCGGATGTCAACTGATATTTACAAATCACTAGTTCTAAAAGTGTCGATACTTGAACTTGATAAAAATTGTAAAATCGAGATATGCTTACTTCAACATCTGAAGTTTACTTACTTGCACCAAAGGTTGTCACTTCAAAGCAAATCATCTCGAACGGAAACATATAGAGCTACGGTGAAGGTGTTTCCTGGAGGAAGCCAATGGTGTCTAAATCAACAGAAATTGTGGAGGGGGGAGGGTAAGAGAAAAGGGGGAGGAGGGGTTGCTCTGATCTAGCAGGCCCTGGTTCTCAACTGTTCCCGCTAACGAAGACAAATCAAAGGCAACCTGCCAATTCACATAACACGCCTTGGAAGAAGGCTCACCTGCTTTGAATTTTATTTTTCAAATAACCTCAGCTCAAAAGTTTTTCGTTTCATGCTAAATATACAACGTTATTATGTAGCAATCAAAATTAACAATATATTACATTGTTACTTTTCAGGGAAAATAACACTTCACCATTAGATTTATTTTCCCCCACTTCAAAAAAAATCTATTTATATAAAAATTCAGCCTTCGCGCATTTGTTTTCGAAAGTCACAATTTTTGTTCGTAACCGGTTGTTTCGTTGATAGTTATGGTACTCTCCTCTAAGAGGTATAATCTCAGAGGATTTTGAAGTCTAATCAAAATCAATGTTGTCCGTACCATGTGTCTATTGCAGTATGTGCCATAGAAGCATTATAATTCCACGAGATGAACAATATGCCCATGGAACTGAAAACTACATTGGTGACTGATTCTAAACTTCACCAAAACACATTGAAACATTTGTAATCCTTTTTACTTCCTTGTACGAAGTAAAGGAAGTATTGTAATCGCGAAAATTTTCGGTTTTAGATTTCAACGGAAATATCCATTTTGACCATCCCTGAATCCATTTTGACTAGTTTCGTCGTGGCGTCTGTACGTACGTACGTTCGTTCGTATTTCGCATAACTCAAAAACGGTTAGCCTTAGAAAGTTGAAATTTTGTATTTAGGATTGTTGTAAAATCTAGTTGTGAACCTCCGTTTTTGGTCACTGCTTGATTACCGGAAGTGGTTCTTTACTTGAAGGTCATAATAGATTTCCATCAAAAATTATATTAAAATACTTTGCAAAACTTCTCAAATTTGGTATTTACAACTTATATATTGATTTAAATAACATAATGGATTTTGGTCTAAATTGGAAAACCGGAAGCGGTACTTTACTTGAAGGTCATATTAGAATTTCATCGAAAATTATATTAAAATATAATGTAAAATATCCCAATTTTGATTAATAGGGCTTTTATATTGATATGAATGTATTTACTAGATTTTTGTTAAAATTGGTGAGCCGAAAAGGGTACTTTACTTGAAGGTCATAATAAGATTACATCAAAAATTATATTTAAATTAAAAATCATATGTTTTGGTAATAAAGGTTACAAACGCGATTTGTTTTCCAATCCAATTAAACATTTTTATTACTTGTTTTAAGTGTTAAAATTGAGTATAAAAACTGGTTTTTCTCTCCATTTGCGAAATGAACAAGTCTGCTGCAGGAGAATAAGATATTAGTTAAGTGGGTTTTTCCGCTTAAAATGTCGAAATCGTCGATTTCCAATGCTTTATCTAGCGATATTGACAGTTTTAATGTTGTCATGGAAAATGAAGAAATCTCTTGGAAACTTGTTACCTACTGAAGGAAAACGTCATATAATAACGGAATGAGACCTCCAGAAACAAGTGTCTGTGTGTGTGTGTCAATAGATGTATGTCGCGACGCCGAGTGTCGTTTTTGAGACACTGCAATCTTCGGAAACTAGTAACCAAATTCAGGATCACTTTTTGAGCCACCGATTTATAGTTTAATAGTCGTACAAGGAAGTCATGTGTTGTCCACATCAGATATTTTTAGTCATTGTTTTTCAAGTTTTGTTTCCAAGTACTCAGATTCATTATTTATAAATATCATAAATGTGATTTTGACCTCAAAAATATGGTTTATTTCAATGACCACATGATGAAGGAGTCCATGAAGGAGCATGTCCACATTTAATAAAAAAATTTTGGGGACATCAACCTTTAAAATTTTGATCAATCAGCTGGAGTGAGTAGAGAGGTCACGTGAAACGGATTTGTCACTTACTTTCAACATGATTTTTATTTCTTCCTTTTATTCATTTACATTGGATAGTATTCCAGTAACACTGAATAAAAATATTATTAGGATTGGATCTGGAATTTATCTAATATAAATTTTATTACTTTCATAAATTAATATACCTGATTACTATAAACAATTGGAAGATTCCAAAACACAAAGCCTCAAGTCTCTAAAATACCGACAAACTAACCAGTCAACGTTTCGCCAATTCAGGCATCATCAGGACATACACTAAAATATAACATCTATGAAGATCAAATACAGCACATCTCACATCAACCGTCCACAAAGACGCATCAAACAGAGACAGCACATTACTCCAAGACTCTCAATGCGAGTATGTGATTGGATATCTTGGAGTCATGTGCTGTCTCTGTTTGATGCGTCTTTGTGGACGGTTGGTGTGAGATGTGCTGTATTTGATCTTCATAGATGTGATTTTTTGTTGTATATCATCATGATGCCTGAATTGGCGAAACGTTGACTGGTTAGCTGTTTGCCGGTATTTTAGAGACTTGTGGTTTTGTGGTTTGAAATCTTTCACAAATAATTAATTTATGTCTCTTTTTGAGTGTTTACTGTTGTTGTATATCAATGATATACCAAATATAATCTCTAATGTTTTAATAACTTGTTTATGTCGAAATATTTTCTAGCAATGAACTTTCACAATATTTTTATTTATTATTATATTTTTTGGAATTAAAAAAAAAGTAGATATAAATATATATATATTTATGTATGTATCGTCAAATTTAGTTAGGTCATGTCATTCAACTAGTGTAGTCTTAGTTGATCAAATGTTATTCCAAAATACTTTGGATTATTGCAAAAGGATTATTTGCATTATATTGATATTAAAATAACCCACCAAGCTCATAAATGGAACTGCGTAAACTAAAATATGCGTAATCAATGTAAATTGTAAATTCGTAAAGTATGATTGGTATTATACTTTGAACATCTACTAATTATATTCTATAATCAAATGAAAAGAGAATTGAAACAGCTTATTTTCCATTTGAGCATATTTAATTTATATAAAGTGAGCCTGCGGACTCCATTTTATAAAATTAACCTTTAATTTCCATTTAAATAAATACTTTCTTAAATCGAGTAATGATGTTGACTGAAGGCTGTTTGAAATAGGGTCACGGCTCGAGGCCGGAATGAATAAAGTGTAGTTGAATTATTTATCTACCAAGGCGCTCGTAAATATGTAATCAAGTTTTAATTTAAGTTTAATTTAGGATTTTATTTGATTAGTTAAATAAAAGGTGAATAGAATAGTATAGTATAGTATTTACAATTAATAAATACAAACATAATGTTAGGCTTCATCTTTGATCGTCAGCTAGGAGTAAACAAAGAATGCATAAAACAATTAAAGTAAAAATAGAAAAAATGAATCCGATAAAGGAAATAGAAAAACAAAACAAAATAAAAATAATACTTTGAAATATATGAATAAATAAAATTATTTCTAAATTAAGAGCAATGCTGCCCAAATACCTTGGGCTGCTGCCCAAATACCTTGGGATGCTACACACACAGCATACTCATCAATCTAATCCTAGATATATACATAACATTTTTTTTTGTTTCATTTTAACTCTATTATCATTATTATATACATTATTATCATCGCTACATTATATCTATTATTTTTTTTTCCTCTTTTATTTGCTGTAAACCTTCTATCACTCTCTAATCCCTTACTTCTCTTTTCCAGTGACCCTCAACTATTACTTGAAATAATTTCTTTTTTTTTTTTATAAATAAAAATTAGGAAAAACAAATAGCTAATAAAATAAACTACTTAAAAATTAATCAAATGTTCACATTTTAGAAACGTATACCTAAGCATCAAATTAGTACAAGAAATAATAAATAAATAAAAATATATGGATAAATACCAATGGTAACAAATATACTAAAACAAAAAATAAATAAAAAAATATCATAATAAATAAATAACGAATATTGAAACACATAACAAACCGCAAAATCCCCAATAGTTCATCAAAATCGGATAAACAGTAGAAGGTGTTAGACTCGTCTCATGGATTTCAATAAAAACATACCGACAGATCCGAAATCAAAATTGCTCAAAACGTAAAAGCGAGTAGACATTTCCGATTCTGCGAACACATGTTTAATATAATTTTCTGTCCACTGGTTCAGCGTAGTAAGTTATGTTATAAATTAATTATATAATACAACTTTACTGAGTAAGACTATAAAATTATCTAATTATAAAGTATATAATTTATACAATACGTTGGAAGATTGTTATAAAGTTTTAAAATATGTGAAGAGTTAGAAAATTAATCAAGTCGCCGCTCCTTAACTTCGCAACATATTTCGTGCAGCATAAGAAGTGAATATTGGAATGTTTAGTAACTTCTGCTCGTGTCTGGGTTTAAGATCTTGTAGAATGGATTTGAACTTGCTGACGGCTGTCATGTTCTTAACCAGGTGAGATTTAATAAAGCACTTAGATATTCATGAAGGGGAGAAGTCAGCGCCTTCATATGCATCATACCGACAGAGATCTCTCACTGAAAAACTTGGCACTACCTTGGTTAACTAACACTCATGTGTCTAAACTATAACAAACTATCTTCAAGGATTCAAACCATGAAAAAAGATACCTGAAGTAGTTCATGGTTTGATCCTTCATAAAAAAAAAAACAATGTGAGAAAATATTAATAATATTTTAAAGGAGAAATTAGCACACGATTTGGACAATGATAATAAATTAGGGCCCGTATTTTGGGGCAAATACTAAATCTTTTAATCCTGTTTGTGTATTGCTATAAATGCTCAAAAAGAAAAACATTTAAATAGGTTAAGTCCCTATACCTCGATGTTAAATTTTGACGATAAGAATGACTAAAAACAAAGTTTAAAAAGTTAAGCCAATCTTATTACAAGCAAGCTTGTCCGCCACGTCAAGGCGATTGTCTTTAGGGCAGGTCGAGGCCATGCTGGAGCCAAGGGATAAGAAGACCCTAATTTAGCAATGGCAAAGCTCCATCATAGATGTTTAGTACTAAAATGTCCTGAAAAGAACTAGTTGAGGGTGCTTATTCTGGTTGTATACCTAAATCTTGGACTGTTGGTTGCGCTGGCATAAACTTTCAAGTTAAAATTTTTTTTTTAGAAATGTTATTCTTATAGGTCAAAATTTAACATCGACATATAGGGACTCAATCTATTAAAAATGTATTTCTCTTTGAGGAAATATTTCTTTTCTGATAAAATTGGAGGTAATTGTAGCCAAAATATCAGGTTTCAGAGATTTTTTAGAAAAACATGATTTTCGGGAAGATGGAAAACGCACTCATCAATTCTTCTCGAAACCGAATAATCAGAAAAATGAAGCAAATGATCCAACAAATTAATTAGTTCTGAAAAATAAATAGCTACCCATTTTTGTAAGCATTATTTTAAAATAAGTGATTTCCAACTCAATAAAGACAGAGGCATATTACCTTGCTACCGCAGTAGGATTCAAGGATTTACTTCAAAGAAACCCATTTCAATCGAGGATCTAAGGGGCATAGATCCCTCTCTCTAAGTAATATTTTCTATACCTAGACATAGATTTATAAAATAAAATTCAAACAGGTTTATACAATTTTTTTTTTACAGATAAGAATAAGTAGCAGTATTTTGTAATTTTGGTGAGAGAGGAGGGGGGTCGGACTCCTTGGACCCTCCTTCCCTCCCCCTCTGACTACGCCACTGGCTGACCGAACGGAAGAGGCAACTTACTTCGGCATAAGACTAGATATAAAACTGTCATGGGAAAGGATATTGCTATGCAGGTCGCAAAGGCTACGAATCGGATCAGGTTGATGAAGAGTCTATCGGTAATAAATTGGAGAATTTGCTCAGGAGATGTATTAGCACATACTTAAAAAGCCTAAGTACGACGTATCAGGTCATCCCATAAGTAATGGTGATTTTTAAAAATCTACCTTTCTATGTTAATGTTACTAATCACTCCTTTACAATTGATTTGTGTTGTTTATTGACATATGTTGTTTAATATATCATTGCATACTCTACTTTTTATCATGTTTTTGTTGGAGAATGCTATTTTGTGCTGAAATTTCAATTAAAATGGATCTCCCCAAAAACCACTTACGCCATGTTATACGTTGGATATTCTATAAAGAAGATAATGCTGCTTCAACTTATTGGAAACTTGCAGAATATGGAGAAAACGTCATTAGTGAACGGCATGTGCACAGAGGTGGTTTGAAAAGTTTCGAGGGGCAAACCGCAAACTTGACCAGCCTCGGACAGGTCAACTAATAGAGCTTTACGACGAACTCCTGCTGGCTATTGTTGAAGAAAATCCTGTTGTAACAGTTGAAGAATTAGCAGAAAATCTTGGATTGACATATTCTACTGCACACCGTCATTTGCTGCCAGGTCCATTTTAATTGAAATTTCAGCACAGACTAACTAACTTTCTCCACTAAAAACCTGATAAGAAGAAGAGCACGTAATGTTATAGTAAACAAAATATGTAAACACAATTCAATTGTAAAGGAGGGATTAGTAATATCAACATAAACAGATAATAGATTTTTAAAAGCCGACATTAATTATGGGATGACCTGATACATCTAGTAATAGAATCTCCGTATTTTGACAATCACTGCTTCGGAGACTTCTTTGCATAGGCTCTTAATTTTTTACTTTTTATTCTCCCATGAAATTCCGCTATATTTATTTTTATCCTTTCTATTATTCTTGTACCTTTTTTTTCTTATCTTAGATGAAGATCTACAAATTAGGCTGAAACACCGGCATAAACAGTATATTTAATTATTGTACCTTTTATTTAAAAAATCGTCCCCTCAAATATCATCTCCTTGGTTCAAATATTATACAGTTCATTTACAATAACAAAACGACTACAATAACATGATCAGAAATTCTCGATTTTTTTTATTACGATAAATTAGGCTAGGTATATAAGCCAATAATTTCGCTTTGCAAAATATTTTTCTCAAAAATGTTATTTGAAAATAAATTTCCGAATCGTGCTCAGTATAAGCCCGTTGATAATGCCATTATTTCAACTTGTGAAACTCGATAATATCACCCGAGAGGAAACAGACAAAACGCGGTTCAATCGGAACACAGACACAAAGACTTGATTAACCAGTCGGTGAAACCAGAGGCAGCCAATTGGAGCTAATTGCCTGAGCCAAGTCATCACATGGACTGACCACACCACATCCGTTCGTTGGTTCGTCACCAATCAGCCAACACAGTGGAATCTAGTGTCTTTAGGGGTCGATAGTAGTAACATTGAATCGGCACTATTGATATTTGCATCAATGCCTAATACTCCATATATACCGAATATGATGCAAACCATAAATTTATCAAAGACTCAGGAGTTATACATCACGTTGAAAACAACCTCAAATTAAATATATATGAAGCTTTTGAAATAATAAAATCCTTCAAATCCAATCCAAATGTTTGCTTAAATGACCAAATAAATATCTCCAATAGTCCGATCTTAAATTTATTTCCATCTATAACAGAAAAACCAATTACTCACCGGCATTACTGGAAAAACCCCGACTCTTGAACCGTTTACCTAAAAGCATGCTACCTACCTTTCCTTCATTGTTAGTTCAATGCGAGAATAAACCAGTACAAACTTTTCTGTTTGATATAATCCATTCAAACCTTGGTGAGTACCAACATGTATTTGATTTCTTGTCTTAATTAAATTCATAATTCATAAATGCTTTATAATACTGATTTATATTACATCTAATTTTATATGTATAATAATACCAAACTAAATTCTGAATTGATTATTTTTTGTGTGTTTTTAGAACTGAAGATGAATATATAACATTCGAAACTAGTTTTCAACAAAACAAAATTATAGAAGTGGCAAATAATTTATCAATTCCTAATTAGATTGATCCTTCTATACCATCATGCGGATGTCAACTGAATAAATCAACACACAAATAAGAAAAAACTTATTATAATGTGAGCCGACTTTTCGGCCTAAGTTTTAGGCTATCATAAGGGCTAAGAAAAACAAAATAACAAACGATGTAACAACAGTGGCAGTACCAGTAATAAAAAAGTTAACAAACTTTCACATGATCATAATATTTCACATGTTAATAGATAATGACAAGAAGGTATTTAAAATTATTGTGAAAATATAGAAAGAAAGATAATGAATGAAATGAAATATATAGTAAAACACATGAAAAATAATAATTATAATAAATAATAGAATGAAGATTTAGTAATATGAAAAGTATCTCAAGATAATATGATAAGTAACGTAAATGATTTCTATGTAACTTTTCGTTCTTGAATTAGACTTACTAGATACACACCAGGCATGTATAGATCATTATGCGAAACTTTGTATAGAGAACTTTAAATGTGTATTTCCTTAGAAAAATTGGATTCGAAATACACGATCGCAATATTTTCCCTTACTATATATTTTATATTTAGGTTATTGAAAATAAAAAATAAAATAAACTAGGATGATATTGAAGAGATAAACTAGCACAAGTTATTAGGTTGAGTACTGTAGTAATTAGTAAATGTGTGAGTGAGGAGAAGCACACAGCTCATAACAACTGTTATGATGAGTTTAGTGAGTTAGTAGCTGAGTCCATCAGCAGATTGTGAGTCCATCATTACTTCTGTCACAATGAGCTACTGGCTTCTGCTAAAAGTTTAGTTTAATTTGTTTTTAATGCTTTCCACGAGAAAACTATTGAATTGAATATTTAGACACTTTTAAGGCAAGAAAATAAAATTGAACTGGCAAAGCCTTTTCTTCGGATTGTGTGAAATATTGAAATTTACAATGGTTGAACTTTATGGTTATTAATGAGAGAATCTCTTAGCATACGCATCATGGAACTTCAGAAATCCCAATGCATAATTTGAAAGCAATTTGGATGATTTGGATTTCAAATTCTTTATTAGTGATATCAATAAAACCCCGGACATATTGGGATCGACCTGCATAGAAATCGAAATGACCCCGGGCTCTCTGATTAACTCTATCACTTTTTCTAAACCGTTTTTAGATGAAGTGTGACGTCATAGCACCGCTATATTGGATTTCCAAAAAGGTCAAATTGTTTTTAATATGATACTCTAATTGTAAGCTTTCATGTGTGACATTATTTTTAAATCAAGCGTAATTTTTATCTATTGTGCCTACCGATGTGGATAAATTGGAAATATTGTTTTGAATTAAATACTGATTATTATTTATTAATTGCAATATTTTGAAATTATACGCATATGTTTGGACACAGGCACGTATGAAAATACCTCATACGAGAAGGATTTACGTATCGCACGACAGAAGTACGGTAGTTCAATGGGTATGACACTGTCCCACTAATCTCTAGGTTCCGGGTTCGAGAACGCGGATAATTAATTATCTATCCTATTTTCAGCTGTGGATCGGCCCTGTGGGATAGTGAGACCCTCTTGGAGCTCGTCCAGCCTTTATAAGGCGGGAATCCGTAATTGGGGGGTAAAACCTAGCGATTGAGCGTGATTTCGGCCGAATCACCTCCTTGCACAACCGTTGGCTTAGAAATAAAACGGTCCTTACCAGGTACTGAACCCAAGACCTTTCATTGCTTGTAATAGTATACTTTTTTGTAGTTGTTTTTTTTTTACTCAAATTGTAAGCTTTCATGTGTGACATGAAATATATTTTTGTTTTGTATAAAATATTGAGTATTCTTTATTAATTGTGATATTTTAAAATTATTGGTATATGTCTGGGCACACGCACGTATGATAGTACCTCATGCTTGAAAGTATTTACGAGTCGCAGGACAGAAGCATGACCCATTAAGGAACCAGACATAAAGAAAAGAATATAGTCATGTAGCCGGCAATAGACTACGTGTCATTTTCGTGAATATTTAGACATTTAAAGATCGTTTTCAGTACAAATGAGTAATGGAAAAGGCCCATCCATCGAGCAGCGAATATGAAATCATAAGAATTTTTTGAGGAACACACTAATAAGTGCAAGTTATTTTATTGTGGGCCAACGTTTCGGCCCAAGTTTTAAGCCATCATCAGGATATAGAGGCATATAGCCGAGCGCCAACTAACTGATGAAGTTTGACGCCATAGCATCGCTATATTGCATTTTCAAGGTCAACTTGTTTTGAAAAAAAAAAAATAATCTCAGTTTTATTCATTTAGAAAGGTGAGTTGGTATAAAATATTCCACTATGTAACTTTTCTTTATTCACATCGAACCGGAGCATCTGCTCAGTTTTATTCACTTCACCAATTACCTATTGCAGTACGTTTAAAAATATTAGAACTAAAACCAAATCCTTCAGAAATATATTTAACAATTATTTCGTTTAACAATATCTTCATTATCATATTTAAGTAACGAATTGGAATATATATATATATAAAATATATATTCCAATTCGTTACTTAAGTATGATAATGAAGATATTGTTAAACGAAAAAATTGTTAAATATATTTCTGAAGGTTTTGGTTTTGGTTTTGGTTTTTATATCACCAATAGGACACCAAAAACAAAAAAATACCTTTACGATTTACTTTTAACTTCCCCATTGTGAATACTTTTTTTCATTCCTCAATCTTTTTAGTTCTCTGAGCCCTAGATTTTAGTTTAAATGATGTTGTTTTGTAAATATTCTTTCAGAAAATTAATAAAACAAAGGAATTGAAAAAAGCGATTTTTTTACATTAATTAATTAAACGTGGTGACGACGATCTAAGATATTAAAAACTGCAACAACTCTACACTAAATAAGGATAAAGACAAATAGCTTGATCTATTAAAGACTCATAGTATTTAGTTTTATCTGTGGTTTTAAACTGATAATGAAATATCTGATGTGGACAACACATGACTTCCTTGTACGCCTATTAAACTATAAATATGTGGCTTAAAAAATAATTCTGAATTTGGTTACTACTTTTCGAAGATTGCAGTAAAAACGACACGGCGTCGCGATGTCCATCTATTGACACACACACAAACACAAGCTCTTGTTTCTAGAGGTCTCACTCCGTTAATATATGTCGTTTTCTTTCAGTAGGTAACAAGTTCTCACGAGATTTCTTCGTGTTCTGTGACAATATTAGAATTGTCAATGTCACTAAAGCATTTTAAGCGAAAGAACACGCTTAACTTATTCTCCTACTGCAGACTTATTCAGCTCACAAATGGGGAGAAAAACAAGTATTTTACACTCAATTTTAACACTTCAAACAAGTAATACAAATGTTTAATTATAGTGGAAAAAAATCGCGTTTGTAACTATTATTACCGAGCCAATATAATTGTTTACGTGTTTATTATGACCTTTAAGTAAAGTATCCCTTTTGGCTCACCAGTTTTAACCAAAATCTAGAATATTATTTATATTGACATAAAAGTCTTATTTACCAAATTTGAGATGTTTTACATTATATTTTAATATATTTTTTTATGAAATTTATTTTGACCATCAAATAAAGTTTTCGAATTTAAACCAAAATCTAGTATGTTATTTATATTGATAAGTAAGTCTTAAATACCAAATCAGAAAAGTTTTTCATTATATTTTAATATAATTTTTGATGGCAATCACCTTCAAGTAAAGTACCACTTCCGGTGACCATGCAATGATCAAAATGGAAGGTTCACAAGTAGATTTTACAACAGTCTTAAATTCATAATTTCAACTTTCTATGGCTAACCGTTTTGAGTTATGCGAGATACGTAAGAACCAACGTATGCATAGACGTCACGACGAAACTAGTCAAAATGGATATTTACGTTGAAATTTTCGGAATTACAATACTTCCTTTACTGCGTTATTTGTAACATGTTAAGGGGGAACTGAAAAAGCAGGGAGAAAAATCAATCCTGAAGAGAAATTAAGGAAAATATCTCATTAATATAAATGTCGTATCTAAGCCACCAAACTTGTCTAAAAGTAAGTGCGAATTATGAGTTACAGCATTAAGCACAACGAGACTTTACGCCTATGAATTAGACATAATAATCAATTTATATTTATCATTCAAATACAATTTGATGTTACTGAAACATTACTCAAGAGATAAACACAACGTGTTAAACACTTAGTATCGCTCCACACTACAAAGTTTGGAAATGCCCAGAGGACTCAACTTGTAACACCTGGAAAATTCAAGTTGAAAACAACACCTGAGAGAAAATTATTATCTCAAACAAGTTCTTTGTAAGAAACAAGAACAGGAGGAAGCACTTTACTGGCTGCGGAGTGAGAAGTTACTTGAAAGGCAAGTTGTGGTTACAGATAGGCTCTATAACCACACTACCTCTGTATCTTGTCGGATTGGTTTAGTTTTAGCAGTTTGGCAAAATCTTAATTATCTTTAGTTAGAAGGATTGTGTAGACAACATTTACATTTATTATAGAAAAGGATGTTTTTCATAATTATATGTAAATTCTTCTTCTTTCACGAGAGACCTTTTTAGCTAACATTTATTAATTTATTAACCCTTTAAAAGGTTATAAGCCATCTCAGGAAGGATGAAAATTTTGGTGTGTTGAAGCAATAGATATTGGTCCTAGCAATAAGGAATGACGCTAGAAAAATGTTAAAAAAATTCTCCTTCCCCTCTAAAAAACTGGGTAGGACATAAATGGCCAGTGCCCAGTTAGGCACATCAAATTTAATTTTTTCATGTTTTTTATTTAATTAGATACAATGTATTAATATTGTCACCTACTGATAATGCCTTCCGATTGTAAAGTTGTACCGAATATTGTTTTAATTACATATAAATAAATAAAACTTTCAGATTTTTTTAGTAGTTTATTGTAGAACTGAGCTATCATATATCCGGAATAAATAAGCCGGAGGCACATCATATTCTTTGAAGGCCTGTAGCAAACCCTTTATCCAGAGACATCGCCCCACCACCAAGGCCTGGGAGGTGGCAGGGCTCTGTCCCCTAGGTCGACGTGCTCGCCGAGGGAAGGGGTCTGGACCCTGCAGTTTGAACCCATTTCAACTTACCTATTCCAGAACCAGCAGAATGGTTCCTCCCTATTCTCTACAAATTAGAGATGGCCAATACCTGCATGAGAAACCTGGGCTGACATTTTAACAGCTTTGCCTTGGAGCCTTCGAGTAATGTAAGGATTTGATACATATATATATATATATATATATATATATATATATATTATTCATTTATGCATGTAAAAGATATTTTTAAATAAAGGGAAGATATATATATATATATATATATATATATATATATATATATATATATATATATATTATTCATTTATGCATGTAAAAGATATTTTTAAATAAAGAGAGGACAAGAAAAAAAATAGAATTTCAGATCGCTCTAAAATTTAATTATTTAATTTTAAAAATTGGATAACTTAAAAAAAAATTACTATTTTAGGATCACAAATAATATTTTATATTTATACTATCTTTTTTATATTAGCGTTTTAAACCCGTCCATGAATTTTCAAATTAAATTTCAATTTATTATATCCATTCGTACTCCATATACATCCATATGTAAATTAGATTAGGTTAAATTCATGAAAAATTTACCAACACTTTTTTTTTGTAATACTATATGATTTTGAAATAAATTTGCATGTCTAGGATTATACACATTTTATATCATAATCACTTCAGTGGGTTGAATTTAAATTTAAATATTCATTAAGAGAAAACAAAAAACAAATATAGAAATTTATTGATTCTATGAATAATGATAACTAAAATATTCACTGGGTTTCCATTTTTTTTTTTTTTCAGAATTCACAAACAAGCACTCTGTCAGCTGAGCATACGGAATAATTTAAACGTCGGAAAGTTTTAAATTAGTAGAGAATATTACTAAAACGTTAAATCGCTGTAAAAGTCGAGTAATATTTAATGATATCCTCGGTCCAGAGCTCTCTAAATTTATGAAGAATTTCCTTTAGCGGCCACGAGTTGAGGATTCCGACCACCTTCCGCATTAGTCAGGAGATTTCCGGCTTAGCAAGTTTTATTTTTTCTCTTGCTCTTTGTCTGTAAATTAAAAGTAATGAAAAAAGAAGCAAGATATTGTGCTTTACAGCAAGAATTCAATAAATGGAAAGAAAAATCTAAAACATTTTTCCTTATGAGAAAATTCAAAAAATCTTACAATTTCTTCATATAATTACAATTCTAGTAATTTATTTATTCGGTCGCTATTACGTTACAAGGTCATTGGAACACTCTAATACATTTAATTTTTGTCATGTTCTTACAATGATAAATTCTTAAGCAGAGTCCACATTATGTAACAAACCTCATTACAAGACTGGATTTTAAAAGTTGTACAAATTTGTTATATATAAAGCTACATGAAAAATATTTTATACAACAAAGTTTTATAACGTGGTTAAATAAGTTATATAACAGGTGATATGCTAGCCGGCTGGTGTCGGTAAGATCAAAGGAAGTTATAGAGAAGGAAGGAAGTTATCGTTCGTCCGTCACCGCGGTTCACGACAGTCGTTCATAAGCCAAGGCCAGTATTCAATCGTTTATTGATCTTTCTGTTTGCGAAGTTTTTGAAGATTCCATCAGTTCGCATTTCTCCAATTAATAATTCGTTATCATCTCTCTCAAGGTCCTTCAAAAATGAGGATCATGTCCCATTGTACAGTTGCCGAGCTTCTAATAAAGGTCTCGCCCAGTATTTTCGTTCACGATTTACTCGTTCACGACAAATGAAAAATTCGAATTTTTGTTTTAGTTATTTTTCAATAGTATTTCGGTTGATAAAGTCTGTAGTATAGTTGAAACGAATCTGTTTCAGCATTAGAAAAGTTTTTAAATTACAGCTGAATTTTTAAAATGCAAAACCAAAAACGTTTTTATGTCTGAAGCTTCCATCTTAAAGTAACAAATATGCGTATAAATATAAAAGTAAAAGTAAATAATTCGACATGAAAATATGCGATAAAAAAAATATAACGGCATCAAAAATTTATAAAATAATCGAAACTAGCTCTTATACACAGAATAATGTAACTGTTTTTTTTGCTCTCCTGAAAAGTAGTGATTTTCACAATCTTAATTCTTCAGATGGACCACAATTTTTCTGAGCCTCATGAGGAACATCCGTTCTACAGACGGATATTGCAATTTTTCTTCATTTACTTCGCATCAACCAATATTTCTAGTAATTTGTGTCTTTTATCTCTTTCTTAACACTTATTATTATTATTATTATTTTGGGGTTATTTTCCAAACAATTAAGTGAACGAATTTATTAAATGAATAGTGGCTGGGAACATATTTGTGAGCTAATATAAAATTATTTATTCTTTAAATTGAACATGAAACATAATTACTGACTATTCAGTCGAAAAAGAGTTTGAAAACAACATGATATGGTAAAATGCGGTAATGTAGAGGTATATAAAAATATTTCAAAACATGAAAAAATGTCATATCATTATAAATGACTAAACAACAATTTTTAAAAACAGATTCTCATTCAGAAAGACGTTACATGGTGCTTAAATATAATCATCTTACTGTATTACGTTCGTAAATACTATTCAAAAGTATTTCAGCGTCTTATCCATCTTATATTTATTTATAAAGTTTATTATTAGAAGAACTTTTATTACTTCGTGTTATTAAGTTGATTGAAGGAAAAGGCAATACACCAGCGACATCAGAGTTAAATTTTTTCATAGCTAATAAACGGCCTTGGACAAAGACGAAATATCTCCTCCGTAGGGAAATATTACTTTATTATTTTTCTCCCTTTTTTTTATTTTTTGTTTCCATCCAATTGCCTCCGCAGGGAAGAAAAGCTGTGAGAAATGGAGGCAGTTATTTTGATCAGGCAGGTAATGGCCTTCCACCGAAAATCTAAATAAAATTTCACCCCCTCGAGACTCAGTAGAGAACATCCAGTCAGCCGTCTAACGCTTGATAAGTGGCAAACAAGGGAACTTTGAGAGAGTTTATATTTTCTTGAACTTTAATAAAATTTGTCATAATTAAAATTTAATATAGATTATCATCCGTTGTGGACGTTATGATATATATTTTTCGCATTTCAAGTAATTAACTGAAACATGTTATTTGAACTAGCGAGTTAACCAAGCCAGTTATGGAGAGAGATAGGTAAACCAGCTTCAGAGATCGAACCATTGGCCAGAAATCATATCTAGCTGAAAAAAAGTCAGAGTTGTTAAGTTGACCGAATATTTTAGGTTTGTGTTTACTTTGCCTAGCACGCGTCAAGACTTATCAGTCTCTGTTTTCATTCCAACCCTCGCATAAAGAGATAAAAATATCTGCGAAATTAGAAACGCTATGTACAATTGAAGCCAATTATCCTCATCTTGGTATCAAATTGTTGCAATGGTTCAGTGTTATCATGTGTGACCATTTATTTAGAGAAATAGCTTACCTCCCTCCTCCTCTCCTAAACCATGGCAACTCTAGCCACTTCGACCATTCGTTTCCGCGCAGCCCAATACAATTTTTCTTTTTTGGCATAAATATAATCTTCTTCTTGAAACATCTCTCAATGCAGGGCAAGTAAAAAGATATTCGGGATCCATATCTCTATTTGCGGAAAGTACGCAATTTTTTCAGCTACTCCAATACGATGAAGATGGCTACGAAGGTGAGCATCCTGAAGCCACGGACTAGCTTTGTCGAAGGTCCATTGGGAGTCGTCCAGATGCACCTTTCAAAATTCCCACCGTTTTCGTGCTGTTTTAGTTTAATTAAAGAGTTTTAGTAGCTCAAAAATCCTAACTTTATTATAAGAATTTTATTACATGTATCCAAAAGTAATTGCGACTTAAATTTTATTAAAATTCGAATAAATTAAAAATAAAAATATGACAAATCAGTTTTTTTCTTTCTGGTGCTATCTCAAAATCCCAATTGTATACTTCAATTTGTATTGCGGACTTTAAACCTTCTTTTTCTTATAAATAAATATTTATTTACAGACTTCACACCCAATAAGCGATAGAGGCATTGGGTTGTCAAGAAACGAGAGCTCTATGAAGAAGTACTGCCCGTTAAACATTCTATCTATAGACTAGTTACTATGGAATTAATATTTAAAATAATGAAATAAACTGCTCCTGACAATTTATAATAAAACATCAATTAAAATTTATATTCAGCACTGTAATCCCATATATTCTATATTCTATTTTGCATAAAAAAGTAATTGTTTCTTGATAGATTTGATTTCTGACCCATAGTGGTATGAGATGAGAATTTTCACTCACCACAAACACACCTTTTTCATGATTATCAGGATCAATAAAAACTCATAACAGAGGAGTTTATGATTCGCTTGAAAATAACCACCATCCCTCGAAAAAACGTTTCCGAAATATATATATATATATATATATATATATATATATATATATATATATATATATATAGTCTTGAGGGATGTGGAATGCATTTCAAAAATCCGTTTCACAATCCCAAGAATATGATTTAAGCAGTTTCGGGAATATATATTTATAAGACAATCCCGAAACTCCTTAAATCATGTTCTTGGGGTTGTGAAACGGATTTGAAATGCATCCCACATCCCTCAAGACTCAAGGCATTATATTTGGGATCTTCTATTTACATGCTAACAATTGATTCTCCTAACTTTTTTCTGTAAACTCGCTCCTAAAAATGTGGGGACAACCTTACACAGGTTACCAACATATTTTCAAAGATGGTAAAACCGGTTATATTTCAAGGACCGGATCAGAATAACTCACTCATGGCAAAGAATAACTTTTTTCATGATTCACTAAAAAGTGCATCAGCTCTAATTCAGATACGCGTAAAAATAGAAAAATTATAAGAGGAACACCATGAGCTACCATTTATTTTTCTCGAATCACTTTAGTCGGAAGGCCCCGATTTATTCCAGGAGTCCGAAACGAAATGTCTACCGTCCTATCAAGCCGGATTCGATTCCAATTCCAACTCAAAATATTAAAAATGCTACCCCAAAGTCTTTTTTTTTTTTTTTTTTTTTTTTTTACATATTTTTCGGGGGAAAATAACCCGTCTCGTATTGGTTTTTAAGTGGAGGAGAAAGCATTTAAAGTAAACACTGATTTATAATAACTACAAATGATTATTAATAATTTAAATTATTTCCAGGTATTTTAAACTCTGTTTTTAATTTATAAATTTAACATATGACGAAAAGAGTCGAGAAAAATAAAAATTGACCTAACAATGCACTTAGGGTACATATATACTCATTCGTAGATATAGAGCTCAGCACAAAAATATGGTGAATGTAGTCCCACCCTATAAACCACCCTTTTACCATAATCCTCTAGAATCACTCTCCTAGAGTAAACCTTATTAGGACGTAACGGAAGCCTACCCCAAGCAAGCTTAATGGTCACAGCCGAGTAATACATCACCGTCAGTAGCGGCCCATATCGGAGCACCTGATGGTGTACCCTTCATCACCTGATGAAGAACTACCATCATCTACCCACCCTGGAGCATCACTTACCCCCTCTCCTCTCACTCCTTCACTGATCCATATAGTCTCTACCAAGTGGTTCATCTTTCACTTATCCCGACTATCATAAACTCCACAGAGCTCTTATATCCCTTATGTATTCATAAATCATATTATCCATGATTAGTATGAATTAGTATTCTCAAAGAAGAATATATTTAGCATATTATTTTATAATATAATTCATAAATCTATCAATATTTTAAAGAAGTTTATAATTTTAATATGCAGCCAATTAAAACTTTTGTTTATGTAAATTTATTTATTATGTTTCCATTATTGTGTAAATATGAAAATATATAAAAATTACTTCATTCATTCATTCAAATTTCAAGATTGTAATGAAGTAAGAAATCATTTTACAATGACAAGATTCCTCCGATTTCAAAGATTACCCATATTTACCCAATCTTGATCCGATACCTGTTTTGGCCAAAAATAAGCACTAAAAGTAATTCTACGCCTTTAAAACCCCGCGGATATGTAGACATAGCATCCGTCCATTTTTTTTTTAAGTTATCAAACCGGATGTAATAATTATATAGAATATTCGGATGGATTTTTTCTGTCATTTAATGCCAAAAGATTTTCCATGCTCAAGTATACTTTTTATTGTATTTTCATAATTATTATTATTCATTTTGTAATATATATATATATATCATTTAGGAGAGAGAATGACCACCTGTCATTGGGCACAACGTCTGTTGGTGGGCTATGTAAATAAATAAATAAGTATAGCCCAAGATATCGTACCTTATGAAGGGTACACACTAAATTTTAAGCATTACCTTAGGAAATCTTTCTTTCCTTTGAGAAATCCTTACATGGATTATTTTTTTTTTCCTTTTTCTCGTTGAGTTTTCATCATTCATCGGTACAACTAGGATTCCGGTAACATCTTTCTGGGAAGATCAAACCTAAACGAACAGTATTATTGGACCAATTAGACAAAAAAAAAAAGGGAAATAAAAATAAAACGAGGTTGAATCCATTTCTTCTCTGATAGAAAAAAATTCAATTGAGAAGCGCGATCCCGGACCCTTTGATGAAATGTTTTTTAAATTGCCCCGACAGCCTTTGAGTGAATTTTATGAACCTCTATGGAAGTATGCTTGTATAAGCTTCTAGAAATGGAATAAAGATAAAAGATCTTTTATAGAGATGAAACAGCTTGATAAATGCAGCTTTTAAAAACATGTGCACACATATCAAAGGAACTAGATTTTATTAAGTAGGAGAGAGTTGGGTAAAGTGGGGACTTATTTTGTTTTTTCTTGTAAATTGTACATTTTCTAATAAAAATGCAAAAATTCGTAATTTTTCAACTTTCACTATTCACCTTCTTGTAGGTTGAATATTTTGGATTAAATTGGAATAATTTGATAGAAATAAATACAAAAATAAAAAACAAAAAATTTCCCCACATTAACCGAGGTTGCGGGTAAACTGGAAGACTACTTCGGATAATGTGGGGTATCTTTACTAAAATGCATAAATATATTTAATTATTATTGTGAGTGTCATATAGAGTTTAAATATAAAAATAGAATATTATAATACAAATATTTAGAATGTTGGAGAATTAGCAGAGAATCTGCTGATAAAAGAAATGCTTTGATGTTAGGTTATTAAATAACCGAACTGCAAAGCTGTTTATTACAGCTTTAATAAACATTTTCAGTGTGTGTACGTTAGAAAGAGAAATGCTTTATTTACAGCCCTGCTGCCCCAAAATGTTGTGTTGCTACACAGACAGCATACTAATCAATCTATAGCTAGAGATATAATAATATTATACATAGTATTCCTAACCTTTTTTTTCCTAGCTCTAAACACATAATAATTATCACTATATTACCCATTATATCATTATATCTGTTCCTTTATTTTATTTTTTCTTCTTTTCCCTTTGTTTGCTATAGCCCTATTACTCTCTAATCCATCCGATATTTCTCTTTTCCAGTGACTCTCAACCATTTCATAGCTTAAAATAAAGCTTTCTCTTATTTTTTTTTTATAAATGGAAAACAAAAAAAATACAAAAAATTCGAAAACATATCAAATGTTCAACTTTCAGGAACGCACACCTAAGCATCAAAAACAGTATAATGAATAATAACTAAATAAAAAGATACGGATAAAAACAATGTAATAAATATATTTAAAGAAAAAATAAATAAACAATAATTGTAATAAATAATATATATCCACTCAGTTAACTATCATGCAGGTGATGGTGCATAATTCTCAGGGAGTCCACTATAATATTTTCGGCCAATATGGCAATATCCCTATTGGCCGAGACCCAAACCAGAGGGTTCTCACTGTGAACTCTCTCTCCGAAGGTCTCGCGGAATTTCTCTTTTAGGATAGGGATGCAATTTAAACAAATCGAAACAATATTCATTGGAAAAGTATAAAAATAATTATTTAATTTTTTAAAAATCTTGTGGGTAATACGATTACAAAGGACTAGCAGATAAATCTTGACATTAGTAAAAAATATGATAATTAGACAAAAATGAAAATAAAAATATATCTCATAAAAAACTCAAGAAAAAACTTGAGGATTTTTTGCTCCTCATGATTATTGGACAGTTACCAAAGAAAATCATCAAATTCATCATCAATCCGAACATTTGTGGACTCCTTCATTGCTATGCACAGTGCGGCCAACCTCCCCCCTCAAAACTTTTGGAATATACCATACAAAAATCTTTTTCTTCAAATGATTTTCTTAATTAATTTTCTTCGTCAAAGGTTTTTTTTTGTAACCAAACATTTGTCCGTTCTTGTGATTTTCCTCTAGCACTTCTTTTCAGACTCAGCATTTTCTTAAGTTGCCTTTTTTTACTCCTCTATCAAGTGTACTTTGGCTCAATTGTGTCTCAACTTCATATCGATGTCGTTTATTGAAAAAGGCGTAATCGCCATTTAGCAAACTTTACAGAAAAAAATATGAAACTTTTTTTACCAAATAACAGTATAACTTTTTTTAAATTTTATTTATAACTGTGTACAGTAGGAGTTAAATCAGGTGGAAAAACTTTTATAATTAGAATATATTTTTAAGCCTTCTAGCACAGGTCAAAGCCAGAGTGACGACTGTAATATATTAATATTTTTATTTACTTTCCCATTCGTTTTATATAACATTAAGTATGATAAAATGTGCAATATATAATTAATGTGTTAATAATAAAATCAAAGTTAAACTTAAATATTTTGAAATTTTTTTTACAAACTTGACACCCTCATGATTAGGAATGGTAAGAAAAATAGTTCTGTTATCTGTTTCTCACATTTTCCTTTAAAAATGAAACATAAAAAAACTTGAAATTTGGGAGGGTATTTAACTTGTAATTCTTTTCACGGGCAACGCCATACGGGTACAAGTTTAATAATAAATGATTTTATTTGTGATTATAAATTAAGAAAAACTAAAGAACTAAGATAATAAAAGTAAATTAACGCTTTAAGCATTAATAATAACGTTATAATTAGATTATTATTACAATTGTTTACTAATAATTTTTAGATTGTGCAAAACGGTATAAAATAAATAATAATTATAATTTAATATTAACCATAGAAATTTTTTAATCAGCATTTTTAAAACAATATTTTTTTTCTATTTACCCATTTAAATTTAATAATTGGTGCCTAGATGAGCAACACACAAGGTCAAAAAGCCAGGGAAAAAAAAATTAAATGTATTTTGTTACTATCGTATTATTTTAGTTTTTTTAAAAATTAAATTAATATTAATTATTTGTATTCATCAGTACTGTAATACATACTAAGAACTCTCTGAATGCTAGGCTAAGTTATTGAAATCATAGGACAAATAAGAAAAATCAAAGCCATAATTAACATTTTTAATAAATTGGTTTATTATCATTCTACAGCGACCAGAAAATGGAACTAACATAGTTCTCCTAGACCGGCGAAAATTAAAAGATATTGGTAGGGACCGAGACAGAGTGCGACCGGTATAAAATACAGGTGGAACGGAAAAATGGAGTTATCGTAACGTTCCTAATAATAATAATCGTTCCTCTAATGGAACGGTTTCTCGTTCCGTTCTTTTAGTAATGATCCATTCCTATTATTGATATTTATACTACTTCTACCGCTGAGATTCATTGGTATATAAACTGGTGAAATTCGGTTATTATGTCTTCCATAATTTAAATATTGATTCAATTTTCAATTAGAGATATGTTTGAAGTTCATTTTCTGCATCATAACTTTCAAAAAGTGCTGGTTAAATAGTGTTGCCAGGTCAGCCCTGTATGTTTCCCCTAAAACTCTCTAAATTTTTCCCTGAATTCACCAACTTTAACTCTAAATGTTTAATTCTTATTTTTATATTAGTATTACCAAAATTATCCCCTAGTATAATATAAGAATAAATAATTAGAAAAGTAAAAAATACCACAGATGGTGAATAAAATCCTAAATCTGGGATTAAAAAAAAACACTGGGGTTAAAATATGTGAAAATAGTTTTTAGTTGATTTTTTTCTAATGAATATTTTTTTAAAATTAAAAAAATAGAAAAAATTGAACTATAATAATATAATTGAAATATTTCAAACATAAAACCTCGAGTTCCTAAACCAGTTAATTATGAAATTCTTTCATAGTTTACATTTATCTATTTTTTTATTATTATAAAAATAATGAGAGACGGTCAGTTATTTTAAATAAACAGAATTAAAGATACTTTAAAGGAAGCCATTTCGAAAATCCAGCAATTAAGCTTTGTCAGACTATTTCAATGAGGATAATATCTAGCAGACATTAAAGACCATTTAGTTGAAGACTTTTCTATGAAAAGCTAATATATCCACTTTTCAAAAATAAAGATTTTTTTGACATGTTAATATTCCACACACACAAAATATTCAGTTTATTTCAAATCTTAAATTTTCCCCAGTCAAAAAGATGTTACAAATCAACATTTTCAATAAAAAATTGCCTTATCTCCACGAGACGCCTTCTAATAATTTTTTTGTAATTATTTTCAAAAAGTGGATTTATTAACTTTTGAAAGAAAACTCCTCAATTTTTCATTGATATAACTAATTCGATCAAATTCGTTAGAGCCTATTTAGAGAAAATTATAAAAATCGATGATATAATGTAGAACTTTCGGTAAGTCATTTTGTCGAAAAAGTTGCTGTAACATCCTAGACATATAAACATTCTTAAATACGTGATTTAAATTTCGTACCACTTTTCGTTTTTAAGCTAGACTTACCACATATTGGTTATTTGGACTTGGAGAACTTAAAACGTGTATTTTCGTAGAAAACTTGTATTCGAAATTTTTCACGATCACAATACTTTCCCTTACTATATAAAAAACCTGTACCACTACAACCCATGAAGGGTCTTGGATTCAGTACTTGGTAAGGACCGTACTATTTCTAAGCCAACGGTTGGGCAAAGAGATGATTGCGCTCAACCGCCAGGTTTTTCTCCCAATTAAATGTACCCATTTTATAAAGGCTGGGTGATCCCCAGGAGGGTCTCCCGATCCCACAGGGTCGATCCACGGCTGATAACAGAATAAATAATTACCTGCCACAGTCGGCCTCGAACTCGGGACCGGGAGCATAGCAACATAGTGCCTTACCATTGAGCTACTCCGCACTTTCCCTTACTATATATTTCATATATTGATGTAAAGTCAAGGTAAAAATCATTAATTTCAGAAACTTCAAGTTCCAGACCGTTGGTTGATTTCACCTGGAATTTCCTGGATGACGATAGGACTCTGTAAAACACAAAGATATGCATAAAAGACAAGTTATTGTAGTTTAGGATCGCAAATCATTAAGAAAGATTTATTATTCATTTATTTAGTTTAGCATTTATTTATATGCAAATTATTTTTGCAACAAGCAAATCTGCGCTCATCCTGATATAGCGGTCAACTTAACAAGTCCCTAGGTCACCGTCTCGAAAGCCTACGGGGTGGGTTGTGCGGGTTCGTGGTGAATGTATTTGTTCGTGCTAAGGGGTTCATGTTGCAAGTGTTTTGTTTATATTTTTGTAGCATTCTGTGGCAATATCTAAACTGTTAGGATGTCCAAGTCCCTGTGTAGCAAATCATTTGTCACATAGAATTTTTCTCAATGCTTTTGACTGGAACGACGGATGTTTGAAGTTTTGGGAAGAGCCCCATAGCTCTATCCCGTATTTCTATAAAGGTTTAATTAGTTCTTTATAATAAAGATAATAATAAATAAAACTAAGTTGGCTTGTTCCATTGTTGTTATTTTTTTTTTAAAAAAGCATCTGTTATAACTTAGGATATTTAGTTGTATTTCATTGTTCTCAACGACCACAGCACGCCATGTACAAGAAAATGTTTTTGTTGATGACAGCTTACAGCTTTCTTTTTCAGCTCGATTCAATAACGAAGATGTTGAAGACCATATTGCACACTTATGTAATAAAAGAGGTAAATAAATCCACTGTAAATTAGGATAACATTATAACAGATAAGTATAACTATATTGTTAGTCATAAGTTAGTTATAAGCATAAGTATATTGTTAGCTATTATTTTTAATATAGATATTATTATAAAATCTAAGAATTTTCTCTTCTCATGCCCCAAAAGATTAAATTCTATAACCTGCTTGATAGTATTGTTGGGGTTCACGTTTTGTGGAAGAGTGGGGAGAACGGTTGAAGAATGGAGATGCCTCGGATCAAACGGATGTGAACGTTGAATAAGTTATCAAAAATTAATATACAGTTTTGTAAACTTGAGTGTCGTTTTGACTCATAACCATTATCCTATTTAATCTATTACAAGTAGATGGATAGCTATTGTTGATTGTATCGGTATCGAACTTTAAAATTGGCAAAGTTATATTATTATTGTTTTTAAATAAAAATTCTTTAATTATTATTTTTTTGTTTGTTGTTAATTGCAGGGAAAGGAGCGACAAGTGAGGCTGGAGGACATGCTGGAAGAATACGGCCCCTTCGGACCTCCAGATATCTTCTTGTTGATGTCCGCCATCAAGAGCAGGCTTGAAGAATACACGCCTCAGAATAGGATCGTAGGATAGATTGTAAAAATAGATGCGGAATATACTGTGTAAATAATGGAACCATTGTATTATTATTATTATTATAAATTTACGTATAATTGCATATCCTCGACAAAATCGTAAAAACCACGTAAGCACAGATTGGCCATATGTTTGCGATTTGCCAAGAAATTTTGATTCTGAATATGTTGGTTGATGTTCGGTGTGCTTATTATGTACGTAGAGTTATTATGGTGAAGAAGCCTTGGTCTTTTATGGTTGGAATAAATGTTTTGTATTCAACTCTAACCCAAAGCGATAAGGAAACAAGTTAAAATTCATATAGGATGTTCAACGACTAATATTTCTTTCTTAAATGTGTTTGGTTTTTTCATGATTTTGTTTTTTAAATCTTTGAGCAAAAATATTAAGAATTTGAGCAAAGTTATTATGCCTTTACCTTACAGTTAAAAGCAACGTTTAAAAACTTTGTAAACTTTTGATTATACTGTCTTTGGAAAACTTATATTTTAATTAACATTCAGATGGAACAAATTTAGTTTGCTCCCTCCATGGTAGAGCCTAGATTTTATTCATTTACTACTAGTTTACTGAATAGATATATTAAATCTAAGTGCGTACAAATATTACTGAATGTAAATAATTAAGTTGGAATTCTCTGTCTTATTATTATAAGCACGTGTGTGTTCCTTTAATCTCTGATTTAGCGATATTCTAGTTTTTAGTCGTTTTTCTCCCGAAAAAAATAGACTATTGCAGTGGGTCGAAGGTCGGCGGTGAGCGGCGGGACTGCAATTTCTATCCGTTTTATAACCCCTAGAGCACGATTATGGAAAATTTGGAGATGTCTGATATGAGCACCTCCAACGGTCCCCTTTGGGTCAAATGAGGACGTGTGAATTGAGTTGGTGTCGGGGAAGTATCCATTGGGGGTCTCGACTTAAAATTTGGAGATGTCATTTTCGGTAAATAGTCATTTCATATGTAAATTTCGGTATATTGGAGACTGTCTTTTGTGGATCTCAATTTTTTTCTAACTCCTCCGTTTTTATCTTCTTTTAACGGGAAAATACGACTTTAGTGACGGAGTTCTACTGCTCACGGATTTTTTTTTTGTTATTGGAAGATCGCTAAATCAGAGATTAAAGGAACACATACATGCATATAATAATAAGACAGAGAATTCCAACTTTGCAATTCATTTAAATGAAAAAAAACATAAATTCGTCAAAGACTCAGGAGTTATATTAATACATCACGTTGAAAACAGCCTCAAATTAAATATATACGAAGCACTTGAAATAATAAAATCCTTCAAATTCAATCCAGATTTTTGCTTAAATGGCCAAATAAATATCTCCAATAGTCCAATCTTAAATATATCCCAATCATATGTTGCTTATTTTAAGCTAGAAACAGTAAGCTTGTTTTTATAGTAGTAGTCGTTGTGAGAGTGGGTGATTCAATGTTAATTTCAAAGTAGTCACATATGATTTCCATTTATTCCCATCTATAACAGAAATACCAATTACTCACCGGATTTACTGGAAAACCACAACCCTTAAACTGTTTACCTATAAACATCCTACCTACCTTTCGTTCATTGTTAGTTCAATGCGAGAAGAAACCAGTACAAACTTTTCTGTATGAGATAATCCATTTAAACCTTGGTGAGTACCAACATGTATTTGATTTCTTGTCTTAATTAAATTCATAATACATATATGTTTTATACTGATTATGTATACTGATTTATATTACATCTAATTTAATATGTATAATAATACCAAACTGTATTTTGAATTGCTTATTTTTGAATTTTTTGTGTGTTTTTAGAACTGAAGATGAATGTATAACATTCGAAACTAATTTTCAAGAAAACAAAATTATGGAAGTGACAAATAATGTATCAATCCCTAATTAGATTGATCCTTCTATACCATCTTGCGGATGTCAACTGACTACGGTTTGTTAGGAATTTTCGTACGGATGTAGCTAGTATTAATTATTTTACTGTTTATTGACAACTATTTAGATAAAGATAGTAATGTAATTGGCAGTAAGGATGTGGACTATACACGTACAGTGGACTGCTAGGAGATGGGAATGCAGATGGGACATTAACTATTCCCAGTGGTGACTCGATCAGTATTCACAAGGGCTGTCCGCTGTTTGCTAGTCAACTCTTCTGATTTACTGATCCACTTAAACTAATTACACTGTCAGCCTAAAATTAGACATGTTATTAAATTGAAATTTGGATTGTTGTGTCGCGTTGTTCCTTTCAAATTGGACCGTTCTGTTTGTTTCGTTGTTGTTTTGTTTTTTTGTTTATTCTTGAAGTACTAGAGTTGTGTACTTGTGGAATGACACCACGTCCATTTGTCTTTTTAACGTTGATAATATGTTACGGAATCATTTCAAAAATTAATAAATTTAAATCCTTAGAGAAAAATGTTAATTAATGTAAGTTATTTAATGTAGCATTCAAGATATATCGTCTTTCATATTTATTTCATTTCATTATTTCACATAGGGTGATGCCTAATAGTCTACAGATTTTTTACTATTAGTATTTTTTTTATGTGTTCCTTAGGAGATCCACCCCCTCCTTCACACTCTTTTTCTTTTTTTGATTATTCCTTATTATTATCCTTTGAATATTTTTTTATTTTAAATTATTAACTTTATAAATCAACTTTTAAAAAGTTGGATTTAATTCTTCCGCTAGAATAACTAATATTTCATAGCTAGTTATTTTATGTAGCATTAAAGTTATATCGTCTTTCTTATTTATTTATTTTCCTTATTTCACATAGGGTGGTGCATAATAGTCTACAGATTTTTTACTATTGGTATTTTTAGTCGTATTTTCCCCGAAAAAAATAGACTATTGCAGTGGGTCGAAGGTCGGCGGTGAAGGGCGGGACTGCAATTTCTATCCGTTTTATAACCCCTAGAGCACGATTATGGAAAATTTGGAGATGTCTGATATATATATATATATTTTTTTTTTCGGACTCCCCCGTTTTTTAATTGTTTTTTAAAAGTGAAAATACGACTTTAGTGACGGAGTTCTGTTGCTCACGGACTTTTTTATATGTGTTGCTTAGGAGAACCATCACCTCCTTAGGAGAACCATTACCTCCTTAGGAGAACCATCACCTCCTTCGGAGAACCATCACCTCCTTAGGAGAACCATCACCTCCTTAGGAGAACCATCACCTCCTTAGGAGAACCATCACCTCCTTCGGAGAACCATCACCTCCTTAGGAGAACCATCACCTCCTTAGGAGAACCATCACCTCCTTAGGAGAACCATCACCTCCTTCGGAGAACCATCACCTCCTTCGGAGAACCATCACCTCCTTAGGAGAACCATCACCTCCTTAGGAGAACCATCACCTCCTTCGGAGAACCATCACCTCCTTAGGAGAACCATCACCTCCTTAGGAGAACCATCACCTCCTTAGGAGAACCATCACCTCCTTCGGAGAACCATCACCTCCTTCGGAGAACCATCACCTCCTTAGGAGAACCATCACCTCCTTAGGAGAACCATCACCTCCTTCGGAGAACCATCACCTCCTTAGGAGAACCATCACCTCCTTAGGAGAACCATCACCTCCTTCGGAGAACCATCACCTCCTTCGGAGAACCATCACCTCCTTAGGAGAACCATCACCTCCTTAGGAGAACCATCACCTCCTTCGGAGAACCATCACCTCCTTAGGAGAACCATCACCTCCTTAGGAGAACCATCACCTCCTTAGGAGAACCATCACCTCCTTCGGAGAACCATCACCTCCTTCGGAGAACCATCACCTCCTTAGGAGAACCATCACCTCCTTAGGAGAACCATCACCTCCTTCGGAGAACCATCACCTCCTTAGGAGAACCATCACCTCCTTAGGAGAACCATCACCTCCTTCGGAGAACCATCACCTCCTTAGGAGAACCATCACCTCCTTCGGAGAACCATCACCTCCTTCGGAGAACCATCACCTCCTTAGGAGAACCATCACCTCCTTAGGAGAACCATCACCTCCTTCGGAGAACCATCACCTCCTTAGGAGAACCATCACCTCCTTAGGAGAACCATTACCTCCTTAGGAGAACCATCACCTCCTTCGGAGAACCATCACCTCCTTAGGAGAACCATCACCTCCTTAGGAGAACCATCACCTCCTTAGGAGAACCATCACCTCCTTCGGAGAACCATCACCTCCTTCGGAGAACCATCACCTCCTTAGGAGAACCATCACCTCCTTAGGAGAACCATCACCTCCTTCGGAGAACCATCACCTCCTTAGGAGAACCATCACCTCCTTAGGAGAACCATCACCTCCTTAGGAGAACCATCACCTCCTTCGGAGAACCATCACCTCCTTAGGAGAACCATCACCTCCTTAGGAGAACCATCACCTCCTTAGGAGAACCATCACCTCCTTCGGAGAACCATCACCTCCTTAGGAGAACCATCACCTCCTTAGGAGAACCATCACCTCCTTCGGGGAACCATCACCTCCTTAGGAGAACCATCACCTCCTTCGGAGAACCATCACCTCCTTAGGAGAACCATCACCTCCTTAGGAGAACCATCACCTCCTTCGGAGAACCATCACCTCCTTAGGAGAACCATCACCTCCTTCGGAGAACCATCACCTCCTTAGGAGAACCATCACCTCCTTCGGAGAACCATCACCTCCTTAGGAGAACCATCACCTCCTTAGGAGAACCATCACCTCCTTCGGAGAACCATCACCTCCTTAGGAGAACCATCACCTCCTTAGGAGAACCATCACCTCCTTAGGAGAACCATCACCTCCTTCGGAGAACCATCACCTCCTTAGGAGAACCATCACCTCCTTCGGAGAACCATCACCTCCTTAGGAGAACCATCACCATTTCTATGTCAACAATTTTCATAAATGTTATCAGTCATTTATTACTTTTCCTTACCTATATACGAAGTATATAGAAAGGGAAAGTATTTCGATCGTGAAAATTATCGAATTCGAATTTTCAACGGAAATACACGTTTTAAGGTCCACTGAGCTGAAATAATCAAGCCTCGCAAAATGGTCTGTGTGTGTGTCTGTGTGTATGTGAACAGTCTAGCTCAAAAACGAAAAGTCGTATGACACTCAAATTACGTATTTAAAGTAGGCATATGGCTGTGATGTTACAGCAACTTTTTTGTCAAAATCGACTAACCGGAAGTGCCACTTTATATAATCGAATTTACACTTTTTTACAATTTTCTCGAAAACGGCTCTAACGAGTTTGATGAAACTTGGCTAAATTATTCTTCATAAAGACCTTTAATTTTTCAGTTATGTAGTAAATCATCGAGGAATTGCAGGAAAAAAAGTTATGATGAAAAGAATATTTTATTTGCCCATAAATTAAAAAGTATGCATTTTACGGTAAATTATGTGTATAATTGTATGAAAGGTAATTAAATTATCTAAAAAATAATAAATGAATCATCAAAATCGGACCAGTATTAGCAATGATACAGCGTATTTTATGAGGAGTACAAGACTCTAGATGGATAACTGAGCGCATCTGAAAGGAGACGGATGCGACCGAACCTTCTCCCACCAATCTGTTATAAACAATATACTCTGTAATAAAGTAATTTAAGAACACAAAAGCGAAAATAAACTTAATAATTTCTATTTTCATATTATTTAATGGAAAGAAAATATTCCCATGAAAACTTTACCGATACTTTTAAAATATATTTGCAACTTGACGAAGTTGATAATGTCAACTGGGGTATGGTTCAAGTACAAAGATGCCCGCTGGCCCAACAACTTCATTGATATCCCACAGACTGTTAAATATCGTTAAATTTAGCGTGAACTGTAGTCCAGTAAGGTGCATGTTCTGTGATCAAATTGATGGAGGATTTAGAGCGAAGGAGTTACTGAAGAGTACACATGTCCCATATAATAATTACAATGCTTAGAAATGTATATATATATATATATATATATATATATATATATATATATATATATATATATATATCTATATATATATATAAACAAACATGATATAGCTGATTGATCTGCGTTATTTAAACTTAGCACTTTTAATGTCAATGAGCGAAAAAATAACAACAAAAAACAGTACAAATAAAGTATTCATTTAAAATTCTGGGCCGTTTCGAGTACCGCAGTTACTAACCGATGATTCATGCGATCACTAATTTAACATATGATGCTAAAGTTTAGGTTATTAATAATGTATGCAGTGACCAACAAAAATAAGCATTTATTTACATTATTGAACCATAAAATAAATATGCAATGTAAAAAGATTTATAGATCCAAATCTTTAGGTTTCATTTGTAATTCCTTTTCGCACCACTTAATTGTTGAATACTCGTTTGTCCAGGAATATATACCATAGACCATAGTGACGTCTTAAATGGTAACTTATAGCCTTGAAACCACGTTCCAGCTCATAGAGGCATAACGTGTTCTTCTATACTTCCAAATTACAGACGAAACTCCCTTGATGGAGAGGCTCGATATCGTGACCATTTGGACACAGATTCCTATATTATTATATGACACCCTGCTCCATATAATAACGAGCACAACTATCCTCGGTATTAAAATCAGTAACAAGTGTTAAGAAATTTATTTTACCCGAACTTAGAACTTAGTAGTGTAAACAAAGCAGGCAGTTGATGATAACAACAGATGTTTAAAATTAAGCATGCAAAATAATAGACATTATCACAGAAATCATCGGTTAGTAACTGCGGTACTCGAAACGGAAAAGACCCAAAATTCTATGGGAACTGGGTAGATAGAAAATTGTTGAATAGACGGATTAGAATGATGGAAGAGTATTGAAGGGACAGATGATAGAAGAAATGAAATCCCAGAGGGAAAAGAATTGAATGAGGAAAGATCTGTGAATTGTGCGGTACAGTGTGATGTAAATAGATCTGGAAAGAAGAACGGGGAATTCCAGGAATGGACAAAGGATTCCAATTGAAAATTAGAAATGCTATTATACTTAAATATTAACTTAGTCTTCGGGTAGCTGGCTGCCTACGAAATGCTATTATACTTAAATATTAACTTAGTCTTCGGGTAGCTGGCTGTCAAAGAAATGTCTCTAAAAAAAACTGTCATTCTTTGTTCAACTTTTAATGAATCAAGTAAGAATATTCAAAAGTATCTTTTGTTGTATTTCTTTTATTACAGCTTTGTTATATCTTCATTTGTTATAGCGTTGTTGTTTATTATACCTTTTTATTTGTTATGTTTCTTTTTCTTTTTTATTCGATACATACTTTTCGTCTAGTTCTACTTTACATCTTTAATTCCTCTTTCGTTTTCTTACTATCACTGCACCTAGCATATAGCATCATCATTGCGTATACTAGGTTGTTACAAAAGAATTTGTGCATAGAATAAGTTTTATTTAAATTTCATAAAATCTACACATTAAAATTATTCTCCAAAATATAGGCCATCATTGCCAACTACTTTAATCCATCTTTTTACCAGAAGTTGAATTTGGTTGTCCTTAGTTTTCAAGCCGAAAAACTGACATTCCTGTTGTTTTTGAAGTGCCAGCCAGCCAGCCTTACAAAAAATATACCATTCACCGTAAAATACCATAGCCAAACAGTGCAATGTCAGGGCTGTACGGAGGGTGGGGTAAGATGCTAACACCCTCCATTTCTGACAATCTTCTTTGATCAAGAGTGAACCATGGACAGGAGCATTTTCTTGCTGAAACATCACTTTAATATAATATACCAAAGCAGAGTAATTCTCTTTTAAAACTATATATGCTCTTTCGAGTTGTTCACAATAAAGCTAAACGTCAGTAGCCCTGCCATCTGGAACAAGATCAAAGTGCAAAACATCCTCATAATTCCACCAAACACAAAGCATTACCTTGAACGCTGTTGTTCCCAGAATTGAACTGCCTGAACCAAAACGCTACTGTATCACGATTCACCACATTTTCTGTCTTCGCACTTAATCCTTTTTTTCCAGTAGTGCCTCAGAAAACCACGAATGACATTTTTTTCTTCCAGCATTATCAGTAAAATTTATAAAATGGAATGAAAGGTAGAGACAGTTGGCATACATAATTAAATAAAGGATTAGTCAAAGAAAACAACGATATATGCATTGTTTACATCAGTGTTGAATAAGGATTCAAATGGAGACTTTAATTTCAGAAATTAATTAATGGACCACAACGTTTGTAACAACCTACTATTTCAAATTCATAATATATTGTCTTGTGTAACTTCCGTATTTTTGCGCAGACTGCTGAACTTTTTTGTAGTTTATATTCTGCCATGCAATATCACTTCATATATTCCTTTGAATTGCAGTATTCTGTTATGCTGTTTTTTATAGAATTGACGAGCCTAAAACTCAGGCTGAAACGTAAGCACACATTTTCATTGCTGTGTATTCTATTTCTTTCTGTGTTTTTTAAACTAGTCATGTAACATTTTATCCAACATTGGATAAATTGACGCTTAAAACTATCAATTTCTATTTAATTCGTCAGACTGATCATTCATAAATAATTATAATGATTTTTTGTTATTTTTCTGAGAACTATAACACACACTTTATAGGATTGACAGATCTTTGATAATTTACTTGGAATGCCTAAGGGAGATTCAAACAGAATTTAAGAGAAAGAAGAAAGGCAGCCAAAGAGGAGGATAAAGTAGAAGAGAGATTGAGGGGGTTAAGATGAGGATCTGAGTGGCTTCAAGATCCTTTGTTAGTTTATCTCCTGTCTGGAGTCCTGGAATCCGTGTTGGAGGCGGCTGATGGAACCGGAAGAGGAAGTACCACTTTCATGACAGTATACTCTATAAAAAACTTATGAAGACTGGAATCATGACTGTAACTAGAAGATCTCTTCTATAAATAAATTTGGTCTCTACACCATTTTCTTTCTGCTCTCAATCCTTCATTTCTCTGTATTTTCGAAACACGTAGTTTATCAGGAGAACTTTTATATAAATTAAGAAACGCCATCAGTAACTTTCAGGATATCCGGGTCTTTATGTACGGTTTCGTTCTACATGTAGGGAGGGAGGCTAGGTCTGTTATCAATATTAAAAATTTAGATTAAAATGTGTTTTTCGAATCTGGGTTTTTATTTTTGGCGAGGAAAATAGCAATAAAAAAGTTAGACTATATTTTTTGATGAGAACTTAATAAAAACATTTTCCAGAGATACAAGTATTAAGGAATCTTAATGAAGCACTTTCAGACTTCTTACACACTTTTTTTTATAAGTTTCGAAATAATTTTCAATTGTCAAAAACTTCTTATCTTGTGTATGTTAACATATGCTGTCCCACTACGATTATTATACTCAATTATAATTTATTTTTTAATGACCTTTATGAATTGAATCCAATTGGCCACTTTTTTGTGTATCCTGTTTAAGTATCTTTATGTTTCTCATATTTATATTTAATTTTCTGTTTAATTTGTACAAATGGGGAGGAAAGCCAGTATTTTACACTCAATTTTAACACTTCAAACAAGTGTTATAACACTTCAATTATAATGGATAAAAAATCGCGGTTGTAACCTTTATTACCGAAACATATAATCTCTATATTTAATTTTAATATAATTTTTGATATTAGTTTATTATGACCAAATAAAGTACCCTTTTCGGCTCACTAATTTTAACCAAAATCTAATAAGTACATTAACATTGATATAAAAGTCCTAATTACCAAATTTGAGATGTTTTACATTATATTTTAATATAATTTTTGATGAAAATCAATCATGACCTTCAAGTAAAGTACCACTTCCGGTACTCATGTAGTGGCCAAAAAGGGAGGTCCAAAACTAGATTTAACCACAATCCTAAATACAAAATTTTAACTTTCTACGGCTAATCGTTTTTGAGTTATGAGAAATACGCGCATATGTACGAACGTACGTAGAGACGTCAAGACGAAACTGGTCGAAATGGATTCAAGGACGGTCAAAATGGATATTTCCGTTGAAATCTGAAAACCGAAAATTTTCGCGAATACAATACTTCCTTTTTACTTCGTACAAGAAAGTAGAAACTTTTTAGAAAAAAAAAAAAAAAAAAAAGTAAAGGAGTGTAAGAAGTCTGAAGGTGCTTAATAAGATTCCTACTTACTTGTATATATACATATCTCTCTCTCTCTCCCAGTCTCTCTCTCTCTCTCTCTATATATATATATATATATATATATATATATAAATAGCTCTCCAAGACAGCTCTAAGAGCGGTAACACAGGGGCCCTGCGATGCCAGGGCTAGAGCTGAGGTAATTAAACTGTCAGTTGAGGAAGAGCTCCTGTGGTTTCTTGTGCCTTCCCTGGAATATATCCCTTCATTTCCATAGCCTAGGGTATAGTCTCTTTATATATTAATCTTTATATAAAGATAGTTATATAAGATGTAATTATACAATATATTTCCTATCGTCCTTAATGAAGTATATGCTATAATAGACTAAAGAAAACGATTTATTGAAAATTGAAATTGAACGATGAACGTAATTTATAAGTAATAAGAGTTGATCTTGAGAAACTTGAAGCAGCTATGTACTCAGACGAGACTTGAAATTAAATGTAGGGCAGACGTTTTCCACTTACATTTAAAAACATAAAAACCTGTGGGCAAACTATTAATTTATTCTATGTTTGTTATGAATAATTTGATTATTTTATTGAAATTAAATTTGTGATGAGTCGTCAGAAGATAAAAAATTCTATTGAATAATCAATGGTTGACAGTAGATCTTTATGGAGGAATGAGATGGCCCGGGAGGCGATAAAAAAAATGCAACACAAATAGTAAAAACTATTTATTACTAACTATTTTCCTCCAACCCACTTTGAGCTTCAAGCCCTGAAGAAAATCTTCAAAGTGGATCGAAACGTCGGTTATTAAAAAATAGTTTTCACTATTTGTGTTCTACTTTTTTAACCGCCTACCGAACCATCTCAATCCTTCGTAAAAAAGTCTAATATGTTTGTAATTAATCTGGTTTATTTTCCACTTCAATGAGGCATCTTTCCACTAGTTTATATCAGCAACAACCAAACATCTCAAGGACTAGGAACACAAACGTCAATTAAAGCCAAATATTCTAAACAAGCCACGAAAATTACAGTACATTCCTCCTTTCAAAACGTCAAAACTGAAAATTGGCCAAAAACTAAATGGAAACACATACTTACTTGAACTCATATGGGCATACGCCTCACAAATTTACGATTGAGAAAAAAAGACGCACTTACAAAAACTATAATCTATTCAATCCAAAATTTAAAGATTAATAACAGAAGCTTCTTGGTATCTTAATAAAAAACTCTACATACCAACTTAAAAAACCAACTATTGACCAGCACATTTAAAAAAAAAACATCAGACGGATAAAAAATTATTCGTTTATATTTTTCCTTCGTTCCGGAGCTGTGACAAAGGAGGTCAAAAGAAAATGTTTGCTACTTATTACAATTTTTGTAACTTAGTACTTCAATTTTTAAAATCCTCTAATAAATCTTATATGCCTGAAGTACAAAGGCTTTAAACAAGAGAGGTAACAATCAATGAATGAAACCTATTTTTCTAGACCCTCCACTCCCACGCTTTTTAAATTACTGAGAAATTTATAATCCTTCCCGATCCTTCCCCCTAAATCGTACCAATTACCTCCAAACACCTCACGTTTCTTCCTTAACAGCCTTTTCCATTACTAGTTCAGTGCGAGAACAAACCAAACTTTTCTATAACCTTTTCTGTTTGATATGATCTACTTAAATCCTTGTGAGTACCACATGTATTTGATCTCTTATCTTAATTAAATTTATAATTCATAAATGTTTTATAATACTGATTTATATTACATCTAATTTAATATGTATAATAATACCAAACTGTATTTTGAATTGCTTCTTTTTGTATTTTTTGTGTATTTTTAGAACTAAAGATGAATGTATGACATTCGAAACTAGTTTTCAATAAAAGAAAATTATAGAAGTGGCAAATAATTTATCAATCCCTAATTAGATTGATCCTTCTATACCATCATGCGGATGTCAACTGACTACGGTTTGTTAGGAATTTTCGCACGGATCTATATCCTACTAAACTAAACCCTTGTGAGTACCACATGTATTTGATCTCTTGTCTTAATTAAATTTATAATTCATAAATGTTTTATAATACTAATATAATATATATCATATATATATATACATATATATATATATATATATATATATATATATATATATATATATATATATATATATATATATACAAATATATGTATATATACTTATTCAATAAATTATTTATGGTATCAACGAGATCTGAAACGTTATTCATAACCTTTCATATCTCTTTGATACCATCAAAAACTCAGCGAATGAGTTATCCATTAGAGGATGATTGGAGAGCCATTCACGTACCATCACTCCCCGATATTGAGTTCTCTTCTGCCATTCTTCATTGGGCGGAGCTCATATTGGGAATGAGTGTTATTGGGCGAGATGCTCTCCTCATATTTCTTTTATCTGGCTCAGGGGAGATTAAAGGCTTCTCCGAGTGAGTCCGCATTGCCTATCACATCTCATCATCCATCATTTCTGTTGGTGGATTTCGATCAGTTGTTTCACACTAAATAGAATCATTACTATTATTACACTCAATACGAGTACATGATACAAGCCCTTAGCGCATAGTCTGCAATACACCTGATAAGCCCATGGTAGTAATACATAATACATGTATATAATTAAATATATAGTTCATGTATCGCCTATATGGTTTATCGCAGTCCCTCAGCTTACTACAATATTTTACTACCTTTTTTGTTAAAAAAAAACAAAAACGAATTCGTCATTTTCCTCACTTTTTTTGAGATTTTTTTCAGTAATTCGATAATAAGTAATTTGTTCAGTAAAAATTGTTATTAAGGCGAAACTTCTGAATATCCAACTTTTAGCGTTTTCTTGACGTTTCGCAGATTTTTACGGCCAAAAAATACTAAATATAAACTTACTGGAAACTTAATGTTCTTTAAAATTGACAATATCAAAGTTTTACCGGAAATGGACTGGGAGCGAGTTACTGAGGTAAATCTGACAAAAATGATGAATTCGTTAACCTATAAAATCTGATTGCAATCGATCTAGAGTGGGAGACGTTCGTATTTCCAGTCTATGTTGAGAGTACTTTCGGCTTAGACGATCAAAAATTTTCTTGAAATTAGATACACTAGTATACCCGAGCGAGAACTCTCGCATCAGATATCTTCTAATCCCTATTTCCAAGTATAAGCGATATTAGGGAAACATATTTATCCGTATAAACAATATAATATTACCAAGAAAGTTTATTTAACACACATGCAATGACTATGTTGAAGTTCCAGTTCATACTTAATAAGTAATTAGCTTACACCACTGGAAAACATCTCTTCAATTTAACAGTCAGGCAATTAGATCCAGCTATATTATTATCTGTGTGTAGTATTCATATTTAACAGTGCTCTTCAGGGTTGGACATTGGAAACAATATATAATTTCTCACTCATTAAAAGTGTTTGTAAACAGACTCAAATTAATATAAAGTTGCCTTGACGACGGCACGTACGCAAGATGGCATAGGGCCCGTGCGGACCTATATTGTGCGTTATCTCAAAAACGGTTGGTTTTTAAGCTTTAAAACGCGGGACCAATACGCTCCGTAGGATCTTTAAAACCCAACTTATCCCGTCTCGATCCGCCGACTCTCAGTCGTCAAAGTTTTGAAATCTTCCAGTTTTTTCATTACTTTTATTTAAGCCCTTGTAAGATTTTAAGAAAAAAAATTGGAATTCGTCACATCTCCGTGAAATTCCCTTTCTTTTGATACCTCACTCGTCAAAATCCATCGCTCCTGAGAGCCGTAAAAGGGATCTATACTAGCGTAGTAATATATAGTAATGATTTTTGGCCTCAGGGTACGTACACTGAGAAGCGATGTTCCCCGAAGATTGCTACACTTTCTAGGTAGTACTTAGACCAATCGAGTCATATGTACCAGCCAGTGGGATGTATGCAACTATCTTCACTCACTGGCCGTTAGTAATTGAGCCCGACTGTTGGTAGAGTTCAAATAATGAAATATAAGTAAAGCTGAGCGTATTTATATTTGTAAATACGAATACTAAATATATTCACAGATATGTTCGGAGCTGTTCCGAATTTTAAAAAATATTACTTATAAAACTTGCAGGTGAATCAACGTTTTTTAAAATTAGTTATGTCAAAGGTTTACCTGACATACATTGGAAGCAAGTTAATGAGGAAAATCCTAAAAAAAAAAGGAACGAAAATGATGAATTCGTAGACCTATAAAATTTTATTGAAACCGTTCAAGGGTGGCAGACGTTTGTATTTCCAATCTATTATGAGAGTACTTTCGGCCTAGAAGATCAAAAATTTTCTTAAAATCAGACACGTTTTTTAGCCTCAGCTCCCGAACGATATTTTGAAGGAATCTGACGGCTCGCCTCGAGATCGTAATAAACTATAGAAAACGACGGTATATACTAGAACATTAAAAAAAAAAAGAAGAAAAATGTTAAAATAATTTTTTTTATCACTCGTCTCATTAAAAATATGTATTACTATCACTTCGAATTCTCCCCCTGACGCGGGAAAAATTATAAAAATTAGGTTTGATCCTGTGAAAAGTTTTGAGCTAAGGCTAAAATGTTTGGCTATGTAGCTAGGATGACTTACTCAAATATTAAAATATATTTACATGCATGGGTAGGAGGGGAGAATTACTGTTGAATCTTACATCATCTTGCAAAGGATGATGAACTTTACATGGCAAATAGTAACAGAACAATATAAGTTCATTTAATATCTGTATTCAGTGACATTGGAATAACAAGGATAAAATTAAAATAAAAATAAAATTTAACAAGGAGACATTGATTCGGGTTTCTTTTAATTACATGCTAATTTTTCAGCCTAGTTTGTACGACTCCATCAGAGAGAGTGATCACTACTATATATTATTACGGTAGTATAGATCCCTTTTCCGGCTCTCAGGAGCGATGGATTTTGATGAATGAGGTATCAAAAGAAAGGGAATTTCATAAAGAAGTGACGAATTCCAATTTCGTTTCTTAAATTCTTACTAGGGCTTAAATAAAAGTGGTGAAAAAACTGGGAGGTTTCACAAATTTGACGACTGAGAGTCTGCGGATCGAGACGGGATGAGTTGGGTTTTAAAGATTTTGACGCGGGCATCAAAATCAAGTATGATCCGTGGGATCATACTGGTCGAGCATTTTAAAGCAATATTAATACTACACATAGAAAATGGTATAGTTGAATCTAATTGCCTAATGGCTGAATTGAAAAGATTTTCCAGAGGGGTAAGCTAATTACTTATTAAGTATGCGCTTTAACTTCAACATATTCATTACAAACCATGTAACGTCACCAAATGTGTATGTTAAATAAACTTTTTTGGTAATATTATACTGTTTACACGAATAAATATGTTTTCCTAATATCGCTTATACTTCTAATGTATTAGGATTGATATCTAATGCGAGAGTTCTCGCTCGGGTATATTAGTTATTTCATAATTCGGGAAAACAGTCACTTTGTTGAAGACCTAGAAATTAGGCTTAAACGTCGGCACAAATTAATAGCGGTACTGTGTGTTTCCTTTCTCGATCACACCTCCAACTAATTTCTTGATTACATGTACGGTTAACGATATCTCCACCATTAAAAATATAAAAATTAAAATGCAGCTTTTTGTTTTAGAAAACAAACATAACATCCATTTTAATAACTTTTTTAGGAGATATCAAAACCCTTCCGTACTAGAGGGAAAAAATCGAATATTGGAAGATATGTGATAATAACTAGCTTCATACGTATAGAATTTAATGTTTTCTGGACATTTGAATTCTCTGTCATACGATTTTGATATTAACACGTCCATTTTAGTCTAGATTATTGTGAGAAAAAAATTATAGAAACCATTTTTTTTTTTGCTACAATGTATTATATATTTATATATACTGTGCGTTGATATTGACTAGAATTTCCTGTTATCATACTATCTAAAGAAATAAATGGATTATGCTAATTTAACTTTATAAATTTACATAAATCGAAGCTTGCTTTCAATTCAATATTATATATACTGTACGCTGTTGATACTCTATATTATAACATCCGTATATTGTTGATATTGATATTCCTGTGGTCCTCCTGTTACCTAATATTATTGGTTGGGCTTCTACATACGGGCGGATGCTCCGGAGACGTCCCTCGGAGGTTGGGTTCGGCTAGGATACTCGATATGACTATACGTCTTGAGCGAGGAGCTGCTCTGTATGTGGGGCATATCCTCTACTAACTGGTCCCTCGGGAGCAGGTTCGCTTCTCAACTGCACTCTCAGGACCTGACTTTGTCTTATGTCTAACTTATGCTTCGGCAAGGCATAACATTATAGGCATTAGGGATATTAGCAAGTAATATAGTCAGGGAAGAAGTTTAATATTGCTTTTGAATCCTTAATTTACTGTAGGAAATTCATCGCAGTTCGTTGGTAAAAAATAATTTGTATACTTCGAAGTTTGATGCACTCACGACTTTTAGAAACCGGTTGAGATACATAATTTTCTATAAATCAGGCAACACTAGCGCTCCTCTCGGGGAATTGATCAATTCCGAAGGGTTTTATCTTATATATTCCTATGTGGTTTAATATAATAACCTTCTTCTAATACAAGAAAAAATGTTGCAAATTATTACACAATGGTTTATCATTTCCAAATAGTAATCTTCAAAAAAAATCTGGTGTTTTCATTCACAGAACTTTCCAAATCGTTTTGGTATAGAGTTGAGACAATAACATTATCTTTCAAATGAGCATTTGGAATGTTTCGTGAAAGTTGGAATGTTCTCGAGCTATCAAATGATTAAACAAAGATGAATCGGTATCCAAAGGAACATGTAATATGTAAGTATGCATGTAGATATAAATGTGTACAAATATATGTAAATTTTGTTAATTTATTTTTATGTATTTACAAAATGTACTAATCAATGTGTAGTTAAATTAATATGTATTGTAATATATTCCTGAAGATGGGACAAATCCCGGAAAAGTTAGGTAAAAATGTGGTAGATTACATTAAAATATAATTGATGATTGCATGAGGAAAATATATTACTTAAATAAGAATATAGATAAATAAAAATTGATAGGAGGCAGGTGTGAAAGACGTAACATCGTTTTTATTTAGTGATTACTAAATTATTGATGGGAGGTAGTAGGAAGGTACTAGTAGGTTATCACCGCCCCTGCCTCGCCAATATCTAGCAAGTGTTTCATCAATACTAGATGCGCCTTCTGATAAAACCAATATTACATTATATCCACCGGGGTTGGATCATGGTGAGAGTATATTACCATGCCAATATCGATAAAATATATCTCAAAAATAGATATAAAGTAATTGATTTAGTTTTAGAATAAAGGCCACTTCTTGATCTGTAATTTTTCAACAACGAATAAACTCGAATTACTATCCATTTCCATTTGAAGGGTCCAGGAATAAAGGTTCCTGCATTTTGGACAACTCTCTTCCTCTTTCGACTGATCGTTTTCCGATTTCCTCAGGTTTATCCTTATCCAGAGCGAGAAACAAGAGAACCACTTATTCTTTGTGCAGATTCATGTTTCAGGAGAAACATATCGGCGCCGTTTTTTAATAAAGGTCTAAGCGACATTTATCAAACTTTGCAGGAAACACACTTGTATCGTCAGTTATGGTACGAGCGGGAATCGATAAAGGTCGTGTTTAAGTCACATAATAAATTTAAATTTAAATTTCGAATTTTTGGGGCTGAACCATTGAGCTTTTTCTCAGTTTAGCAGCGCACTGCAGCATCTCTTTCGACCTTAATTATTCTTTTTGTAATAACTCTATTTTTTTTTTTCAAATTGAGATTAATAATTCTGCATTTCATAACAAGATATAAAATGTTTATATTATTGAGAGTTATTTATAAATAAGGGCAATGTGTAAATAAGAAGAAAATTTATAACACAAATAATTATTTTTTAATAATTATAATTTGTTATGTCAAGTATTGAATATTAAGAATATACAATTAAATAAAATATGAAATATACTAATACCTAATATAAATATATAAAATAACTAAAAAAAATAGATATGTATAATTAAAATATATATATTGTCGGGAATTGGTTGCGTTAGACACCGATAGATGGAACCACTCGCCCGTGCATACTGTTTTAGCCAGGGGGTCTCTTTCTTTGTATTTATTTTATGTTTGAATTGTATGGTAATTTGATTATTATTTATAACCAATGGCTAACAATCAAGTAACGTCCTGCTGTTAAAAAAATTGTATTATTTTTTTTTTTTAAAACACATATGTTCTGTGTTTGAGATAACCTTTTTGTAATCTTTATAAAATTTATTGAGTATATGTATATCATGATTGGAATTTATTTAGAACAATCAAAAGATCACGCTAAAATATAAATATAAATATACAATCGATATATAAATAATAAATCAATAAAATGATTTTACATACGAAAATAATTTGTATATACACAAATAGAGAGCTATATAAAATTAAAAAGTGTAACTACGAAAATTATCATTCACACTAAAAAAACGCAATCACGTACACATATTTATTTGATTAGACTTTTTAAAGTTTATTTTCATAGAAAAGTAATTTAGTAAATATTTATAATTATTTTACCAAAATAAGCAAAAATAAAATATAGAATATTTACCCAGGCGCGAAGTAAGGAACACAAGGGCTAAAAAAAATCATATCAGTTTCAGGAAAAATGTAGCTATAAATAGAAACTGCTTAGAGGATTCTACCCTGACAGGTAAAAACACGGAAATGTTGCACTATATAACCGGGCGCGGCCACTGATGGGCTAAGCCTTTTTCAAAAAAACGACGTTGATATATTTAGGCACCAAATATAATCTAATAATATAATATCTAGAGCGGATCTATAAATTCGTTCGGCTTTTGAAGGGTGAAATAAAACAATTTTTTTTTCATACAAAAAATAAATTTTATTCAATAATGCACTCACCATTATTATTAATAAAGTCTAACCATCTTTCTAACAATTTCATTATTCCGCTCTCTAGGGGCTTAAACGCGAAAAACTGTTCGAGATACGTTTCATAATAAATAATAATAACATATAATATACAATAATAAACCTTCCGAGTCCTGTTAAGATAATTCGGTAGCCTACCGACCGACTTCAGTATTCCGCTGCGATCTACCAACTACCACACTACCGCACTCTGTGGGATCCCGACTCAGAGTGAATGCTATCAAATATCTTCAGTGAATTGATTAGAGAGTTTTTAAGTTGTACGTTTTAATAAATGATATAGAGATGTAATAGGTTTATAAGAGTTAACATTTAAAATTTTTTTTATTAAATTATATATAATGAATGTCTTAATATTTATAAGTTGTTCAAATTGTCAATATGATGATATTAGTATGCTGTGTCCATAGCAACCCAATGCAGTTGGGCAGCACCTTTTCATCATAAAGCTTAAAAGTTTCTCTCTAGTCCCGAATCTAACGAATCGCCCTGTGTTCAGTATCTGTCTGAGGGAGATTTAAAACCACTTTATAGCATTTTTTATGGCAAATGGGTTATTAGCAGTGCCATCTCGTGGCTTTCAAGGAGTACTAACACCACGTGAATTTATATCTTGTGTAAAACCACTTGTAAAAAATAGCGACTAAGTTTCAGGGAATGCATGGATAACATATTATGTTAGATAACTTTCTAATTCGATTATCTCAAATTAAACTTTCGTACTGTAAAATGGTTTTACCTCTGGACTTTTCATTTGTATTCTTCAATTTTGTTTTTAAATAAATGTATACTGTTGAAAAGATTCTATGAAATAATTGGTGATAATTTTTTTTTTTTTTTACTTTTTAAGAATTTTAAATGCTAACGAGTGTGAGGGCTCTCCCCCAAGAAAGTTTAAAATATATAAAACATATTATTTATTTATTTATTCCGCTTCGTATCAATAAAAAAATACAAAAACCGGTTATCAAGCAACAATAGCTAAACATAAACATAATTAAATACAATGTCAATAAAGATTGTAATAACCATTAATAATAAGTGTTTTTTAAGGTTATTAATCCCCTAAAATATCTACAATATAACCCAAAACATGAACCTCTCCCTCTCCCCAAAAAAATGAGAAATAAGTGGCAAGAATTAATAACGCCAGCGTACAACAGGGGGACAAAATGCACCATCTACTACCTCAGCAACAGGTGTTTGTAATAAGCGACCGGCTTCCAACATGGATCTACAACAAAAATTTCCGACGCGTGTACCACTTAGCATCCATCATTGTTGACAAAGCTGTTCACAGCAAAATTCACTGTTGTAAAATAGTATTATTTGTACTTTGTAAATAAAATTATACATAACTTTTTGTGCTTACAATAATATATAGACATGCATAATGATGTAGTTTTCGTTACAAGCCAACTTTAAATAAACACAATATTTACATATTAAATAAAAAATGTAGTTTCAGATCAATTTTTTTGTGGTTTTTCCTGAGTTATTCTATTATAGAATTATTAAAATCAAGATAAAAATTTAATGGACCTTCGTGATACCAAGTTATCCAAGCGTAGTCTATAGTTTAAATATGTTCATTAGTAATTAGAGCTTAACTTCTTTTTTTTTAATTTAGAAATTAAAAAATTAAAATGCGAATTAATATGAACTTTTTTTATTTTAAATCTATTATAAATAATTATACATTCATAACCCTGTAAAAGATAACGCCTTGGTGCATTATTGCTAAACAAGTTAAAAAAAAAAATATATTTTAGTTATTTTGAGTGAATAATTTAATACCAAACTAATTTTAATATAATATAAATCATAACTACTTCAAAAAATGTTAATGTTTATTTGTATAATATATTTGTCTTTTAAAGAAGATTGATATATATCAAAGATGCATATTTTTCTATCAAACTGGCATATTATAATCCAAAATACATAAAAAGTATGACAATCAACTTTGCTTAGACTGAAACAGTTCAGCCAAAATACTACAGAGAGCAGCACCATGCAGAGAAGCGTTAGTTCAACCAATACTCACGTGTAGCGCTAGCGGCGGGACCAAAGTCGGTAGTGTAGTCCGAACCGTGGGCTGTAACAGAAGAAGTATATGTGAAGAAATTTCATTTAAAATATTTACGTAAACATACATAAGACGTAATATATTGAATAAAATATAATTAGTTCAAATTAATGAATAGGATACATAGAATACACATGGGATATTGGAATTATAATCATTAAACAGTGCCTCGTTATTATAACATTATAATGTATGATTAGAGGGAAACAGCTTGAATATACTAAATTGTAGTAAAATGTGATTTATTATAAAAATTATCTAAGAAACAACTTAACATGTTTTTTTAATCCTGCTTGTCAAGTTTGAAGAGTGGAATAAATTTAATAATTTATTACGAAAAGAAACTTTGTTTATAGATATGTAAATGTGTTTTATTTACATAATTCTCTCTACATCTATTTACAAAATATCCAATACTGACATGGATATACCCTCTGCCAGGAAATTGGTCTACGTGCATGGCCGAAAAAAAATAAATAAAGCTTTTTAATTACTTTAAAATAAAATTTTAGATATCTAACAATAAGTAACATAACATAAATTATATATTATATAGTAACACTCTGAGCTTCGTTTCACACTAAGAATGAACAGGAACACTATAGACAAAAACCAAAATATGTCTTATCTAAATTAAAAATTGTCTGTAATTTATAGCGCATTTCATATACATAAACAACTTATGCCAACACTTTCCATTTAAAATCTCTATCACTTCCTCCTCTGTTAATACACTTTCTCCAAAATATTTTTTTTATATATCAATTTAAAACAGAATACCTGCGAATTAAATGCAGCATGTTTTCATCTTCCTTACTATTACAAATAGCACATGTAAATACAATATCATTCATCCATGGTTTGCAATTTAAATCAAAAAGCTCTCTTCTAGTCTTAAACACTGTCTGAATCAGTTCCATAAGGGTTTCATCATTTATATAGTTAACATGGAAGTCACGTCGATGATCCTGTCTAAGCTTCTCCTTCATCGGTCCAGCTGATCTTATCCCATATTGGATATGCATTTTTCGTATTCCGATACCATATTACTCTAACCTCGTCTATAAATTCAGCAAGATATTATATATATATATATATATATATATATATATATATATATATATATATATATATATATATATGTAATATAATACTATTTAGCTATATAGTATATAGATTTATATAAATGAGCAGTACTCATTTATAATAGAGAATATATTTTATTGTGTACGTGAAAAGAGAAGTTATGACCAATATTCTACTATTTTAAATCTTTTAAATATTAAAACTTATATATAAATATTATTCAACAAGTTATAACTTATATATTTATAATAAATATATATTATTTGTATATATAAATTTATTATATTTATTGCACTACTAGGGATATGAAAAAAAAAATATAATAATTATATACTCGCATAATTGGTTTATAACTTTTTTCTTTATAGAGAAACGAGAATAGCTAATTAAAGTAGTTGTTTTGATAATCATTATGGTTGATAATGAATCTTATACAAAACAGAAAGTTTATATTTGTTACGATACTGTTTTAAGTTTATTTTCATTCCCAATGAAAACAATAATTTGAATAAATTTACTGTTTTCTTTTTGAATTAGTAGAAGAAGAAACTTATGGATGCATGGGATGAAGACTAGAAAGAAGTGGCAAATTTCTCTTAGGTATTGGTTCCCCAACTCCGGAAATATAGAAAAGTTTCTTTATCTTCTTCAGAATGCCAATTGAAAGTCTTAACAGGATAACACAAAGATTTAAAATAAATAAAATTGAACAACCGAACACTGATTAGATCTGGTCTTATGAAAACACATGCCCTGGTAAGAAGGGATATTTATCGAAGAATTTTTTCAGTCGGGTGGTTTAAGAAAAGCACAAATAGCCGTTAAATAGTAAGACATTGAAATATTTTTTAATTTCTGATTATAGTTTCTTTAGTCAGAACTTAAACTTTAATTAATTTCTTCATAAATAAACAAATAATACTTGTCCATGTTACGTACGATCTTCCATAACTTTTCATTTTTTTTTTTTTAATCCCGTAAATTTACGAGATATTTTACCAGAGCTATAATTTGGTTAAATATTTAGTTTTAGGACAATTGTGGTGACAAAAACATGAAAATTGTGAATATAATTTGTTTTATTTTAATTAAACCTATCAACAGTAATCGATGAAGGTATGTGCGCATTGATGATTATTGTTGAAGAATCCACGGTATAAATCGAGAAAGTAACATATTTTTTTCCGAAATTGAGTTATACAAATCAATATCTATGTTCATTTCGTTCAGTAGAATAAGATGATAGAAAAAAAAAAAAACGGCCGAAATAAAAAAGTGTCGTTGTGGTTGTTCCATTTGTTAGAAGCTTTTGAAGAAAACCCATAAACAAGAAAGTAAGATGCTCCAAAGTTTAAACTTGATTTTTTCGAAATCCATTACTGGTGACGTTCCTCCATTCTTCCGTGGACTCTTCGGTTTTTATAGTTTTTGATAATAACAATTTTTAGCATATAATGTTGTTAGCTTTGGTATTTATCGCATAAATGTTTTAATTTTTGTATTTTTCAATGATGTTGCAGATCGATGACGTACGCAGAGAGGAGGGAGGGGGGGGGGTCAGAGTGATATGTAGCGCCCCTCCTTCCCTAAACATACGAAAAAATATAATTTTCATACCCACCAACATAAGATTTTGATTAATATTTTTGGTAATTTTAACAACAGCTTTTGATCCAATCTCTATGCATATCACTAAAACGTTCGCCAAATTTGGCGATTATTGGCATTTATATAATTATCTATTATATATATATATATATATATATATATATATATATATATATATATATATATATATATATATCGACGTCGTTGTTTGAAAAAAGCATAAGCACCATTTAGCAACTTTTACAGGAAACACATGAAAGGTTTCTCCGCCTAATAACAATTTTTTTTTTTTAATTTTATTCCTTATTGTGTTCAGGAGGATTTATTAAGATTGCAAAACTTCTAGTCCTGGTAAAGGCCAGAGTGAGGGCTGATACTCGTCAATCCTTGATGCTTATGTCATCAATAGTCGATTTTTAGGCCGTTTCCAATTCTTTATCTCGATATTTCGAGAGCGGGAATCGATAGAGATGATGTTTACGTTTCATAATAAATTGAAACTTAATTTTCGAATTATTCATAAAACAAAGTCGATTTATATGAGTAGTTTATATCCAAAATGAATCAGTACATCAGCGCAATGCAGCATCTCTTTCGACCTTAATTATTCTTTTTATAATAACTCTATTATTTTTTTTCAAATTGAGATTAATAATTCTGCATTTCATTACAAGATATGGAATGTTTATAAAATTGAGATTTATTTATAAATAAAGGCAATATGTAAATAAGAAGAAAATTTATAACACAAATAATTTGTTATGCCAAATATTGAATATTAAAAATATACAATTAAATAAAATATGAAATATACTAATATCTCATATAAATATATAAAATAATTAAAAAAAGTAGATATGTATAATTAAAATATATATATTGTAGGGGAGTGGTTGCGTTAGACACCGACAGATGGAACCACTCGCCCATGCAAACTGATTTAGCCAGGGGGTCTCTTTCTTTGTATTTATTTTATGTTTGCATTGTATTTTAGCTAAATTCAAATAGTTGCGTTTGTTTATTTTTGTTATCTTTATTTCTGGTAATTTGATTATTATTTATGCCCAGTGGCTAACAATCAAGTAACCTCTTGCTGTTAAAAAACATTGTATTATTTTTTTTTTTTGATAACACATATGTTCTGTTTTTAAGATAACCTTTTTCTAATCTTCATAAAAATTATTGAATATATGAGTCGTTCATTTACAAAATGAACCTTAATCATCATTGACAAATTTTCAAGTACCGCGAAAAACTATACTTTCTATTCCAATTACGATTTCTAAACCAATTTTTAATTTTTAAATATATTAGAGATATCATCAGTCTAGCACATATTTTAAAAGAATCTTAAAAATCGACTATTGATGATGTAAGCATCAAATTGTTGATTATATTAATATTACTTCACAGCAATTAAATTTTAAATATGTAGCGATTTCCTAAAAATCGTTTAGGGTTCATTTTGGAAATAAACGACACATATGTAAAGCTTGTTATACTGTTGCAACCTTTAATTAGGGATATCACTGATCATATGTTTTACAAAATGGTGTTAGTTTACTTTATTAGTTTATTGTCGTTATCCTACAGTATTTAATATTTTACTTCTTAATGTTGAAAGGACGTGTAATTTTATTCTTTGTTTTGGTAATGATGTTTTGTTTATGTTTATTCTGTATTGTTTTTATTTCATTTTATTACAATGTATTAATATTGTTTGTTTAGAATAAAAACAAGTTGATACAATCTTACATACATATAGGTATATATATTTTAACTTATACCGACATTACATGTACCTGCAAAACCTCGTAAGTCCCATTTTTACTAAAATAGATGGATGTCTAGCATTTCTTTAATATAAAAGGTTCTGGATTTAATTGAGTTCGTCATTTACTAAGGTTCGAATTTCATTTGTCTTCTGAATATATATATATATATATATATATATATATATATATATATATATATATATATATATATATATATATATATATATATATATATATATATATCAGAAGTACTTAAGATTTATTACAGGTATACTGTCGAAATGCATATTTTTATAGATTTTTTATAATTATCGATTTTAAGATGTAATATTATAGCTCTAGTATTTATGTTATTTTTAACATGTAATATTTTACTATGCTGATTTTTAGTCTAGTTTAGTACGTGACTTATAATTATATCCATTTTAGTATTGGTTTTAGTTTACTGGCGTGTATAGTTCTAACATGACTAACTATTAAAATTTTGATTAAAAAAATATTTATGCTTATTGATGTTTACAATATAGATGATAAATAGAGGTCTAATTTATACAGAATTCTTTCCCCAAAACAAAGACTATATAATTAAAAATAATTATAAGCCAAAAAAAAAAGAATAATCGTTTTAAAAAATAATATCCCTATGCATACGATAAAATAAATTGAATAAAGAAATGACTATAATTTTGTTCGGGTGGAATGAAGTTAGAGGGTCATTAGACAAGATTTCAAGTATATGGTTTTGCCTGATCCCCGACCGATTTTTCTGAAATACCATCACCGTTAAGTAAGCAACACCTCTACCAAGACTCTATAGATTTACATTAATAAAAAGAAAGAAAAGTTTTTTTTTAAATAAATAAAATAAAAGCCCATTCAAGAATCAAATAAATATTAGTAATAGAGCTGAATTAACAACTTAGCAACGTATTCCAAAGTTCATAAGGACTTAACCAAAGATAGCTTTGGTTCCTGAAAAAAGTTTTCTCAAGTCGTCACTTACACGACTTGAATATCTTAAAAGTTGGCCTCCATTTAAGCCATTATCGGCGCTCTTCCGATCAAAGTATCGTTTGCGAGAGATAAAGCTCACGTAGGGCTTAGTTGGGCTTCTTGGGTGAGGTACTTCTTACTAAGTAGCTACTAAGTGCGGCCTTTGTTCTTATCTTAAAGTCAAATAATATATAGCTCAATACAATTATAAAATATTGCAAAATTTACTATTGCGGATTCGATTATTATCAATACAGACAAACGATGGAAAAAGCTTTTAAAAAGCCTATCATAAATAATGTGTTCAAATTATAATAAATATATTATAATTTCATCTATGATTTTATCTAACAGTAAATCGTAGTTGCAATCTATGAAATAATGTATTTATCTATGGATAATTATTTTGAAATTTCGTCCATCTTTGTAGGGCTTCTCTTTAAGGCTACAAACAATAAGGACGGCGGATTAGACAAACAAAGAAGCATAAAAACGTGTGGTGTGGTGTGTTTGTATCCAGTATCTATGGGATGTCGAAAACAAAATGCCGATGTTGATATCGTTATCGGTTAAAAATATGGATATCTTGATAATATCGGCATAAAAATATCGTTATTATTTGAAAAAAATTGAAACAATATATAAATGAATAGGAGGAAGATTAGGAGATAACCTGTTTTTAATTCTTAAATCATGCTAGAAATGAACTTAATAAAAACAATATCTTAATTATATTGGCACATAAACATTGATATTTCAAAGCATCGATAATTTAAAAAAAAAAATAACCCTAAAAGAATCGGAAGGAGATTAAAAGATAACCTGCTTCTTATTATTTCAATTCTGCCGTAAATGAACATAGTAAAAACAATATCATAACGACATCGGTAGAGTAAAATCGATATTATAACAATAATATCTTCATGATATTGGCAGGGAAATATCGATAATTGGTTTATCAAATTAAAAAAAAAAAACCTAATCGAATCGGAAGGATGAAAGGAAATAACATGTTTCTTATTATACAATGTCTGCTGTAAATGAAGTTAAGAAAACAATATCTTAATGATATCGGTAGTGAAATATCGGTATTATAAAATAAATATCTTAATTATATCGCCACAGAAATATCGATATTATGAAAACAATATATTGACTATATCGTTCCAAAAATATCAATATTATAGAAAGCAATATCTTAATTATATTGGCACAGAAATAACGATATCATAAAAAATTATGATAATTATATTGCCTTTAGAAATATCGGTATTATATAGAAATCAACAATTTAATTGCATCTTTCTAGAAATATCGATATTATAGAAAGCAATATTGTAATTATATCGGCACAGAAATATCGATATTATAAAATGTTAACATAATTATATCAACATTGAAATATTGATTTTATAAAAATAATATATTGTTTCGTTCCAGAAATATTGATATTATAAAAACAATATCTTAATTATATCGGCACAGAAATATCGATATTATAAAAACAATATCTTAATTATATTGGCATAGAAATAACGATATTATAAAACATTATGATAATTATATCGCCACAGAAATATCGATATTAGAAAAACAATTTTAATTATATTGGCATAGAAATATCGGTAAGTGTGTGTCCTTTTAATAAATTCTTTAAAACATTAAAAATATCGATATTTTATTTTGATATATCGAACAACTGTTTCGATATATTCTAAAACTATCGATACAATATGTGTGTGTGCATATATATATATATATATATATATATATATATATATATATATATATATATATATATATATACACATATATACATATCTATGTATCGATTTATTTTTTCGATATTCACATCGCATTAATCCAGAACAGTTTTACATATATGCTGTGATTAAAATTAAAATCGCACCAGAATGGTACATATAATACATTATAAGATAAGGCACACAAGGGTTGACCGTGAAAAACATATTACATAGGCCAGTTATGTAATCCCTAAAACTAAAGGAAACATTGGCATAAACTACATCGAATCAATAAGACCGTCGTCCCACCTCTCATCGTCTTTAGATTAAATTATATTTTAAGAAATGATAAACGCGTTATAAATTGGTAAACGCATTCACAACAATCATCATCTAACATTGATTTTATGAATGTGAAGGGACCTCGACATAATTTCAATATAAATAATTACGAACTATTTAAAACATGTTGGAAGAATGTATGACGATTTAAAATAGCTATGCATGCTCCTAACTAGCATTTTTTAAAATATCTGTTATCTAAATGAGACCGAAAAAATGTTAAATTTTAAAGAGAAAAATAATCATATAATAAATGTCTATTTTGGATCCGCCAAGAGTCGATCTGCGGCTGACAATAACAGAAAATAATATCTCAGAATCGAAACTGAGACTGAAAGTGAAGGATCCAGTGATTCTCCGCAGTAGTTCCATATCGCACATAAACAATTTCGAAAAATGAGGTTTTATTAAAACGATTATTACCACACTTGTGAAGTTCTACATCAAAGCCACAAGGGTATTGTAACACATATTTCTGATAGATCACATATTGTTAGGTATTCATTTGGATCATAGAGGTCCAAATATTACAATTTCTGACGTTAGGAATTTTGAATTGCGCCTCTTTCATTCTGGATATGCGATATTTATAAGATGGGAATTTGGCATTTTCTACTATATTTTCTAAACTAATATTGTCTTAATACTTTCGACCTATGGAATCATAGCTTCGAAATTGATCACGTTTCATGATTTTTTCAGCTAGGAATTCCCTAGGGAGTCCTAATCTTCCCCAAATTCAGAAAAAAAGGAGCATCGAAGAGATTGGTGCAGAACTGAATATCGGATTCGATCTTCGACTAGGACCATCTTTTATTCAGAAGAGGACTTGCCATGTCGACTGTGAAATCTGTCCCGTCGATAACGCCAATATTTCTTTCCGCCTGTGTCTCTTTATTACTCAGGACTTCTTGTCAACGATCCTTCGACAACGGGAAATTCCCAGATGATCTGTAGCTTCTTAGAGTTTCCTGACACGTCGGCCAAATATCTTGAGGATTGGGATTGGGGCTCCAAAGCAATTTAATCGGATTGCTTCTTCTGTTTTATGAAGTGACTGTCTTCGGTCATAAGGCAAGAGAACTGAATGGCCTGAGGAATACTTAGATTGTTTGAGACATAAAAATAAATTATAATTCGACTTAATTCAAGTATAAAGACTTTTAAATCATCGATTAATCGCTAGAGATCCGTTTATCAGGTCTAAAAGAGAGATACTGTCGGACGCACCTCAGGGTTTTATTAAATCGAAATTAGTTTAACCACCGTGAAATATATTAAGTGCAAAAAATAATGATTTTACAGAACAAACGAAAAATTGACTTATAAGAAATGCTATAAAATATAATTTTATAAACATTCAAACATGTAAGTAAATAATTGTGAAATCAATTATGTAAAGACCGTTTAGGAAGTGTCTCATGGCTGATTTCTAGTGATAACAGTTGCGAGTACGATAAAAAACTAATAATAGGAAGATTTTTTCTAATCAATTTAAATCATGTTACGATTTTTAGTCGTATTTTCCCCGCAAAAAATAGATTATTGCAGTGGGTCCAAGGTCGGCGGTGAGCGGTTTTTATTCGATTTTTTAAAATATTTTCATTTGAAAGGAAATTATATTACCTATAAAACAAAAGAAGTTTCATCGAAATCGGATCAGAATTACCAAAGATATGGCTATTTTAATCCCAGCGGTCCTCTGTTGGGTCAAATGGGCTAAAATTCGGTATGAAGGGTTTTCTGTATCGAAGGTTCAGCGGATAGGCTGAACAATATAATAAAAGTATCGGTAAATTTTGGAATGTTAGGGAACTGTCTTTTGTGGATCACACTCCCCCGTTTTTATAATATTTTTATTTTAGTGAAAATAAGACTTTAGTGTGACGGAGATCTGCTGCTCACGGTTTTTTTTTTTAAACACGAGTATTTTTCACCGGGACATAGGAGTTAAAATCTTGTTTCTAATAAAATAAAAAATTTATAATCTGGTCTGATTTTTAGTCAAATAGGCGGTTTCACGGCGGCAATGATGATATATATATATATATATATATATATATATATATATATATATATATATATATATAACTGATGTCATTATAAGATATGATAAATATATACCATATGAATATTATATCTTTATCCAAGAGAAGATAGTAAACGGACCCAAGGCTGTTGGATAATTAGTACCGGCTAATCTCGAGACCCTAGGCCCATCCGTCTTCGGTAATCCCAAGGCATTACGTTCTTAGAGCGGTTCTGTTGTATCGAGCCGTTTTTGTAGGATCAGTTGCTGGACGGCAAGAAGCTTTGCAGGAGGTTTGGAGGGAAGTCCTGGATTAAGGGAAGGGAAACTCAACAGATCGTGTTTAACTTTAATTTCATCGGCACATCATTGGATATCCATAAGAAGAGGTGCTGTGGGCACAACTTTATCGAATATCATTACTTCATAACTGATGTAAGAGAAGAATTTTTTAATTATCTTTTAATAAGGTCATGGCCCTGCTTGGCTTTCTTCCACCTTATCCCTCCATTTCTCCTTTGGTATATCATTTTTCCTTCTTCCTTCTACTTCCAATTCCATATGTATCTTTGGTAATCTTTTAGTTGACATTATTTTAACCTGCCCAAACCAACTTAAATTTTTTTTCTTCAATAGTTGAGAGAATGTTTATTTTCACTTCCATTAGTACTCGAATCCTTTCTAATCCTTTCTGGTCTGGATTTTCTCGCCTCCCTTCTCGAATAGTCCTGATTTCCAATTAATGATTTCTTTTAAAAATTCAAATACAGTAAAATTCTTGTTAACAGGTTAAAAAATACCAATGAATATAAAAACAGTCAAACAAGTAAATTATTATACAACATTAAACCCTGTTTAAAAAAAAAAAAATAACTACCTAGCAATACCAACACATACATAACAATTTACCAAAATAAAAATAATAAGTGATTTCCAACATCATTTAGGTAAATTCTAGTCGTCTTTGTATCGATGTTTAATCGTGTTTGTATTATCTTTTAACAATAAATCGAATCAGGATTTCGCATTCTCATATATACCTAAAGCAAAATTAAAGAATTCCATGATATCTGAGACAGAGTTGAATATCAGAATACAGGATTTGGTTTATTAAATACAGATTTCGATTTATGAAGAAGTATAGGATATGTTTTCAAAATAAGTTCTTAATAGATTTTTTTGGTCAGAACTTATGTATATGAATGTATTTTAAATTGCTGATTTTAGAATGTTTGTTTGGTTTTTATAGAACTGAAAATGAATTTATAGTATTTGAAACTAGTTTTCAATGAATATTTTTTTTATATAGAATCGGAAAATCATTTATCAATCCCTAATTATACAGGAAACGTTCTTAGAAAACTTCATTTAAAGAACTTTAATAATAAAAGTTCTTTAAGATTATTGTCGTGAGAACTTTTATATTATAGCTTATACTGTAAAAGTTCTCGTAAGAAAGTGAGATTATAATAAAAGTTCTCATTATTAAATTTACAAATTTAATGTGGAAAATACTCATGGAATGGTGTCTTGAAATGTTTTCTTATCTTAAAAAATTATATTTAAAAAAAATAATTCTATAGGTGATTTAAATAAAAAATAAGCAATTTTTATATTGAAATTAAAAATTAATTGTTAAATAAAATAAATAAGAAGCTAATCGTTTTTCTATTTGTTCTTTTATTTCGAATTTTATTTATCTATACATTTTTCTAAAAGATTTTTTAATTTTTTCAATAATACTGCTGTCTCCCGAGGTTTCCAGTTAAACTGGACCTTTTTTAAAAAGTTCAATAACTGTTTTGTGCCCTGGGGGGATATGTGTGCAAAGATCATTAAATAAAAAATAAATATCATTAAAAAAAATAAAGTTCCCTCTTAACAAAAGGCTAAAGTATTATCTGAAAATGAAGGCAGAGAAATTAATAAGCTATAAAAGAACATAAACTGAGGGGCATAAACTGGCCACAGGAGAGGGACATTTGCATAGTTGGCAGCAGCGTGCCCTTCCGCCACCCTCCAGTTCTTCATCACTGTCTTCAGTCTTAGCGGTCCATCAGGAAGAGATTATTCGATTAGACGGAATTAGTATCGACGTTCGAGGAGAGGAGGGTCCTTTTTTGTCAGCTCTCCGAAACAAATTGGCCGTTTCTTTTGTATTTTATTTGAACCTCCCTTGGCCAAACAGTGCCTCTTTTTTTCTTGTTCTGTTTGCCTTGCCTTTGGAACAACAACCCTGTTCCATTTTTTATTTATTATTATTTTTTAGTCTTTCTCTAGAGAAATATTTGCTTATCTTGCTAAATGAGTTATTTGGATTTATTTCAAGGATCAAAATGAAATTAAAAAAATACACACGTCATTTTATACGTATTCACGATAGAAAAATCATCAATAATAAATTGGAAATATTGTAATGCAAATTTTTTATTATTTTGTTCTATTCTGTTTTGTTTTTCATGTTTCACTGACTTACATTTTTTGAGGCCTATTTTTGAGCTTTTTCTGAGAATCATCCATTAATTACATTTAAATTTAATTTAATCTGATATTAAGAATTTATGACTCTAACGATACTATTATTTTAATATATTTTTGACCATCATTTTATTTCTTTAATATAAATAACTACCTAAAGGTGTAACTAACTATTATCAACAAATAATCGAACAGGAATTATTTATATAAGAATTAAACGAAAGTATTATTAAATTTTAACTCCTAGATAAATTAATGTTTTTATTTATTAACTTTGAGTTTAGAATAAACTTATTTCTTGAAAACAAATTTTATTGAAACTTAAGAGAAAAAAAATAAAAATTTGAATTGCTTTTTCAAGGACTTTATAGAACTTTATAGAAGCCGGTCGCTGCTGCTACCTCTTGGCCACTTACTGAACTAACTGCACTGGCAATTAGATTTTCAAAGAACCAAATCAAAATATATATTACTCATATTTTAAAGATCATATATCAATTTTATTTTTATTACATACTTTGATGTAAACATATGAAATCCTTATAAGCATTATTTATTTACAATTACTTATATAAATCCCTGGTTTATTTATTTATCGTATATTACAATAAAAAATAAATTCATGGCATAATATTTCAAATCTAATAACACGCTATCAATTATGAGGGTTATCCTAAATATATATTTCACCTCTAAGGTTAAAGTATAGGAAAGCATAGGAGGATTGAGTGAAAGCATAGGAAATTAATTTTTTTTTTAAATCTGGCCTTTTTGAAAATTCAAAATAGCATGCTCTGTAAGGCTTTAGAGATTCCTTCTAATCCAAAACAGGTCGGTATCCATTTTTTTTGGGGGGGGGGGGGGGGGGGTTGCTTATGAAAAATTCTTCATTAGATTTTGTCAGAGATTATTTCATAGTTATTATGGGTTTTAGATTTTTTATTTTTTTTTTATTTCTAGCCCTCCAGAAATTTTATTGAATATACAAATACAAATAATATAATACATACACAAATGTTTCCAGTCCTTTTTTTGCCTTTTGGAATTTTAATGTTTTACTGGCTTGGCTCGTTATTTCATTGTGGCTTTAACAGTCGCATACAGCCAGCCAAGCCAGTAAAACCTGTATTAGTAACCGCTTCGAAAAGCCACTGTTTTTAACAATCTCCGAATTCATACCCGTTGAAGCTATTAGGCCCAGAAAGCATATTAGGAATGTCGTGAGGAAGGGTGGGTCGGGTAAGGGGGAGGAGGAGGGTTGAATGTATACATATATTGTAACGCTCTACAAATAATAGTAGGATTAAAATTGAAAACAAAAAAAAATTATGAACTTAATGGCGTAGCAGATATAGACGTTGATATTGACAATTTAATTATCAGTGATGAGACTCATCTATCAAACCCATCCATATGGGTTTTAGAGCTATCGTTAAACAAATTTAAGGTAAATCTCCTAAATAATGAATGCGAGATTGTGTTAAATACGTTAACACTCTCTTGAAGGCACTAGAACGAATGGCGAAAATGGTTTCAGTAATAAAGAACTTAAAAATAAGGGGCAAATTAGATTAGATGAATGATTGATTTAATGTATTATTCTAGTTTTTATTTGTATCACATTTATTTGCGTAATAAATTAAACAAGTTGTAATAAATAGTAAACAATTTGCAAGGAGAAACTGAGTATATGATTGAAGAGAAGAATTAATTTTAATAGGTCAGGTGCGAACAGCGAAAAAATATTAATTTTTTTAAATAAATCCGGAATGAGCTTTCTCAACGTGATAGGAGACAAATAATTGAGAAAAACTGTATATGTTTTACAAAAAAAAATCGGTTTGTAGCAAAAGCGGTGAAAACAAAATTCAAGTGGTTTTTCACGTATCAGAAATGATTTTTTTTATTTTTTTTGGGGGAAAAAGAAATCATGTTACAATAATGACGTTTCGGGGGTGTATCCCCAACCACAGAACATCACTATAATAATGCAGTATTTAAAATTAATTATATGTTCTGATGATGGACGTAGATCCTATAATATTATTTTCTATAAAGAGGTTAATAGAACCTATTGTAACATAAAAATATAAAAGTATGGAAATGAAAAAAACTTCTTCTGCTCGATGCTCTAATAACATCGCTGACTTCCTTATAAGCAAATAAAGAAGATTTTAACAATTTTTCAAATTATTATTTATCTCGATTTCATCCCTAAAGGAGATTCCTACATCCACATCAAATAACACATACACTATTTTATGAAAACGTTGTTGAAACGTGTACTTTGAAGCACAAAGACCTCCTTAAGATATATTTAAAGGAAAGAATTCCTAGAAACAACTCGGTACAAAGGAAGCCAACTTGATATGTCAAAGGATTGGCGTTCTGTTATAGTTAGCTAACCCTATTCGGTTAGTTTAACATTCAATATTCTTTGGAATAAAATAATGATGGAGTATTTACTGACAAAGAGTAGAGACTTTTTCGTTCCTATGCAACAGTGATTTACATATAATAGTATAGAGAAAGAATGGCTTTATAAGAGTGCAATTGAAGAGTATTCATGGAAAATAAATTTTTATAATACATCTATAGTTCTTATATTGATTGCTGTAATAAGGAAAAAATATTCATTAATTTCCTGATCATGAGATCTGGAATCACTGGACTCGGTGGAACGCGAAACGCATGCCTTTATATCGAACTAGCGAATCACGGTAATTTATTCCATTCAAATCTCATTCAAAGAAACAGCCCACAGTACCATTTATTTATATATCATTTTTTGAAAAAGACGTAAGCGCCATTTAGCGAACTTTAAAGAAAACACATGAGACGATTTTTCTTCAAATAACAATTTTTTTTTTCAATTTTATTCTTTATAGTATACTATAGAGTTTGTTAAGGTGACAAAACCTTTATAATTACAACATATTTTTAAAACTTCTAGCACTGATTAAGGCCAAAGTGACTATTACGAGTCGTTAGTGTTTGGTGCTTCGTCATCAATAGTCGATTTTTAGACCATTTCCAATTTTATTTTCGATACATCGTAAACGGGAATCGATATAGAGGTCGTGTTTAGGTCCCGTAATAAGTTGAAATTTCGAATTTTTGGCGCTTAAGCCTTTTTCAAAAAAACACCTCGATATGTTCAAAGCAGTCTGATACAAATGCTCCCATGGACTATAAGATTCGTAATGATTTTAAGATGGACAAATAATAATTATGTTGAAACAGCTCTAATGATTATTAGTCATATTTTTTCCGAAAATGATATACTTTCGTATTGCATCAAAGGTTTTCGGAGGGTCTAGGGGGAACGTTTAAAAACCCTAGAACTAGGTTTCGGGGATTTGGGGGTGTCTAATAATTAAATATCGTAAGTTTGGAATAAGAGTGCCACAAAACGAAAAATTTTGGTTTTATTTTATTTTTTTCCTTGGAAGCCGTCATTCAAATTTTGTTGAGAAAAATGCAAAATTTTTAGTTTCAATATTTTCCGTAATAGTAATTTATTTTTGTTTTTGATGAAAAGGTGTCTCAATTAAATTCACACTTTAATTAACAATTTTTAAACCAGAAAGACAAGTAGTATTGACTAAGAAAATATCCGAATATCATGTTTTAAAGTGAGGTAGAGACTGTGATAAACCTAAATAGGCGAACTTTAAATGCTCCTCCTGTAAATTTACACTTTTACGTATTGTGGCACTCTTCTTAAAAGCAAATTATACATTATAAAAATATACATTTCTTTCCCGCCATATTATGGGACTTCTATCTGAACCCTTCCTTTGGATCAAATTATCTGAAATTCGGTATGAACGGTTGTTTTGTAGGCAGAACAATACCATAAAAGTGGAGATACATTCAGTCAAAATGTTTGCACTTCAACAGCCCCACCCAGTTGAGTTAATGTGTCAGAAATTTGTACGTGAATTGATTCGGTGTTAGAGATGTGTTTGCTGGAGGTATCAACTTCTTTCTCCCACTCCCGCCATTTTGATATTATCATTTATTTTGTATTATAGTGAAAATATAACCTGTACTACTAACGCTTTTTATATATTATATGCTATTTTTTTGTTGTAATATTTTTACCTTTTTATTGATTTGATATTGTCGTTTGTTCAATAAAGTAGAAAAGTTATTGCAAAGTACATGATTTTTTTTTTTGTTATTTCCAGTTTCCTTAATAATTTCCCTATCCTTTATTCTTCTTTCTTTGTTTAGTTATTATTATTTGATACGATTATTGTACTGGAAAAAAATTTTTGCTAATTTTATTTTTTCATTCTGTTATTTAGTAAAGAAAAAAAAAAATGAAGTCCAATAATAAATAACTCGCGTGACATGAAAACTAGCATAAATGAAAACAGAAGATTGGACCCAGATAGAAACCGGCTGTCTTTGATACATCGAAGGTCTTTAAAAGGACATTGGTAGACCTCAGCCATCCAACTCCAGGATCAAAGAAGTCCTAGAAGGATGAGTCCGAAATTTAATAACCGACTAGAAACGAAAATAGTACTCAATACCTGAGCTACCAAAGACAGGATTAGATATGGTTCGACGAGCCCCATAAAAGGTCCCCACTTTATTATTAAAAAACTTTATCAGTTTTCTCAAAAAGGCCAACTTTATTCTACCTTTATAAAGGCTCTTTCAAAAGGATGTTAACTATGATCCAACCAATTTCTTTACTGGTCCAGACTCATTGGTTGTTATTAGAGCCCGAATTCTCGTGCAATTGCACTTTTTTTTTCGTTAGCTTGAAATCGATGGTGGATAAGATAATTGCACGAATTAAGGCATCCGGATTAACATATGTAAGCTTTATTATGCACGAAATTGCACGTTTTATATTTTTACTGCACTAAATTGCACAGTTAACTCGTAATTAATTTTTTTTTTTTGTAAATTGATTGAAAATATAAACATTGAACCAAAATTACATAGGGCAGAAACAAGAAGTAATACGTTACTGCATATAACACATTAAAATTGAAATTTGTTTTGCTCTTTTTAGATTCGTGGAAAGCCAGTTAATCCTTACCAATCCATTCACTTCCTTTTATTTTCTACAGTGTTATACTCAGTCTATAGTTGGCAAAATAATTATGCATACCACAATTTTTCGGACTAAGATATTTTCAATAATTTATTGAAAATAAATTAATTAGTGGATATGAAAACAAACAATATCCCGCATAAATTTTTACGATTAAAGGTAATTAAAAATTCGTACAACCTAATTAAAAACAGATATCGGAAATTGGTCGAGCAAAAAAATTATTCATGCTGTAACAGTTGTGATATTAACTAGTTAGTTATCTGCTCATGGTTTTCATCTAATTAATTATATTTTATTCAAATATAAACTCAAAATTGTAAAATACAATTCATCAAAATGGATCGTAAATCCAAATGAATGGTTCAATTATTTAGACTAGGATTGAATTATCCATATATCGGCAGAAATTTGGGATTATTTCCCTTGACCATGCGATATTAAAAAAAATATCAGTTGGCAATAAAAAACACTTAGTCAGAAAATTGCGTTATCGAGCCTATCGTGCATCAGGTATGGTCGTGCAAAAAATAGCAAAAATATCCTAATAAGAGCTCGTGAGGTTTTCACATTTTACATAAGAAAGCTTCAACCTACCCTTCCAAGAAAAAATAGTTATTTATGAAAGAAATCCAAATATGTAGATTTTTTGTTTTTGTTCTTTTTAAGCATACACGACGTAAATGACTGAATTTTATTTTTTGTTACACATTTTTCCAGGTTTTGGCATTTTGATTGCACGTTTTACAATTTTTTTACTGCACGAAATCCGGCCTCTAGTTATTATAATAGATATTATCAATAATTACGATTTGAATAAGAATTTTTATTTATAAATACATACTATATTATTATTCCTTTCTTTTCGAATTCCATTCGCAAACTTTCCTCTACATTTTACCCTACATCATTTCCAGTTAATAATTATTATTGAAAGATCATTGACAAGCACCCTTATATCAATTGAGCATACAAAATGAAAGAGGTGCAACTCACGAACCAAAAGTCAGAAATGCTAATAGTTGTACTCCTATCATCGCAATGAGCAACCAGACCTGGAATAATCAGACCAAAGCAATAGAAACAATTGATGATTTACCAGCAATGGGTGTTAAGGGAAAGACCCTGGGGGCTTCTATATACAACCTGACCTTTGTATGATGTTTTTTTCTAACAAAAAACATTTTTTAAATTGTTACAATTTTATTCTGGATGTGCGAAATATTTAGTCAGCCAGATCCACATGTAGTTTGATCGATGCTTTTGTCGAGTGGATGAAGGTGTAATGTTAAAAATTGAAAGTTTTGAAAAAAAACGATTGATAAAGTATTTATACGTGATTTTTTAAATACATGATCCATCATCCACTCAAGAGAGAAATCATTCGTTTAACCAAGAAACTTTGGTTGTCAATACTACAATGTGAAGATAAGCACATAACATATTCATTCGTAATTTCAGATAATTTGTTAAAAAGAACCTTTATCAACTTCTGCCTTCAATTATTTTTCATTCATTTATTCATCCATTTAATTATTCAAAAATGATGTAAAAATAATGCCATTAAAATTGCCTGCATGATTTGAGAATAAATCAAACAAAAAATTAAATATAAATGATGAGCAAATACAAATCAGGTTAAAGGGAAAATTAAATTTTTTTTATGAGATGCAATATTGTTACTTTTTTTAAATTAAAGGGGAAATATGTTTGGCCATCCATCTCTTTTATTACTACATTTTCATTAAATGAAATTCATTTTATAGAATTTTTGTACTTTCCAAAGCTTCCAAAAGAAGAAGAATTCTCCACTTCCAAACATAACAGATTTTCATGAGGTTGGGTATCCATGCTATATACGGGTAGCTATACTTAATGCTAACTAGAAAAGTGAATAGAGATAGCCCTCCTATCGTAGTATAACCCATTGAGAAACTAGCCAGAATGAATAATAAAATTAATATTCCTGAACGCTCTGAAATTTTATTTAAAGGTTATTGTTATAAATACGTTTTTTTGTTGTTATTCTTAAAATTATTTGTATTCCCGACTACGGAAATAACTTTTATGTATTACAATCCTATTTGTCGTAAGAGACGGAATATACTTGCACATTTACTTACACGCATTGGTGGATTGTTAGTGAAGTTGACGCCCACGAAAATTGAAACTTGGTGTAGTAGTCGGGTGCCTTCAACACCCAAACGAAAATGGAGACTCTTCTTTATTCGATACATTTATTTATTTTATGTATGTTTACATGCACACATACAAGGAGCTTTGTGTTTTTTGACATGAACAGATAAACAGGACAAGGTACAAAGGGCCGTGACGTATAGTGGAAGGCACCCGACTACTACACCAAGGTACAATATTCATGGGCGTCAACTTCACTAACAACCCACCGATGCGTTTAAGTAGATATCCCAGTATATTACGTTCCTTAGGACGAATAGGGTTGTAAGATATAAAAGTTATTTCCGTAGTCGGGATTAATTAATTACAAAAAAATTAAAAAAAAAATTAAAGTTAATTTTTTATTAAATTATTTTTTTTTTTTACTTTTCGTTTTATTGTATCATGGTATAAATATATAAACCAAATATTTTGACTTTCTAGGTTAGGTATTATAGATAGACATAGGTAATTACTGCATCAATTCCTCCATAGTCAGAACTATCTTAAGTTATAAAATTCGAAAAAGCCAAATTTAGAAATAAAATGGTTTGAAGCGGCGAAAGGTTGAACTTTCTTCGAGTATTGCACTATCTCTATTTGTGGTATTTCAGATATTGCTTATCAGCTGTTCAATTATAACCTCTTACAGCTATGTTAATGCTTCTATGCAATGCAACTTTTTCGCAACTATTTGATTAGTCATTTTTAGCTGCTGATGTGAGTGGTGCGGTTTGTATTTGTGCGATCTAATTAGATTATTTGACTAGTTAGATATTTACTGGTTTTTGAGAGACATAAGGCTTACAATTATTAAATCAATTAAGATAATAACGTAGGTAATGAAATTACTCACATTGCAGCGGTAGGAAGTAGAAGGAGGCGACGAAGCCGTGTCCCGGCCACTCGGAGCTGGTGGTGAACTGGATGTGGAGCTGCCTACCGGAGGACACCAGTTCAGCGTTGGTGAGGTCGTTGCAGAGCGCTCCAAGAACTGGGGACAGAGGGCCACCTCCGTCGTGGGCTCGTACCACGTCGTCCGCCAGGAGGCAGCTGTAAAGACAAAGGTAGAAATATATTAGGTACAAGTGTAGTAAGAAATATTTGTACCTTAGTAAGTGTATTCTCAAAGTTGCTGACCCTCAGCAATGTGTGGCACAGATCTAATAAACATAAGCTTAGTCAGAAAAGAGATTGGGTACATGGAAGTGAAAAAGAAAGATACTGGGTCGTTGTATTTAGTGGTTTGAAAATATAGTAAAATCCTGTAATATTATTCTAAAGGGATATGTCCCGGAATAAATAAATAATTTATTATTATTATTATTTATGTAATTTTTATTTATTTCATTTATTATTTATATTTTATCCTCTGGGCTTAGACCTGCCCTCAGGGAAAAATAGGAGTTACAACATTATAATGTTGCATTTCGTCTCCCATTAAGATCTAAACTAATACCTACTTGTTTCCGTAAGCCATTTTTTCGAAGAAATAAAATCCACGCCATGAATCAAATACAAGTTGTTTCAACGGGTAAACATAATTCCAAACTCTTTTTACCAAAGGAAAGAACTTCGTGAAATTTTATTTGATTTCTTTGGAATAGTTCAAAAAGTATAAGCTGTTAAGTTGATCCAGAGACTGACCAATTCCAACGCTTTTCCGTTTATTTTTTTTTCTTTATTGCTTTTTACTTACTTTTTTCTTTTTACTTCTTATATAATTGTAAAACAAAAGACGATTGGAATCTATAATGTTCGAACATAAAAAAAAAAAAAAAAAAAGGTATAAAAAGACTACATGAATTATGACCATTCTCTAAACTTTTCTCATAAAGAAAGTTCTAGTTTCCCGCTATTTAGGAGTTAGAAACTTTTACAACTTTTCGTCGCCTCGGAAAATCTGTATTCATTGCCTGAATGGGACCTTTTGCAGGCTATTCAACCTGATAGCAAAAATTTATTGCAGTCTATTTCTAATGTTGATTAGTCTCTAGGAATAATTTCTCGTGACGCTGTAGGGTTTATTCATATCACGAATAGTTTAAATAGTATCATTAATATCATACAATTATATAAAAGGACAGCCAGTTTTTTGTTTGTATGCGCTAACCGCAAAACTACTTAACCAATTTTTCCCAAATTTTAACTATATCGTCTTCACGGCCCCCAAAGGTTTAGCAATAGTAAAATCTACCGATTTTTAATTAAAATGTTATTAAAAAAGTGATCAATAAATTGTTAAGAGAAAAAATGTCTAAGTTGCGGACCTGTTGTAGACATGACAACTTCATACCCATGGAAGCAGGCTGCAAAAACTTTTTAATAAGTTTGAAATTATTTGTTGAAAAGAAAAAATAACTGATGTGCACAACACGTGATTTCCTTGTACGCCTCTTAAACTATAAATCGGTGGCTCAAAAAATAATCCTGAATTTGGTTACTAGTTTCCGAAGATTGTAGAATCTCAAAAACGATATTCGGCGTCGCGACATCCAACTATTGACACGTACACACACACACTCTTGTTTCTGGAGGTCTCATGATAACTGACATTTACAAGAGATTTCTTCGTGTTCCGTGACAACATTTAAACTGTCAATATCACTAGATAAAGCATTGGAAATCGACAGTTTCGACATTTTAAGCGGAAAAACCCACTCAACTTATATCTTATTCTCCTGCTTGACTAGTTCATATCACAAATGTGGAGGAAAACCAGTATTTTACAATCAATTTAAACACTTAAAACAAGTAATAAAATTATTTAATTAGAGTGGAAAAAATTGCGTTTATAACCTTTATCACCGAAACAGTATGATCTCTGCAATAAATTTCAATATACATTTTGATGTAAGTTTCTTATGACCTTCAAGTAAAGTACCCCTTTCGGATCTTCAATTTCAGCCAAAATCTATTAAATTACTGATATTGATATAAGAGTCTAGTTTACCAAATTTGAGATGTTTTACATTATATTTTAATATATTGTTTGATGAAAGTCTAATATGACCTTCAAGTAAAGTACAACTTCCGGTACAGTAAGTAAACCGTTTTTGAGTTATGCGAGATACGAACGTACATACGTACAGATGCCGCGACGAAACTAATCAAAATGGATTCAGGGATGGTCAAAATGGATATTTCCGTCGAAATCTGAAAACCGAAAATTTTCACGATTACAATACTTCTTTTACTTCGTACAAGGAAATAAAAATATTGATTTATGAAAGAAATCAAAATATGTAGATTTATTGTTTTTGTTCTTTTTAGTCATAAACGACGTAAATGACAGAATTTTATATTTCGTTGCACATTTTGGAATTTTTATTGCACGTTTTACAATTTTTTCAAGAATAATATAATATAATATTTGAACGAAATCCGGGCTCTAGTTATTAAAAATATAAAAATTTGTTGCAGTTATCACAAATCCAAACATGCAAATATGTTAGAGTTGATCTTCGTGAGGAATGTTTCTCCCATGGCCAATTGTATGTAGGGTTTTCCAGAAAGTTAAATCCTAAAAAACAAGTCATTTTTATAGCAACAGGTGACAAAACTCGAAAAATAACTTATTCAGAAATCCTATAAATTAATTTTTTTTTCTCTTGCAATTGCATCGTTAACAAAGGCCAATCATTACAAGTATGTAGATTTAAAGTATCCATGTTTTTTCATTATTCTGACAATAATAAGATGTTCCCATGTAGGCAATAATGTTCATCTTGGAGCCAATCAGAAGATGTAATATTGAGATCAAACATAATAAATGCATCAGTGGACTGAGTTTGGAGAAAGAGTTCTTCAGTAACTGACCAATGATCATGGCAGAGTTGAAATTTTGATAATGGTTTATTTCAGTTATATTTTATACTACTGTGCGACATTTTATTAATTTATTATAAGCATAATTTTGTATTAATTAGAGAGTATTTAAATTAGATTTATTAATAAAGTATATATTAATGTAATACAGGAAGAGGTATATAGAAATAATCTATTTAGCAAAAGGGGAAAAAAAGAAAAAGATTATATGAAAACCGCTGAAAAAAATATATATACAGTTTTATTATATATTATGAATGATTTAATTATGCTATTTATTTATAAGAACTTTTACAAATTGTCTATATGATGTTAATAGTATGCTGTGTGTATAGCAACCCAATACAGTCGGCAAGCACATCTTTAATCATAAAGTGTTTCTCTCTCTGTTAATCACCAAATACCCCTAGAACTTCCCAGATGGAAAGAGGATTCTACGACAACTCTAAACTCTTTCCGAAACATAAAATAGAACTTACCCTTTTCCTAATCGTAAAAATAAGCCTTCTTTCGAGATAAATTATTTTGGGAATCCGTTCAATCTAAGTGAGTGGTTTTTCCCCCTAGGTGCGGGCAATATATAAGAGCTCTATGTTAAGTACGAAACTCGCCCAGATAGATGTATCTTACCTGGCGGTCTTCATCTCACCCCCTTTTTCTATAAGTGTTTATCTCACCTCAATTTATTACATATTAAATAACACTCAATAACATTTCACGGCAGTTTTCCGAGCCATTTAATATCCATGTAAGTCACTGAACTTCTAAGAAAAAATAAAGAAATTTTGAGATTACTATGTTTCACATAAAAACTTGGCCCATTGAATAAAAAATTAAATTCAATATATCGTAGAATAAACACTTCAAAATTATATATATATATATATATATATATATATATATATATATATATATATATATATACATTTTTTTTTCTAAAATTTTTCTCATTAAAATATACTGAACATTCGTACATTCTGAACATTCTAATACCCGTTCCTAGGGTATTTTTGAAGAGCTAAGTGGAAGAACATGTTATGTTACAAACAGAGAAAGTTTAATTCAATGATTTTTTTATTCCAAGTTTAGAGTTGGATCACTCAACTTTCAACTTCTGAAAACAGCTACAATTTAAGGTTAAGAGAAATTAAAATTGGTGCTATGTAGAAAGAAATATTTGAAATATTCTCCTAAGCAAAAATCCCTATTTTTCCTAAAATGCCACATAACATGTTCTTCCACTGTACTCTTCAATTAAAATCAATATTTTGCCGAATCGGACATCGAAATTAATACTACAAATAACTCTATTATCAATTATAAATAGTACATTGCAAGTATACTGTTATTTTCCATGAATACAGTGCAGGTATTGATAATAATATGTGGAACCGGTTACGAGTGATGGCACTTTGTCTATTTGGTTAGTCTCTATTATTCCTGTTGAAATGACATTCGTAAACAGTTCAACATCTACAGGAATGGATATTATATTATTATCCTTTATCCTCTATTGTATTAGTATATGAATTATACTAATATAATAGAGGTTATTAAGAAGAGTTTTTGAACAATTTTTTCGACCAGATGATTTCAGATGATCAGTGCCATCAATAAACATATTAAAATTACAAAAATAAATTACAGTAACTTTTTATAATTTTAATTATTGAAGCTGCAATCTATGCAATAAAAATCTTGCATACGTGGGTGGCATGGGAAGGAAGTTATCCCGTTCAGCATTGCGAGTACTGTATACACTGCCCCGTTTTCAAAACCTGCAGCTCATTTTCGTCTGGACAATAAGAGCTCCTTAATAATTAAGGCTAAATAAATAAATGTTATATTTTTCCCAGTGATTAAAAACTTGGGAAGAGCCCTCCCACTCGTATTTAATAAGTTTGAAACATTTAAAAATGAAGGGTAATAAATGTTAATCACAAACAATAATAATTATACAACAATATTACAGAAATATACACAAAATAGAAAAAAATAATAAGAATTAAAATTGAAAAATTATAATAAGAATTAATAGAGAAAAAATAATAATTTTAATTTGATTATGTCGTTATCATTCCAGATGATTACTAAATAGAAAAAACGGGAGTGAAATTTTTCGAAAGTGATAACGAACTAATAGGGTAATCATCATAAAACCAACGAATAAAGGCCTTAGAGGTCGACCGAAACCGATGGGAGGATTGTGTGGATGATGATGATGATGATGATTTGGGGATTCAGTGAAGAGTAATGCTTAATGGTGTTATCGGGCATCAAACTTTTGGAGTCATTATGTCTTCTGAGTATTATCAGTATTATTAACAATTTGTAGACACTTTCCCACTATATTTTCCTCAAAAATACATCTTCTTTGGTAAAATACTCGATCTATAAAGAACATACAATATTTCAGGAAGTTAGTGTTTAGTACACGAGTGCAGACGTGACACGGCAAACATTAACGCTACAGCAGCACCCTAAGTTTGGACTGAAGTAGTGGCTAACTCAGGACTTACAACCTCAGCGGGGCTTATCTCTCAGGCTGCAACGCTGACTTAGGCCAAACTTCGGGAGGACTTGTATCAACCAAATGCTTTATGGGACATATTCCGGGGCATAATTGCATATATGAAATTGTGGCCCATATTTTTTTAAATTTTTATATTTACAGATGGTGTTAATTTATTTTTTTTTATTTACTTCTTCAAACATTAATCTTGTGCGAAGGCCCTTTATTTGATGCATGTTTTATACTGTCCGATTTCAGAGCCTTCTTCAAACGTTTGGAGGCCAGTGGCACTTTATGATATGGGGTCCTCCAGATTAGAGAATTTATTTTCTGAGGAACTTTGGGTTATCAACAGAAATAAACATCATACTATAGCTCGCCCACAATTAGATGGATGTTTGAGGACGAACTCATGCTGCACTAATTTTAAGTTGAAACTAACGTTGTTTTATTCTATTTCCTTAATTTCGGATTCTATTTTAAAAATATTTACTAGCATATACATATATTACAAGATAGTATTGTTATGTTATAATATATGTGCATATTGGTAAATATTTTGGAAATAAATTCCGAGGGTATGAAAAAAACAACATTAGTTTCAACTTACAATTATAACCGCACGAGTTCGCCATCAAACTGCCATCCAGTTGCGGGGCGAGCTTCAGTTTTATTTGATATTTGAAAAATAACAATCATTAAGAAAATGAGCTAAAAACTGGAAGGGGGTCCTATGTATCGCCCGAAATGGTCCATAGGTAATGATGTCTCTGTCCACATTGTGTATTTAATTTGTTGTATTCAAAACAATAAATATAGTATCATTTGGACAAAAGAATAAAATAAATAATAAAATAAAAAAAAACCAATGAACTACTACATAAAGCTAAAAATGAAATAAAACAAAATGATGAAACAATCAAAAAAAGAGCAATAAACAAGATAAAACAAACGGTAAAATTAACAAAACAAACAACAGTAGAATAAAAAAAAAAAAAAAAAATATATATATACATATATATATATATATATATATATATATATATATATATATATATATACATATATATATATATATATATATACATATATATATATATATATATATATATATATATATATATATATATATATATATATATATATACATATATATATATATATATATATACATATATATATATATATATATATATATATATATATATATATATATATATATATATATATATATATATGTGTGTGTGTGTGTGTGTGTATATATGGCATTAGAGTGTACATGTGTGTGTGTGTGTGTGTGTGTATATATATATATATATATATATACATACGCTGCCATAAATTTTTGAAAAGGATTAATTTGTTTTTGTTTGTAATGAAGACAATGAGAACACATTTTAGGTATTAAATTTCAATTTAATACATTCGGCAATATTTTGTTCTTATTTTACACAAAAAAACAAATCGATTGGAATATGGGAACCTACAAAAATCCATACACAGCAAACGCAGAAAACAATTATATAAAAAATCATTGAAATTTTCGGAGACGTGTCTAATATTTTTCAACTAAGTATCAACAAAAAAAGTTTCATTGAAATCGACGATGCCCAGATATGTAGCCTCCCCTTCAAATAAAATTTCGCTTGCGGCAAGTGCCCTCTTGGCTATTATAACGATAGTATTTGATACTATTGTGATGGGATCTCGATGGGATCAGGATGGGACATTCAACTTCTTGTAGGCTGTTTGTAGGCACAGCTGAAACTTGCGAAAAAAATGTAAGAGTTGGTGAGCCAACAAATATTGTCTCTCTATAGTTTGGAAAATTGATAAAGAACAAAATACCAGCACTATTTTGGATCACATTCAGCCAGGACCTGGCAATGCAATACAGTGTCAGCTAATTAGTAACAGCTGATTAATTAAAGAAGATTAACGGTAGACAGCGCCAGTAGCCCAACATATACTAACAGTAAATTGGACACAAACAAACATTATCAAATTAAATATCACAAAATATATTTCTTCTAAAAATAAATAAACGTACTAAAGAGAAGCAAAATAACCATACACCTGCTTAGACCTAATAAAATTAAATACAAAAATTATTTACAACATACTACACATCTACATAATTACAATCAGGTAAATTAAATTAAAGTAAAGTGATGAAATTTACTATTTCTTCACCAGCTTTATGAAATAGTTGAATTAATAAGCTAATTATTCAGCTAGATAGTTTAATTAATAAAAATTAACTTATTTATTGATTAATTATAGTGTTTCAGTTAACACTATATTTTATTTATTTTTGCTAATATGTTGTTAGCCCGACTTATGACGAAAATAAGTAAGGTCTAAACTTGGTTTTTAATGTTGTCTTCTACATCCTGCATAAATGGTTAAATTAAAAACCAAACTGGTTTCTCATAAATTAAAATTTGAAACAGCTCTCTTGAAAAGTCATAGTTTTTATCTGAAATACTTAAACACCGGGGCTAGAGATTCGATCATATGGCGAGTGATATTGATTCTTAATTTATGTCGGTTTAAAAATTATAACATCACTACTATATATTATTACGGTAGTATAGATAGATCCCTTTTCCGGCTCTCAGGAGCGATGGATTTTGATGAATGAGGTATCAAAAGAAAGAGAATTTCATAAAGAAGTGACGAATTCCAATTTTGTTTCTTAAATTCTTACTAGGGCTTAAATAAAAGTGAAGAAAAAACTGGAAGGTTTCAAAGATTTGATGACTTAGAGTCGGCGGATCGAGACGGGATAAGTTGGGTTTTAAAGATTTTGACGCGGGCATCAAGATCATATACGCTCCCATGGAGCGTTTTAAATCTTAAAACCTACCGTTTTTGAGATAACGCACGATATAGTTCCGCCCGGGCCTCATGCCATCATGCGTAGGTGTTGTTGTCATGACAACTTTATATCAATTTGAGTCTGTTTACAAACACTTTTAATGAGTTTAATATGTTGTTTCCCATGTCCATCCCCAAAGGACACTGTTAAATATGAATAATACATATAGAAAATGTCATAGCTAGATCTAATTGCCTAACTGCTAAATTGAAGAGATGTTTTCCGGTGGAGTGAGCTAATTACTTATTAAGTATGAACTGTAACTTCAACATAATCATTACAAACTATATAGTTTCACTAAATCTGTATGTTAAATAAACGTTTTTGGTAATATTATATTGTTTCTCTAATATCACTTACGCCTCTAATGTATTAGGGATTAGAATAAGCATTGATATCTAATGCGAGAGTACTCGCCCGGGTGTACTAGTTTAAATATATATGCTTAAAGGAAATACGTTAATAAACATATCTTAATCAGTGTTGATAAATTACAAATACAACTTGGAAACAACCGCGTTTCAATTAAGTCAACCGAAAATTCAGAAAAATATTTTCCCAAGTTCGAAAAGTAAACGTGACATTTTCTACCAAGAGGGTTGTGCGATACTTACCCTACGATTTTGGCGAAACTTGGAGTGAAGATAAAGTTTTGAAGGGTCGTCCTGATTACTTGAAGAAGTTAGCAGGCGCTGTTCGTCACCACATCTTTAAAAGTATTTAAAGTTTCATATGAAGTTCATATGAAGTTTATCTTCATAGTATTTTCGTTGCGAAATATGGGTCGAATAATATTTTAGAAAACGTTAATTACTTAATGGCAGCCATCTTTAATGGTCTAATAATACGAATTTTCAACAGATGAATCAAGATGTCATCAATGTGATAGAAGTATCATTATCTCAAAAAATGATGGAAAATTGGGCCTCTCGTATTCACGCTACGGTAGAAACCTGAGGCGGTCTTTGAATGATGTGGTATTCCATACATAATATCGAAGGGTGAGCCTTAAAAAAATAAAATATAATCTATTTGTAAACAATCATTTTTTATTTTTTTTTATTTCAATTTACTCTTTTCCTATAATAGACAAACCCTTTAGTATTAACCAATTGCCTCTGTACATAGTTCTATCTGTTCACTAAAAAAGTCCATCATCAGATATAGGCATCGTCTTCTACCTGATAGCTGCATAACTGGTATATTATCTAGGAATATAGTATAGTATATCTATAGTATAGTATCTAGGAGTATAGGAATGGATTGAAAGAAAATCTTTACATGATCTGACTTCATTTATGCCAATTAGTAACCTCCAGAGTCCAAATGTTGATTTATAAAGAAATAAGTCGTCATCCTTTGTTTTTACTTCCTTGTAAAGAAAGTATTGTAATCGCGAAAATTTTCGGTTTTCAGATTTCAACGGAAATATCCATTTTGACCATCCCTGAATCCATTTTGACTAGTTTCGTCGTGGCGTCTGTACGTACGTACGTACGTTCGTTCGTTCGTATTTCGCATAATTCAAAAACGGTTAGCCGTAGAAAGTTGAAATTTCGTATTTAGGATTGTTGTAAAATCTAGTCGTGAATCTCCATTTTTGGTTACTGCTTGATCACAGGAAGTGGTACTTTACTTGAAGGTCATAATTGATTTTTATTAAAAATTATATTAAAATACAAAACTTCTCAAATTTGGTATTTATAACTTATATATTGATTTAAACAGCATACTAGATTTTGGTCTAAATTGGAAAACCTGAAGTGGTACTTTACTTGAAGGTCATATTAGACTTTTTATAGAAAATTTTTGTAACCCCCCTCAAAATTTTAGGATGTTTAACGTTTCAAGATTCGAAAGCTAATGAAATTCCCTACAAAACGAAATAAAAATCATTTAAATCGGACCATTATTAGCTGAGATATTGCGTAAGGAACTTCTGAGACGGATTCTTCTGGCGGCTAGTCATCCTGCTTCCTGACTTATTTATTGGGCTTCTGATTTCCTCGTATCTCTCTGTTTTATTCTTCCTTGGATTATTTCTTCCTTTAGCTTCCTTAGTCGGAAACTAGTAACCAAATTCAGTCTCACTTTTTGAGCCACGGATTTATAATTTAATAGGCGTACAAGGAAGTCAAGTGTTGCTCACATCAGATATTTTGAATTGGTTGCAGTTAGGTCCGAGTCGTGATGAACACTGATATTGATTTTAAGAAATAATTCTAGATCGTAGAGCTACAGGGAGTTTCGACATAAGGCTTGGAGCTTTGTGATCTTGAAGTCGCACAACTAGGAGTCTTGTGAGACATCAACATTAAAATCTCCTAGTATGATCCTAACCATGTTTTCCGACATATAATGATCGGATCAAACGCGTTCAACCGATGAGGTTTAGATAGATACACAAATCCTATAAGATACACGTTCAAATACGCAACATCGTCGGCACTCGTCGAGCCACGAAATCTTGAGATCAAACATAAATACTGAAAATGATAATAAATATCTGTTATGTTATTATTTATGTTCGTGTAAATTTATCAAAATTTCGAAAAGCGTACAATATTCAAGATTTTATAACAAAAATCGTCTCAAAATATCGTTATTTTTTTGTTCGTTATTTCTCGAAAAATATAGAACCAAATTAAATGAAAATTCATGTGTTTTATGAAATGATAAAAAATCATGAAACTTTAAACAAATTAAAAACAAATTAATTAAAAGTTAATAATTTGGAATGATTTTGTTACAATCTTTTATGCGGGATTCATTGAAATTTTCTTTGATTCATTTAATCAGAATATAGATTTTTTTTTAAATATATCAACTGAAATAAAGAAGTAGTTGCTAAATAAGACTAATGATTTATAATTTAATACGATATTGAGAACACATGTTAATAATAACAATGGAAAATAACGTTGATTTGAATCAAGTTAGTGTCGGACTCCCTCCTATAGTCGAGATGACAGCCTAGATCCTTGAGCCAGAATGAATCCTCTAGTACCTCAGGATGGATCCACCTATTTTCGTCGAGCACCTGCGATTACCTGGAGGTATCTGGAGGTTGCTTGCGGCGTCCTTCGCTCTTCTGGAGTTCATCACCTACGAATTCTTGTTTGTGCTCTCTTGCTTACTTCTCTCCTCGCACCAGTCGCATTTGAATGATTGCGGAGAACGCTGCGGGGCCTTGTGCTATTTCGTTTTGCCGCTGATAGCGCAGGTTTTCGACGCTTTCTTTTTCTTGGTCGTCATGGTTTCAGACGTGATGGTCTTCATATCCATTGGGAACGAAGACAGATGGTTGCTCCGGAAAGCCATTCATGTACATTACGCGTTAGTGTTGTTTGACGTCATGCGCATCAGTGGACGTGCAATGAAAGGGCTTTGGTGTAAAGTGGCCACCGTCGCTTTTGAGTTGGCCGTTCAGTGGATCAGCATCGTCGTCTTCATTTGTTATTATTGGGAACTGCTCCGAATGAGATGACAGAAATAAACCTATCAAGTTCTATTTCTGATCTTCATTTTTACACGTTCATACGTGTTTGTAAAATCATAGGCTGTGATATTGTACTAGTGATTAAAGGTAGTTTTATTTTTAAAATATTTTTTTTTCTTGTCATTGACCTAAGGCATAACAACTAACCAACTCCGATAGTGCTAAATAACTTCAATCCTGGCCTCTGCTGCGATACTCCACTCAATATTATCCTAAGAATCCACTTCTACAAAAAAAAAAAAACAGGTCACTGTTTTATCAAGGGCTGTGCAAACTTCCACGCGAACAAGTTTGAACATGATCCCGAACATGCCATTGAGCTTAAGTATGATTTTGTAGGACCCTGGCAGACAAGTTTTGAGGCCACCTAATCTTATTACTCAAAATTTGAAGATGTGGCTGTTTGTTATACATAATAATACAATGCTAGTTTTAAACTGTATTACTATATTATACATATGATATAATTTGATATTGTAGAAAATAATGAAACTCTATTACAATCCTAAATAAAAAAAATAAAAAACAGGCGGATGGTAATGTCGAGTTCCGAGGATCAACCTGGGGTGAAAAATTGTTTATATTGACCATTCACCGGTGAATGTCGGCAAATTCCAAATGACTTCCGGTGATTATCGGAAACTAGAGGTCGTAACTGGTTTTGGGCTCCATTGATTGTCGGAAACGCAAGGTTCCAAATGTTTTTGACCCTGTTCGTTTGTTTTCTTGGCTTTTCGTCAGTCTTACGGAAAGTTTAATAGCGTGCGTGCCATGTCGACCGTGGTCGTACAGATCCTCGTAATGTGTTAGCTGTTGTTGTCGGAATAGAGGATTCAGACTTTTATAAATTAGCAAACAAAAATGGTACCTTGAAGCAGCTTTTCGCCCGTAATCAGTTCTTGTAAAGTAGTTATTTTCGATGGATGAAGTTTCAACTCAAGAAATGTCGCTAAGAGAAGCAACTTCTGCTAATTCGAATAGTGGAGGGCAAGGCTATACACGTTGTAACTGCAAAAATTAAGTTTTCTACGGCTAAATACGGCTGTAAAAGCAAGGGGCTTTTATGCAAATCGGAGTGTCATGGTAGTTTAGGTTGTTGCAATAAATAAGACACTCATATTTTCTCTTTCTTTATTGATATTAGTTTAGATGTGTTCCGTAATTTTCAATGTCTAACTGTTTGTTTTAAGTTCAACAATTATTTTACTAGTAAATAAATATAAGCTATACAGTATATTTATATATTTTGTTGATTATTATATTACATTATATATATATATATATATATATATATATATATATATATATATATATATATAATGTATCATAATAATCAACAAAAGAATGTATTCCAATAGAGTAAGAATCCTGAAGATGAGAAGGGAAACCTCGAAAGGTTGGTGATGAATTAATAAGAAATAAACAATAAAGGAAGAATGGCTCACAAGTTATTTACGAATTTTATACTTCCTTAAATAATAAGATTATCATCATAAAGAAAATTATGATCTATAAACAAGTTTTATAAAAATCTTGATTTACCAGTAGAAACCTAGTTATCATTCTTCATTTACTTAAAAAATTGAAAGAAATATCAGCATAAGTAAAACGTCACTGAGGAGCGTTTTAAAATTTAACTGGCAAGTTTAATGCTAAAATTCTTAAATAATTCAATTATGTAATATCGATAAAAAGCTTTTAATTTAATTGAAAGGAAAAAATGTTTCGTAGTAATTTAAAAAAAAAAAAATTTGCTTTTATAAAAATCATAACAGAACTTTTACAATGTTAATTTAGTTTTTCTCAAAGCTCTTGTTTTATGGGAGAAACTTTTTTTTTTTTAATAAATGATTTGACTTACTAAATAGTCAAAAAATTTTAAAACTAATTATTTCTGCTTCTCCGTTTTATTTCTTTTAAATTGAAGTAACTTATAAATAAAATTTAAAAATCAAACTTCCTTACAACTATTACAATTTTAAAATAAAGAAAATAAATTAAATTGAAACAAAGCAAGTAAATAAGTAACTACTCACTTTTAAACCTCATGTAGACACACACCTGTGAGTTGACTAAACTACATACTGGCCATCTAGCTAAGTGGTATTGCATATAGCACACTATTAGGTCTGTTAAACTGAGTATTTTATTTAACTTGTTTTATATTGTGATGTTTAGCATCTTATGAAACTCGAAGAATAGCACGATTTAGTATGGTAATGAGTGAGTACCCTTATGATGTTTAATTTAATCGAATAATACCTCATACTAGTTTACCAACTGAATTGCGTAGGTAATTAGGCTTTCGGGTCAAACAACCTATTTTCTTCTGAAATTTACATCTGTACGTCCAATTTTCTGATTTTGATTTTACTATCGTATTTACATAATTCTGGATATATTTTTCTAATACAAGTATAGTAAAAGAGGTAAAAGGGTAATAAAATATGCAATACTTCGTATATAAAGATTAACTTCTTTTTACTTCCTTGTACGAAGTAAAGGAAGTATTGTAATCGCGAAAATTTTCGGTTTTCAGATTTCGACGGAAATATCCATTTTGACCATCCCTAAATCCATTTTGACTAGTTTCGTCGTGGCGTCTGTACGTACGTACGTTCGTTCGTTCGTATCTCACATAACTCAATTTAGGATAATTGTATAATTTAGGATTGTTGTAAAATCTATTTGCAAACCTCCCTTTTTGGTCACTGCCAAATCACCGGAAGTGGTACTTTACTTGAAGGTCATAATTTCCATCAAAAATTATATTAAGATACTTTGCAAAATTTCTCAAGTTTGGTATTTATAACTTATATATTGATTTAAATAACATAACTAGATTTTGGTCTAAATTGAAAACCGGAAGCGGTACTTTACTTGAAGGTCATATTAGACTTTCATCAAAAATTGTATTAAAATATAATGCAAAACATCTCAAATTTGGTAAATATGACTTTTATATCGATATGAATGTATTTAATATATTTTGGTTAAAATTGGTGAGCCGAAAACGGTATTTTATTTGAAAATCATAATAAGCTTACATCAAAAATTATATTTAAATTAAATACATAAATCATATGTTTCGGTAATAAAGGTTACAAAAGTGAATTTGTTTTCCAATCCAATTAAACATTTTTATTACTTGTTTTAAGTGTTAAAATTGAGTGTAAAATACTGGTTTTTCATCCTATTTGTGTGTGTGTGTATGTGTGTCAATAGATGGATGTCGCGACGCCGAGTGTCGTTTTTGAGATACTGCAATCTTCGGAAACTAGTAACCAAATTGAGGATCACTTTTTGAGCCACCGATTTATAGTTTAATGGGCGTACATGGAAGTCATGTGTTGTCCACATCAGATGTTTATATATATCAATACATAAGCAATCTGATATGTAACATCTGTTTGCTCACCTGTAAAAAAATTAAAATCTAACTTACGACAGTTTACTTCTGACTTATAGATATATGAAAAGGTATGAATGGCTGGATCAAAATCGATTATTGACCATTAAATCCAGCATATCGTTAATATTTAGAAATAAAAACAGTTTATCAGTATGTTTGATCAGTTGACGTACGCATGATGGTATAGAGGGATCAATCTAATTAGGGATTGGTAATTAATTAGGCACTTCTATAAATATGTTTTTATTGAAAACTAGTTTCAAATGTAATACTTTTATTTTCAGTACTAAAACACACAAAACTTAAAAAATCAGCAATTTAAAATGCAGTTTGGTATTATGCATATTAAATTAAATGTAATATAAATTAGTATTATAAAACATTTATGAATTATGAATTTAATTAAGACAACAGATCAAATACACATTATGGTTTGAGTAGTGATCTGTTGTCTTAATTAAATTCATAATTCATAAATGTTTTATAATACTAATTTATATTACATTTAATTTGATATGCATAAACATATGTGTTTCGACGACATATAATTTAATATGTATAATAATTCCAAACTGTATTTTAAATGACTGATTTTTGAATGTTTGGTATTATTACATATATTAAATTATATGGCGTTAAAATACATATACTTATACATATTAATTTAAATATAATTACAATTAGTATTATAAAACATTTATGAATTATGAATTTAACTATGATTTTGCTTAACTGACCAAATAAATATCAATCATAGTCCAATCTTAAATTTATTCCCATCCATTACAGAAATTACTCGCCGGAATTACCAGGGGAATCCCGATACTTCCCCCTATACCGTACCATTTACCTACAAACACTTGACTTTTCTTCCATTACAGTCATTTCCATTACTATTTCAGTGCGAGAACGAACTAATATAACCTGTTCTGTTTGATATAATCAACCTAAAGTTCGGTGTGGACCAACATGTATTTGATATGTTGTTTTAGTTAAATTCATAATTCATAAATTTTTATAATACTAATTTAAAATGTAAAAGTATTTTGACAACATATAATTTAATATGTATAATAATTTCAACAGCATTTTAAATTGCTGATTTTTTAATGATTGTGTGTTTTTAGAACTTAAGATGAATGTATAACATTTGAAACTAGTTTTCAATAAAAAAAAAATTATAGAAGTGGGAAATCGTTTATCAATCCCCAATATATTTGAAACTGCTACTGATATCCCTGTGACTATTCATATCCCAGTTCTAATATATAATATCAGCCTTACTCAGGATTGCACAATAGCCTTCAACATATGAATATACAGAGACAACTGCTCTAAACGACAACAGAAACCGGGCGATGAATTAAACAAGGCACAAGAAGGAACCCGCCAAGGTCCCGCTAACTAATTCGCCAGGAATATTCGTCCTCATATCCATATATATTCATATTCATGTAGGCCATGATGATTATTCCGGGCTACCCCAAGGGTCAATATTCAGTCCCGCTTCCCTCTCCTGTTTTGGCAGGGATCGCGGGATATGGTTCTAGTAATTTACGATTTTCTGGCGTTCCCAAATCGAGCTACATAAATGCATAAAGTCCTAATGCCTAGAATCAATAATATTTTACATAATTATATTCGCAATAGCTCCTCAACAATCAAAAGTATTGGAAGTATAATATATATATATATATATATATATATATATATATATATATATATATATATATATATATATATATATATATAGAGAGAGAGAGAGAGAGAGAGAGAGAGAGAGAAAGAGAGAGAGATTAAATGAACTATGTAGGGGAAGGTTTGGACCCAAGGCACACTTTTTAGATGAGGATTTTTTTAAATCAGGATCAGCTCCCTGTGATCATTTGAAAAATTCTAAATAATCATTAAGTATCAGGCTACTAGCTCCAGAAAATAATAGGGTGTATAAAAAGTAATGACCGTTTTTCAACAAAACGTTAATATTTTTATTTCTTTAATATAATGCAGAATAAATATTCATTAATTATATTCTATTGTCAACCATCTTCCAGCCAGTTACTCGACGCCATACTGCCATACTGGAAAGGCTGTCTAAAAACTCTTGAACCACATTGTCAACCTCTACAAAATTATTATTTTTTTAATGAAATTGGGTATGGGAGGAAAAAGTGATAATCTGATGGAACGATGCCTGGATTGTATGGTGGATGTGGTAGAAGTTCGATTCCCTGAAGATATTTCAATTTTTTCTGCGTCCGACTAAAATTGTGTGCCCGAGCGTTATCCTGCTGTTACTTCGAACACCTTAACGGTTTACCAAAGCTGGGTAACAATGTGATAATTTCGCCTTTTTCCTATCTAACTGTTTACCGTGAACATCCGTCAGTACTACATGGATTCTCATCAATATCCACTAATGATCACCCTGAGCCTATCTTCGGTTCCAAGGACGTATCTCCTCTGCTAATTTTTTTTAAACCAACACCGTGTTTTCGATCGTCAATGACATCTTCACCTTCAGTTTGAATAATTTCATGTATTGCTTTAGCATTAATTTAATTTTTAAACATTTATTTGACGAAAACCATTTATGTTTTAATGTTTATATTTTTCTTTAATATGTTATGAAAAACAAATGTTTTTCTGGAAAAAAATCATGCCGACATACTTTTTAAAACTCGAGATATAAAAAAAAACAGTTTCAACATGTTTTATTTTTAATTTTTTCTCAACAGATTTTTTTTCAGATTTTGCGCAACAGCTTTATCGGTAGATTATATTATTGCAAAACCAGGAGCCATGAAGATAATATAGTTAAAAGATTGGTTGTGCAGTTTTCTCGGTGGTGTGCCGTCCGGTTTTCCATAGAGCATCTTTGGTATTCTCTGCTCGGACATCCTCTCCACATGTCCTATCCATCTTATTCGGGCTCTTTTTACCAATGCCACAATGTCGTGTTCTCCAAACAGTTCCAGTTCCTCATTCCTTCTTCAGAATCCCGTTCTCAGCAACTATGTCCCGTATTCTTCTCAGTAACTTTCTCTCCTAGGAGTTGAGTATACATCTGATTTTCTGGTCAAGGGCCATGTTTCACACCCGTACATAACCACTGGCCTCACTATGGTTTTGTTGACAAGGATTTTCATTCTATAAGAGAGTGATCTAAACTTCAACACTCTTTGCGGTGAGAAGTAGCATCTATTTCCTGCCGCTATCCTGGCCTGTATTTCACTCTCTACTTTGTTGTCACCTGTAACTTGGCTTCCCAGGTACTTGAACTGGTTTACAGGCCTAAAGCTGTGATCTCTGAATGCTATTTCTCCATTTATCTCCTTTTTTTCTTATTGAATTTTTCATATACACTGTCTTATTTTCATTAACTCTAAGACCCAGTTTAGCAGCTGCCTCTTCGAATCCCTGAAATGTTCCTGATAACGCTTTCTGGGTTCTAGCGGTAATGACATCATGTGTTCACATCATAGATGTGACCTCCTGGATTTGTTCAAATAGAACGAATAGCTACTTCCAGGGCTAGATTAAAAAGAAGGGGAGATGGAGGATCACCCTGCCTTAAGTCATTATCCACCTCAAATTCCTCAGACAGCAAATTTCCAAGTTTGACTCGGCAGGTAGTCTTCATTAGCGTCATTTTTGTCAGTCTGACTAGTTTCTTGGGTATGCCTTATTTACGATAGCTTTTAAAAGTCCTTCTCTGTCTACACAAACATATGCTGGTTTGAAGTCCACAAAGAGAAGATGCATATCTAAGTTGAATTCATAGCACTTTTCCATTGCCAGCCTCAGGGAGAATATCTGGTCAGCTGTTGATCTTCCGGGCCTAAAGCATCCCTGATATTCATAAACGAAAAACCGTCTGTTATACACAAAAGGTCCCTTTGTATAACAGTATGATAATAAAACGTGATTTTTTTTTTGTAAGGATCTTGCTTAGTTCACTCGTTGCTGGTTTTAGCATTCTGAACATAAGTGGAGGATCAAATCACTGCCAATTGTCAATTTTATTTTACAATAGATTTCGTTTCGATCTTAAAATTATGACATTATCTTTTTTTTATTAAGGGTTATCACAATCTCTCGTTTAGCATGCTATTCGTCGAGTTTCAACAATAGAATGCTATATATCACAATTTAAAACAAGTCAAATAAGAGTGATTCTCAGTTTTAGTCCACTACAAGTTTTACTCAATTAGTAAGGTCTAACCTGAATTTTATTACCCACTGCTATAAGACGAAGAAATATTTCTTCATAATAAAATGTTATAAATGAAAATAAGAAAGCATAATTTGATTTTATAATTACTTAACTTACTAATGTGTCATTATCGCACATTTTCCTATCCTCTAGTAAAAATGAATTTTATAGATGAACATAACGTCATGTTTATGAGTTTTTTTTTTACCAGGTTGCTACCATACCGATTTTATCTGAAACATATCAATTTGTTTCTAGTTTTATCTTCTTATTATCACGTTGAGAAAGTACATTGGTGATTTATTCAAAAATATATACAATCGCGTCTGCACTAGTATTAGACTTACTAATTCGGATTAACTAACCCCTCGAATAAGCTGATCCTTTTCGTATCGTTCATTAGAAGTTTAAGCACGATTTCATTTTTACTAGGAAATAGGGATGTCTTTCAAAATTTCTTGATTTTTCAATTCTCTTTAAAATCACTATCTGCAATATTTTTGACAAAATTAACGTCTCCGCAATTACTATTGTTAATCTTATATTACCTGGGAGATGCGATATCGCGGGTCCCCCTTGTTTGAGAGGGTTTGGAGGGTGCTGGTACTGGTATTGGTGATGGTGGGGGAGACGAGTCCGGCAAGTGAGCCTACAGAATATATCGCAATTGGAAGGATAGGTCTGGGGTTCCTCCTTCGGAATAATTTTAAAATTTTCAGGCATATTGGGAGAATTTTAATTCAGATTATAATTTTTTAATTTTTTTTTTAATTTTTATGATTTTTTTTGTTCGATAGCAAGTTCATATAGTTCCAATTTAGGTTTTGTATAGCGTGGGGCCCCGCGATCAAACAGTCAAATTAGCCTCTACCATGTCAACTGCGTCTATATTTTATAATTCCATTATGTAATATTTGTATCCGTAGGGACTCAGCGGCCGCCCACTTCCCCTCCCCCTGGATGAACGATATTACAAATTGTGGGAACTATAGCAATTTTGGATTGTTATACTAGATGCTAAAGTTGGAGTTTGTGGAAGCTATTGTATTCCTCGAGTTCTGTTTCTGGGACAGAGAAGGGAACACAGTTGTCCTCCCTAATTCGCAAACTGATTTATCGGCCGCCAGCGGTGCACCAGCCTGCACAAACAACCGCTCCCCCACTGCAATAGTTTGCTTTACGGTCTGGGTTCGAATCAACGGAATTAGATTCGTCGCTTCATTAGCGCAATCGCTAAAGCTTTAATAGAATGGATACAAATCAAAATGTTGGTTCCCGCTTCGTCGACTACCACTGAACCCATATCATTCTCCAATACAAACAAACACACATAAAAATTTATCGGACTTCGCTCACAATTTAACATTATTTTTAACTATCCCTTTTTCTCAGGCATTAATTACTGAAATGTGTTTAATTTGGCTGTGGACAAAAAATTCCAAACTTAAGAAATAAATCCTCAGTTAAGAAAAAAAAAATATGCCTATATTTATACCGATAAATAACTAAGTGATCCCGTGTTCTATTAAGGCCAAATATCTCGGATGACATTGGACGCAAAGCTCCGATGGAAAGAGCATGTAAAATCAAAATTAAAACAGTTAAATCTGAGGTATCAAAAATCTATTGTCTTTGAGGCAAACAATCCAATCTTTCGGCAGAAAACAAACTTCTCCCTGTGCAATCAAGTCCTGATCCCATCTGTGGGGATGCACTTTAAAAATTATACAAAGTTATTAGGGGAATTGTCAATGCACAATGGTATATCAGGAATGATGATCTTCACCGAGATCTTTATACAGCTACATTTGAAGAAGAAATTAAAAACTTCGCTGGGTCAAATCAAGAGGGATTATAAGGGCACACCAATGCTGAGGCCGTCCATCTCCTCAACTAGTTAGAAGATTAAGAGGAAGAAAGCCCCGTGAGCTTGTTTAAAGTGATAACAAAATAGTGATAGTTTGAGCCCAATTAGAGACAATTTGAGGCCAAGTTGTGGGAAAATTAAAACAATATTGTGTATATTTCTTTTTTTTTTGTAAATAGTAAGTTAGAACTAAATTGCTAATAAATTCATTATGAGCTTGATTGCAATTTCAGTATATATATATATATATATATATATATATATATATATATATATATATATATATATATATATATATATATATATATATATATACTTAGATCACGAAACATTTTATGAGTAAAATATTAGTCTATAAAGTAATATGAAGAGTCAATGGAAAGAATGACTTCAGCCAAAAAAAATTAAAATGGAGAAAATTTGAATGTGCTTCACTTTTAATTACATAATAAGTTTTCTCTGTTTTATAATTATAAAAAAAATATTTTTAACACTTGTTATCCAGTGACCATCAGTTAGACCATAAAAAAATATCTGATGTGGACAACACATGACTTCCTTGTACACCTATTTAACTATAAATCGGTGGCTCAAAAAGTGATCCTGAATTTGGTTACTAGTTTCCGAAGATTGCAGTATCTCAAAAACTACACTCGGCGTCGCGACCTCCTCTATTGACACACACACTCTTGTTTCTGGAGGTCTCATTCCGTTATTACATGTCGTTTTCTTTCAGTAGGTAACAGGTTCCTAAGAGATTCTTCCGTGTTCTCTGACAACATTAGAACTGTATATGTCACTTGATAAAGTATTGGAAATCGACAGTTTCGACATTTTAAGCAGAAGAACCCACTTAAACGAAAACCAATATTTTACACATAATTTTAACATTTAAGACAAGTAATAAAATCTTTAATTGGAGTGGAAAAATAATCGCGTTTGTAATCTTTACTACCAAAACATACGATCTCTGCATTTAATTTTAATATAATTTTTGATGCAAGTTTATTATGACCTTCAAGTAAAGTACCCTTTTCGGCATACCAATTTTAACTAAAATCTAGAAAATACATTCATATTGATATAAAAGTCCTATTTACCAAATTTGAGACGTTTTACATTATATTTTAATATAATTTTTGATGAAAGTCTAACATGACTTTCAAGTAAAGTACCACTTCCGGTCAGCCAATGTTAACCAAAATTTATTATGTTATTTATATAAATATATAAATTCTATAAACCTAATTTGAGAAGTTTTGCATTATATTTTAATATATTTTTGATGAAAATCAATAATAACCTTCAAGTAAAGTAACACTTCCGGTAATTCTGTAGCGACAGAAAAGGGAGGTTCACAACTTGATTTTACAGCAATCCCAAATACATAATTTTAACTTTCTAGGGCTAACAGTTTTTGAGTTATGCGAGATACGCTTGTATGTATGAACGTACGTACAGACGTAACGACGAAACTAGTCAAAATAGATTCAGGGATGGTCAAAACGGATATTTCCGTTGAAATCTGAAAACCGAAAATTTCGCGATTACAATACTTCCTTTACTTCGTACAAGGAAGTAAAAAATGAGGATTATACAGTTGTATGCCTCTTTAGACAGTAAAAATATATTCCAATAATTCATTTAAACATTTTTTTTTTCAAATGTTTATGCTGTAATGTAATATTACTTTTATAAATTTAGGATATTAATATAAAACACTAAAATCCTGTAATGTTTATTTAGTTGGTAATATTTATATTATAACAAAGTTTTGGTGTATTTTCCTGGTATTCAACAAGTATTGTTGCAAACAAGATGCGAACCAAACTCAAGTATTAGTTGAATAAAACTTTATTCATTAAGTATTAATTTTTTTTTTCATTATTCTCGTTAGCCTTTGTTCAAAATATTCGTTATTCGTTATTTGCTATTTAGTTTAAGTAAATAAGTACGTTTTTGTATTTTCCTCTAATTATTCAGAAATCTCTTTGAAACCAGTTACATACTGAAAGAAAACGACATATAATAACGGAATGAGACCTCCAGAAACAAGAGTGTGTCTGTGTGTGTGCGTCGATAGATGGATGTCGCGACGCCGAGTGTCGTTTTTGAGATACTGCAATCTACGGAAACTAGTAACCAAATTCAGGATCACTTTTTGAGCCACCGATTTATAGTTTAATAGGCGTACAAGGAAGTCATGTGTTGTCCACATCAGATATTTTATTAGAATAGAAACTACCACACCCTTATTATTTGTGCACCCAATAGACACTGTTTCTGAAACTAGTTATTCGTTGATATTTAATTTATTTAAAAAATCGTTACATTAAATAACGAGTAATGATGTTAATCTTTAATAAAAATTACCAAAAGAGCCAACAATTGTAAGGACATGGTGCATTTATCTCTAAATCACAAAAGCTTATCCGCTACTTCGATATCGACTGAAATAAGAGTACCTAGCTCACAGAAGATGATCCCACTTCAATTTTCGTTCGGTCGACACTCATTTCTTCGAAGAGTTACAAAGGAATTCGTGGACATCGATTACAAAGGCAGCAAAGAGGAAAAAAACAACTACGAATCACTTTTCAATATCCTATAACAAAGAGTTAATTATTTTTAGTAAATCGACTAAGATAAAGGAAATTCTAAGCCCCGTTTGATAATATTTATAAGCCTTTGAAATAGAGACCACGGTTTAAGTCGTTAAATCCCTGTGAGTATATTTAACACTACAGAGGCTCAGATTTTATTATCTCGGATTGTTAACTGGATATCTGCATCATAATAGATTTTACAGTTTAATAATTTATTTTAAAACTGGAAGAATAATAATTGTCATATGGGACAATTGTGAAAACTATATTAAGAGGATAATAAGGTGGTTTAGAGAAAAATTAACAGAAACACTACAATTTAATGCTGATGATGGTAAGGTTATATCTTGAAGATGGGGCGAAACTCCGAAACGTCGTCGGTAAAAATGTGTGACGTTAAATAAAACCATATAAGGATGAATGACAATTATTCAAATTCTTTATTGAAATATTATATATATATATATATATATATATATATATATATATTTGTAAAATGTCTGTAGTACCTGTAAAATATATATATATATAATATATATATATATATATATATATATATATATATATATATATATATATATATATATATATATATATATATATATATATACACATAATGGTTTGTTTTTTATGATGATAATACTGATTATAAAAAAAGATTAAGACTTATAAAAATTATGAATTTAAGGATTAATTTAAAACCACAATGGTTGAATGTGTGCCGATTCGAATCCGGCCTGGGCGGGTTGAACTTTATTTCGTGGCACACCCACGGAATGCATCTCGACCTTTCCACTCCAGCTAAAATAATACAATAACCCATAGGATAGCCCATCCTCCTGATACCCTTGTTGGAGTCAATAAGGATGTTTTAACCTTAATAAAAAATAAATTAATAATTAAAATAATAATAATAATAATAATAATTAATAAATAAAAAATTTAATTGAATTTGTATCATTTAATTCTTTGCATTATAACACTTAATGCAGGATTACAGTAAAGGAGAAAGATTGAAAATTAAATCTTTTCTCTTAATTTAAAAAGCATGTTCTCTGATTCCATTCCTAATTTTAAGTAGTGTCACTGAAACCGCTCGCGTTTACTCCAATAAAGAAGTTTGTTCTTTGTTGTTGGATCTGTATTTTTTTTTAAAGTTTATTTTTATTTTTACCTTGTTGTGCTTAAAAACTTGGAACGAAACGGAATAAAACGGAGTTTTCTGGAAGCTTTTTAAACTTAACAAGCAGAAGTTACTGGAGGAAAGAGGTGTGCTCTAAACCTCCCGTAAAAAGTCCCATTAAAAATGATACCTAAGCCAGGAGGAGATTTTCCCCGTTTTAGCTAACCTTAAGCCGGTAATGACTTTGATGGAAAAGCTTTTTAACAATGCAGCCGGGTGTTAATTTTTGCTCTCCGGGCGGGATATGATTTGCCCCTGGCTGCTGGTTGAATTAGTCGCCCCCCTGATAAAATTATTACGGGAAGGGGGTCGCCAGGTTAAGATTCCCTTCCTCCACCCTTCTTATCCTTCGCAGCTAATTTCATTGCCGTTCCCTTATAAAACGTCTTTGTCTTTTTAAGGCTTTTACAAGCTCCTTTATAAAGACTTTCTAACAATACATCAACTGCCTTTATTTAAACAACACTCGTTTTTTGTGTTTAAAGTCTCTACAAAATGCCTTTTTGTGCAATTGTTTTTATTAATTATTTATTCTTTTAGTTCACGTTTCCTTGACAAACGCTCAGATTTATTCCAAAAAGCATAGCATAAAGGATGGGACAGAAGTAATTAACACATTTTAAAATGCTGTAAAAAAAATGTTAAAAAAACTAGTTTTATTTTCAAAAAGTAAACTGAAAATAGTTTTATCTTAATGGACTATAAAAATTCTATCTTCTAAATGTCGGCCGTAATTGAGAAGATATTGCCGAAGATGTTTTTCGGAAATTTTCCACCACTTCGAGTCATTTTCGGTGGGGTAACTGACACAACTTCCGGAAGATATTGTGGGCGGCTTTTGGTGACTTCCGTGTTCTCGTTCCGTACTTCATTGATGAGGGGGAGGAGGGTATAACGATAACTGTGAATCCCAACCGTTACGTGCACGTGTTGGAGACTATTCTACGCCCTGGAGTCTATCCTAAGTTGGATGATATCGACGCAGAAGATATCGCTACCTTGGAAGAAGACTGGCACAGCTCAAAAAGGTACAGTTTCGAGAAAAAGGCGATTGAAGTTTTCATCATATTTCATATGATTATAATAGATTATCTTACAGTTCTATTTATGATTTCTTAAGTCTATTTGCAAGTAAATGTTTATAGGTAACATATGTAAGGTATTTTTTTATTAAAAATATGATTTCAAGCTTAATTTTTTTAACATGTGACAGTCTTGTTAAATTTTTTTTTGAATTTTATGTCACATGTCGCTAGTTTGAAAGAAAACCGAAAGTAACGCTTAACTCCGAAAGTAGTACTTTTGAGAAAATGGCGCTTCAAGACTTTATCCAATTTCTATTGATTATTATAGGTCTCCTTAGAAATGTATTAATAATTTCTTGAATCATTTTTTAAATAAATGCTTGAAGGTAACTTGGATTTTTTGTATTCCAAACATTATTTTACGTTATGTAAAAGACCTTTTTTCCCCACACACCCATGATTAGAAATAAGATTCAAGAATTAATAAACATTAACTTATGGAACTGCCTACCTGTCTATGTACCCAAGCTATTTATTATATAGATGTGTATAAATCAGAGTAGAAAACAGTTATTGAACTGTTTCAAAAAGTTCCAGTTTAACTGTATTTTTAGAATTTTTCCAATTAACATAAACGTTCAACAAGAAATTTTATCAAAAGAACCTGCCAATAAAAAGTTCCTTAAGGAGTAATTTCAAAAAAACTTTTTGATGAAAGTACTGTTAATATTGATTCTCGCCCAAACTATATTATAAAAGTGATGATAATAAAAGTTGCTATAAAAACATTTTAAATATAATACTTCAGCTAGTTATCACGGCAAATCTTCCTTTTTCTATTCCACCTTAAATCAATCCATTCCACTTAGTTCCATTCCACCTTAAAATATTCTATTCCACTTAGTTCCATTCCAACTTAAAATCATTCCATTCCACTTAGTTCCATTCCACCTTAAATAAACCCATTTCTCTTTGTTCCATTCCAACTTAAAATCATTCCATTCCACTTAGTTCCATTCCACCTTAAATAAACCCATTTCTCTTTGTTCCATTCCAACTTAAAATCATTCCATTCCACTTAGTTCCATTCCACCTTAAATAAACCCATTTCTCTTTGTTCCATTCCAACTTAAAATCATTCCATTCCACTTAGTTCCATTCCACCACAAATCATTCCAATCCACTTAGTTTCATTCCACCTCAAAATATTAAACTCCCACACTGAGCCGCCACATTTACTGCTGTTTGGGGAACTTGATGCTTTGTAAAGGCTGGGTGTGCCCGGGCACGATGTTTTTGCAACAAGCAAGATTTAAGGTTTTGCAGAGTTTCAGTGTGCCCGACCACCAATTTAAAATCCGATTTTAAATTAAAGTGCAGAAATGTAACTAACACCTGAATTTTTAAAATATATTTTAATGCGAGTTTCGTCTTATCTCTCGAGAACAGTTATGTGCTAACGAATAACAATGTCATACATTCCAAATAAAATGACACACCAAACCTTACTAAATCATTAACGCTTCCTTTAAGGATTTTAAGAGACCTGCAAAGGAAAATGTGGGATAAAACTTGTTTTTGGATAAGTTAAGTTATGAAAGAAAAGGGTATCAAGCAGTTTTGATTGAAAAGGATGATTTTCAAATCTTTTTTGAAAGCGAAAAATTAGGTTTTAAAAACAAACTGCATAACCTATATATATAGTTTTGAATGAAGGATTTTAATCCATCAAAAACTCAATTTTTATGAAAAGTGGTTATCTTAACTGTTGATAGAATACTCCTCATATTGAACATTACCGAACTGATTGGTAATGTTCAATATATGCATATTCCTCCTTCGTACCCTAATGCATATGGGGCTTACCCAGCCTCTGGGTAACCTTTGATCTGTACACTATTGTTTGGAAAGGACAACGCAAATATTTCCCTAGCGGTATCCATTAATGTTACTGAATATGATCGATTGTTTCTTATGAAAGATTATTGTTATAACGATTGTCTTTGGTCGTGAACCAACATTGCGTACTGTAGCACTTAAATTATTTTCATTAAAAAATCAGATCCGCTGCTTAGGACTTCATCTGACTAATTATTTTATTTTCTTATAAAAGTCTGAACTGACAGACAACTGCTCGTCTATGAAGAACTATCCTAGAATTGCTCTATAATTCCAAAATTTATTGCAAAACCTCCATCTACATTGACTATAATGAGGCCTATCTTTTAGCATAGAATTGTCGTTCAAGTATTACTAATGGGTTTTTAAAAATCATTGTTACGTTTTATTAATCTTTAGTAGTCGTTGTTTTGGTCTTGTTAATCGTTAGTAGATAACGTTACTTCTTATTAATTGCATGGCACTTGCCGATGTTTCGGTCTTATTAATCGTTAGTAATCACCGTATTGATGGATCGTTTTAGTCGTTTGTTATTGCCGTATTAATTCTTATTTGCATTAACAACAAGGTGACATTTACTTATTATATTTTACTAAACGGTTCGAAATCCAAAGAGCGATATTGTGAAGGAATCCAAAATCTTGCAACGAACCATAGAATACAACGTTACACAGAATGTGTGGGATAAGTACCTAATTGTCTCGTTTAATCCAAACTAAACAAATAGTAAGAATTTCCCTTTGCGAAGCATGAAGGCTAAACACTGGTGTATCAGAAATCAGCCAGAAAAGTTCGCTAAGGTGAATTATAACGAGTTGTAAAAATATTAGTTGCAACCTGTTCATATAGCTGTGGCCTTTAACTTTTGCAGTACAGCTGTATCGGTGTTTATTTGCCAGTATTCGGTAGTTTTTTTTTTGGTGTTTTTTTGCCGTAAGCGGAACCAAGAATAGCTATTCTTCAAAATACTTTGTGGTTTACATTTCTCCTTGACAGTTTTCTATTTTTTAAGAGCTTGTCCGCAGTCACCCAGCAAAACATGGCAAGTGCAGACCTCTCTTGTGTGACAAGTGCGCGCGGTGTACATTTACCGTTACTACCATGTTTTGTCGAGGCAACTACGGATTAGCGAATTAAAAAGAAAATTATTATTTCAATACATTTATTAAATTATATTCCATATCAAACTGTCATACATAACTCAATGAAGATTGTAAAATGTGAATCTCAGATAAGTTTTTTTTTTTTTTTTATTAATTATTACACCAGTATAGTAATCCTTCGGAAACCGAACTGTTTTGTACTTGCTCCAAAGCCGTTCCTGCTTGAATAGTCTTCCAGATACATTGTACGCTATTACCCCTTAAGGCAGGGACAAGTGCGTTCTAAGTTCTATTCAATTCAAATTATCAATCCCATCAAAATGGACGTGGTAGGAAGAAACTTAAAAAAAAAAATAGGAAAAATCAAGCTTCAAAAATAAAAAAAAAATTATAGTGCTGTAAAATCGAACTTGGTAAGTTTTAGTGCACACTTGCACCACATTACCCTACTTTGAAAATTAAAAAAACAAAAATAATTATTTAATAAGCAAGAAAACTTGTAATTTTTTATGACTCATCCCATTATTTATTTCTAATCCATACTCAACTGGATTTTACTAGCGATCCATCATCGGAGAATAAATCGTAACATAATCTCCTACAAGACATTTCTCTTTCGAGATTGATTGACATCCAGACTCAATTTCTCGAAGAGCTGTTGAAAGTAATGAGAACTGAATAGAATTTTCCCTCATTCTTCGCTCGATCCATTGCGAGCAGTACTCTTGAAGATAATGCCTTCCGCGAAGAGAGACAGGGAAGGTATAAGTCAAGAGAGATCCAATATAGACCAGAACCCCCTCCCCCTTTTTAGATATTTGTGATGGGGCAAGACATCCTTCAGAAAAATTGAAAGCATTCCTTCAACCTCTATCAGTTTGTCGATATAGATAACTGATGGCTAGATAGCTAGGAAATATCTTATTTCGCTTGAGCAGTATCTAATATTTTCCTGGAGAAGTCTTGTTATACGGCCTGTCTCTTTAAAACATTTTACACATATTTTAGAAAAAAATATTTGCATTTAAATTTCATTTAGGCAAATTTGTATTTGCAACTGCCTTAATAATACAAAATTTTAAACCCATTAATGGGCAGCGTACCTTTTACGTACCATGAAACATATGGTTTTTATTTCGTTCCATTCTCAAAGGGGGCGAAAATACCCAGGTTTAATTTTTTTTTTTGCGTTTCTAAGAAACCTATCCGTTTAATTATAACTCTTTTCCAATTAAGTTATTTGAAAGCTTGTGTCTTAACAGGTGGTTCCGTTTCGTGAAATTTTCGGTCTTGATTTTCAAAATGAACATTGGCAAAGAGTAAGTTTCTTTTTTTTTTTTTTTTTTTTGAAAATCTTTCTCATGATAATATTAATTGATTTAGGAATAATATTTTATAGTGGTTTTGAAAATTAAAAACTCAATATCCAAAAAATACGTTTTTCTATGAATTGTAGCGCCGGGATGACTCTTAGGATTTTGACGAAACTTGCCTTAAATTTTCTCCTTAACGCTCTCTAACTATTCACATATACAGTAAATCCCTGAGAAATAGAAGGAAAAAACGTTATGAAGAAAACAAAATTTTATTAGCGCATAACTTAAAAAGTATCAGTTGACGTACGCATGATAATATAGAAGGATCAATCTAATTAGGGATTGATAAATTATTTGCCACTTCTATAATTTTGTTTTTATTTAAAATTGATTTCCAATGTTCAGTTCTAAAAACAAACAAAAATTCAAAATATAAGAAATTTAAACACAGTTTGGTATTATTACACCTATTAAATGAAATGTAATATAAATTAGTATTCATAAATTCATAATTCATAAATGTTTTATAATAATAATTATCATATAATAACACTATAAAAAATTATCTTCGAAATCGGGTCATTATTAGCAAAGATATTGTATATTCAACTTTGTACAATTTTTTTATATGGTGTTTTGCACATTTTCCTAAGGAAGCCGGTTCATCTGTTTTGAAATCTCCGGTATTGTTTTTTGAAAACTCTAAAACTATACATCTCCTGGTAAATTTCAGATGTTCATTTGAAAGATAATTTAATTATCTGCAAAGCAGTAATTAAAAAAAAAAACCTTAATCGGACCTATATTAGTGAAGATTCATTAAGTAAGGAAAGTCGTGTGATTGGAGACACCAGATTTTAAAAATTAGTGCTACAGTAATAATAATAAAATTAGTGCTGCAATAATAATAATAAAAAATAAAATTAGTGCTACAGAAATAATAATAAAATATTAATTTTTTCTTTTTTATGAACAAACACACTTCCCTTAATATATCTTCAGTATTTTCTAACATTAACATTTATTTACCCACAAACAAACCAAGGTTTCGAAATTTTCTTTCATCTTCTGGGTTTGCCTTTCTATCTTTCTAAAATTGGACAATACAACAGCAACACTGTACATATATTTCAATTATTAATGTAATTTTAATATAATATTTCAAATATTTTAAATTATTTCGTCTATTGCGCCCACTATTAAATTTTTTTTAAATCATTATTACACAAGGGATTGTCTGCTATGACTTATATCGCTGTCTACACTGAACTACATTAGAATTAAACTGTACTAATCCATTAATCTCTTTGGTATTTGTCAATTGTCCAACATAGACAATCCCTATTTTATATTAGAAAAAAGTAGCGTAATTAAGGTAAAATAATTTATTTTTTGAAATATTATATTCAAATTACATTAATAATTGAAAAATATGTAGTGTTGTTGTTGTATTGTTAAATTTTAGAAAGAAAGAAAGGAAAGCCTAGAAGATGAAAGAAAATTTCGAAACATTGGTTTGTTTGTGGGTAAAAAAATGTTAATGTTAGAAAAATAATTAAGATAAATTTAGGGAAGTGTGTTAATTCACAAAAAAAGAAAAGAAAAATAATTTAGTAATATTAACTTCCGAAAGTAGCAGTAATTATATAATATAATAAAGTAATAAAATTAGGGCTGCTGTAACATTAATAAAATAATAAAATTAGTGCTATAGTAATAATAATAAAATAATAAAATTAGTGCCACAGTAATAATATTAAAAACTTGAAACAGATATACAAATTTAACAAGTAAATAAAGCAATACATAAACTTAAACTGTAGATACAGTTGAGGGGCAGGATATGAACCTAAAATATATATATATTATTGTTAGAGTACAAATGGGGACTTGCGTTATACCGGGAGAGGAAATGTTTTCAGGCTGTATAAATAAGAATTGTGTACCAATCGCGTCTTTATGTAGGATAGAGCCATAGAATATTTTCTGTACAGGCTCTTTATGTATCGGAGAAGGTAAAAGATTATTCATGGGAAAATACATCAAACCTCATGAACCAACCTCAATAAAATGTGTAATGTTTTTACAGTTAGCAATAAAAGTAGGGCCTGGAACTTAGGAATTACAAATAGTTATATGCCTATGGGCTCTCTCTCATTCTCTCTCTCTCTCTCTCTCTCTATATATATATATATATATATATATATAGTTATATGCCTATCGGCGAAATGATCTACTCTTCGAAGTGGATTTAATTTTATCACTGTGGTGATATCAATATTGCTGAACAGACGACATATTCCATTAAATTGATATATTAAAATATTATTAATCCTTACATTGGCTACAGAGTCTCAGAGACTCTTTCTCTCTTTTAAAGTGGGGAGGGGATACATAATAAAAGGAGAGAACTGGATGGAACCCTCAGGATCATTTTACATTTGAGAAGTGTGGGATATAATATGGCGATTTCGGATATAATTTGTTCGCTGCTCTCATTTTACAAGACTGTTTCTACAATTTTTCATGTATTGTCAAATAGAAAAAAATAATTAAGCAATGCTGTTTATTTTTCATTTTAATTTAATTAAATGAACATCATCTTTCAAATGATTATATTTATATGTACGTATGTGTATATATATATATATATATATATATATATATATATATATATATATATATATATATATATATATATATATACACACGTTACATCACGATCATATATAACTGATTTTGAAAAATTAAGGCCAACAGTAAAATACATATTGAGTAAGTAATATTTAAAGGAAAGCTATTTTTTGTATCCATTTATTGGTTATGAAGTCCCTTAGGCTATGTAGTCCGTGATAGTGAGGAAAAGAAGAAGGTAATTTAAGGGATAAGGATTATATATTGATAACACAGGCCAACGATGAAAAAACTTTTGTACTGAAAATACCTTATTCCTATAATTTTTAGGGTGCTGAATCCAAATATGACATTAAAAAAGCTGTATCACCCACAATTTCTTCACATTTTATAGTTAAATTTATTAAATTAAGCGATTTTTAAAGAATTGAACAGCTTTCAGTCTTAGACCTCATTAAAGCAATTAGGTCTTAAGTCAGGCCTCATGAAACAATTTGTAAAGGCTTTGCCTAAAGGTGGACCATGTTTCAAGTATCTCTGCCAAAAGTCTCCACGCCTTTCAGAAATTAAACTAAAACAAGACGTCTTTGTCGGACCTGACATTAGAAAAATGATGTTTGATGTTAACTTTGGGCTCCACGAAGCCATCAAATTCTTCCCGTATCCAATCCTTACAATCCAAAATCCTTCGAGAAATCCTTAATGCTCCTTATCATGTTACAAATAAAATTATCCATAAAGACCTAAATATTCCCTTTGTTGCAGACTTGGCCCGAAATAGATATTCCTCTTTTAATTACAAACTCCTTGCCCACACGTAACCTTTCATCTCAAACTATTCTCGATAATCCTCCCAGGCGTCTTAAAAGAAGATGGCCGCGGGACCGTCTAACATAGAAATCATCGAAGTGCTACCAATGGGTAGCTCCTTCTCACGTCATTATCAAGTGTCATGCACTTATTGTCACATTTACTTGTTGTATATGCATATACTGTTGTAAATTTCTGTAAATAAATAAAAAAAAAAAAAAAAAAAAAAGATGTTAACTTTGAATCCACAATGACCTTAAATGAGAAAGAAGCATGGGTATCATTCAAGCAAGTTGTTACAAAATTCTTGGGAAATGAAAAAGACCCAGAGTATGTTTCTATTGTAGCTAACATGTTACAGAAGTTTAAAAAGTTAGGATGTTTGATGAGCCTGAAACCTACGGAAAATTATGGGTGATACAAAAAAATTAAGGCCAGATTTAGATTCAGCACATAAAAATCTATAAAGACCAACTATTAAAGTTAAAAAAGTTTTCCAAAAAATTTTTTTTGTTGCCCTGTGTAATTCAATGTTTTTTTTGTTTTTTTAAGAGTGATATACCTTATAGGTAGATATATACCTTATTTAAAGAATTATTTTATTTTTTGAGATGTTTTACTCTATAGCTTTTAACAAAAATAAATCAGATAATGCATGGTGTCTGGTTCATCCAAAATCTTATAAATATATATATATATATATATGTATGCATGTGTGTGTGCGTTTATGTTTGTGTATGTGTGCGCGTGTGTATTAAATGCATTATTCGATGTCGAGAAAACATAAAATATACTGTAAAAAATACAAAAAACTTTTAAAGCTAAAAAAAATATACATAAATAAAACGTACAGTAGACTTAGTGAAATAATGTGGTACATTATTTTGCTAACTTTACTGTACTTTTTATTTTATTTTTTGGCTTTCAAAGTTTTCAGTAGTTTTATTTTACAGTGAAAACATATCTTGTGATTTCGTCTATATTCAATATTTTTTCAAATAGCTGATCCCTTTCGTTTTCTAGACATCGAATAATGTTGTATCGTGAAAATTGGATATAGAATATTCATCGATCCTTTGCAAAGAGTACAGATCTAGAATTCGGAGATATGAAGCAATCTGGGCCAATCGGCTGAGGAAATCCGAAAAGCCTTTCGGGGCATAAATCATGGATTGGATAGAAGGGAAGAAACGAATCGAAAAAAAAGGAAAAAAAAAAAAAGGAAAACTTGTTAAAAGAAAATAAAGAGGACGGAGCACAAGTGGGCTCCTGTATCTGCCAATTTGGACCCCCCCCCCTCCCCACTCCACTACGTGATGGGACTCAACCTTCCGGCTTCTTCCGATAAATCAGCCCCCTTATTTCCAACCGATGGCGAGATCATCAAGATCCAAAAATAAGCATGTGCAGATATGTATATAAATATTATTTTTTCTAAAATGTGGACAAAAAAAAAATAAATATATACACATTTGGAATAAAAGCTGGAATAAATCAGAAAACTCAACTAGTCACCACAAGCTTATACTAGAAATATAAAGAAAAATAAAATAAAATAATTAGGACCCACCCAAAACGACACAAATTTTAACAGAATGTGGATAGACGAAATGGTGTCGAGAAAAAAAATGCTGCAAATCATTCATTACACAATGGTTTATTATTTACAAATAGTAATATTAGTAATAGTAAATATCTGGTCTGTCCGTCCCTTTACAGGACTTTCCATAACGCTTTGGTTTAGAGTTTAGACAATTAATTAGAAATTGATAAATTATTTGCCACTTCTATAATTTTATTTTTATTGAAAACTAGTTCCGAACGTTATACATTCATCTTCAGTTCTAAAAACACACACAAATTCAAACATAAGCAATTCAAAATATAGTTTGGAATTATTATACATATTAAATTAGATGTAATATAAATCAGTATTATAAAAAATTTATGAATTATGAATTTAATTAAGACAATAAATTAAATACATCTTGGTACTCACCAAGGTTTAAATGGATTATATCAAACAGAAAAGTTTACACTGGTTTCTTCTCGCACTGAGCTAACAATGAAATAAAGGTGGGGTGTTGATAGAAAAACGGTTTAAGGGTCGGGGTTTTTCCAGTAATTCCGGTGAGTAATTAATTTTTCTGTTATAGATGGGAATGAATTAAAGATTGGACTATTGCAGATGTTTATTTGGTCATTTAAGGAAAATCTCGATTGGATTTGAAGGATTTTATTATTTCAAGTGCTTCATATATATTTAATTTGAGGCTGTTTTCAACGTGATGTATTAATTTAACTCCTGAGTTTTTGACTACTTTATGGTTTTTTTCATTTAAATGAATTGCAAAGTTGGAATTCTCTGTCTTATTATTATGTGCACGTATATGTATATGTTCTATCACCGATTTAGCGATCTTCCAGTTTTTTCTGTGTATTTGGCTGCACAACCATTACAATTTAGTTCGTATACTCCGCTTTTTTGGAAAGGGTCTATTTTGTCTTTAGGAGAAGAGAAATATGAGGGTAGGATTTTTTATATTTTGAATGCAGGGTTTAATCCTAGTTTTTTCAATTCATTTTCGACTTTGGTGGATATAGGGCCGTAATATGGAATCAAAACATAATGTTTCGGGATGGGCCTATCTTCGGGGGTTGTTGAATAGATGTCGTTAATTGTCTTTTTTGTATTTGTTTTTTTTTTAATATTTTTAATTTAGTGGTTTTATTGTACCCGTTATTTTTTGCTATGGAATATATTATTTAAATTTCTTTATTATAGTTTATGTGTTATCGGTCTCCTAGCTTCATTGTTATCAACTCATCAATTTACCAATCCCTAATGAAATAAGAGTACTTCTCTCATAGAAGAAGACCCCTCTTTCAACTATTGTTCGGTCGACACTTATTCCTTTGAAGAGTTACAAAGGAATTCGTGGATATCGAATACAAAGGCAGTAAAGAGGGAAAAAAAAACCCAACTACGAATCACTTTTCTATATCCTATAACAAAGATTTAATTATTTTTTCTATTTTAAATGTAGGGTTTAATCCTAGCTTTTTCAATTCATTTCCGACTTTGGTGGATATAGGGCCGTAATATGGAATCAAGAAGACATAATATTTCGAGATGGGCCTTTCTTCGAGGATTGTTGAATAGATATCATTAATTGTTTTTAATGTGATTGGTGTCAACTGATTCAGACAGTTATATTATCTTTCAAATAAACATTGGAATGTTATCGAGTTAACAAATAATTAAACATAGGTGATCCGGTTTCCATAGGGAACATGGGCAGAATACTTTATAAAACATATTTATCAAATTCAGCAGTTGGCTCCAAAGGTGTAGTAGAAATTTTGTGCTTGCCCTAGATAATCGCCGTAAACTGACAATGAGAGTGTTCGAAAGAAACTTTATCAAAGCAAGTAGGCTAAGATGGGCAGGATATAAGTAAACTTTGTAGATGCTGGAATTTAATCCCCACTTTACGGTATTTTTCTGCCTAGAACACAACCACACATACCAATTTCAGCTCCATTCCTTTTTCCAAAAGTAATACTGGATATGTTTAAAGAAAGCCAAATATATACCAATATATACATATTTTCTTTTTACTACACGATTAGGTGTATATTTTTATATAGCAGTTGTATTTTTTTCTATTTTAAAGTTGTTTTTTTTATTATTAGATGAATTCCTTTCTTTCTTTTTTTTACCTTTTAATTTTATTTAAATAGCGAAATTTATTGTTTCACCATTCAACATTTAGTTTTTTACTTCCTTGTAATTAGTAAAGGAAGTATTGTAATCGCGAAAATTTTTGGTTTTCAGATTTCAACGGAAATATCCATTTTGACCATCCTTGAATCCATTTCGACTAGTTTCGTCGTGACGTCTGTACGTACGTTCGTACGTATATAGCATAACTCAAAAAAGGTTAGGCATAGAAAGTAAAAATTTTGTATTTAGAATTATTATATAATCTAGTTGTGAACCTCTCTTGTTGGTCACTGCAGGATTGCCGGAAGTGGTACTTTACTTGAAGGTCAAAATTAATTTTCATTAAAAATTATATTAAAATATTAAGCAAAACTTCTCAAATTTGGTATTTAAGACTTACCTACTAATACTAATGAAATACTAAATTTTGGTCAACATTGGAAAACCGGAACTGATACTTTAATTGAAGGTCATATTAGACTTTTATAAAAAATTATATTAAAATATAATGTAAAGCATCTCAAATTTGGTAAATTAGACTTTTATATGAATATAAGTAACATAATAGATTACGGTTGAAATTGAAGATATGGTTCGGTGATAAAGGTTAAAAACGCGATTTTTTTCCCACTCTAACTAAACAAATTTATTACTTGTTTTGAGTGTTAAAATTGAGTATAAAATACGATTTTTCCTCCCATTTGTGAGCTGAACAATTCTGCAGTTGGAAAATAAGATATAAGTTAAGCGGTTTCTTCCGCTTAAAATGTTGAAACCGTCGATTACCAATGCTTTAGCTAGTGACATACACAGTTCTAATGCTGCCAAGGAACACGAAGAAATCTCTTGAGAACTGAAAGAAAACTGCATATAATAACGGAATAAAACCTCAAGAAACAAGACCTTGTGTGTGTGTGTGTGTGTGTGTGTGCTTGTGTGCGTCAATAGATGGACGTCGCGACGCCGAGGGTCGTTTATGAGATACTGCTGTTTTCGGAAACTAGTAACCAAATTCATGGTTACTTTTTGAGCCACCGATTTATAGTTTAATAGGCATACAAGGAAGTCATGGGGTGTCCATATCAGATATTTTATTATTCAGATATTTATGTATTTACCTAATGTTTTTTTTTTAAATTAATTATTTAATAGATCTTATGGCTACAAATAATCTTTATTTCTTGTACATCTTTGTTATTCTCAAGGGACTTAGTCCCAGAATAAAAGTTCTTTTTTTCTGTTCTATTCTATATTGGCGACCCTTGATATCGTGATGCAGAGCTTGAAGAAATTATTTCAGAGGGGCGAAGCTTTATCAGAAATTTGAGAAAACGCAGACCTCCGCTAGCGACAGTACCAAGAGTAGGGGATGGAAGGAAGACATAATATCTATATACCAGTCATTCTCAAATTCCTAAAACCTTGTTCTAGGATTATGAAGCGGATATAAAATGGCCTTCGATACAGCGCAAAAATCTATTATTTTTCGTGGGAAATACGGGTAAAAAGCCCTGCAATAAGGAGACGGGAAGCCACTAATTTAATATAGGTTTGGTTCCATAGGATAATAATATCATATCTGGAGGATATGAATGACCCTTATGAATGATTCGAAGAAGCTTTTACTCTTATTGAATAACCACTGAAGATAATTGCACACTCGAGCAATTGATTTAGTTATTCAATAACGACATGAGAAGCCACTAAGTTGACATAGGCCTGTTTATATTGCTATTTTGGTTATAAGTATCTCAACAGGCAGGAGGTCTTTAGCATGGAGTCAAAGAAGCTTTTAGTGATAATTTAATTGGGTGATTAATTTAATTATTTAAACGATTATTTGGGTGATTAATTTTATTATTTAAACGATTTCTGAAACCATCTTGAGAACCTATTCCTTCTGGAGAAAAACCGAAAATAGTAAAATCTCGGGAGAGCTACTGGTGGGCGTGGCCTCTTGACAGGTCGGCTAACATTTTTGGCACGGTCTGTACATCAAAAGTCGAGACTGTTGAAGCGGCCATTGACGTTCGCTTTTTTTTTTTATTATATATTTAATTTTTAATTTTCTTTTGATTGATTCCACATTTTTTTAATCTTTGGGAGGGGATAACAGCCTGGACGAATTTCAGCTCGTTACTATTTACTTGTTTATCCTTTATTTGCCTCTTGAATTTTTGATTTATAACACAGGGCAACAGTGATTTTGCGGTGCAGGGTTTCCGAGTCAATTCTGGATAATACATAATACAGTCTTCCAGATACGAGAAAAATATCATATTTGCCTAATTGACTCCAGTTTTTGAAATAAAGGCAGTAAATACTCTTATATTGAAAGAAAAACGAACGTTTTTCGGAGGGGTTTTCGGACAACTGTGAGTTTGCGGCTCAGTTTCAGAGTCGATTTTGGAGAATTTCAGTTTTCTAAATACAAGAAAACATCAGATTTGCTTAAATTACTCTACTTTTTGAAATTAAGGCAATACATACTCTTGTATTAAAAGAAATAAAATAAAGTTTTTTAAGATTTTTTTTCGGGCAACAGTGGTTTTGCGGCGAAGGGTTTCAAGTCGAACCTTGATAATTTCAGTTTCCTCAATTCGAGAAAAATACCAGATCTGCCGAATGGACTCTAGTTTATCAAAAATAAAGGCAATATATACTGTAACTAACCTAGATTTTTTTTTACAAAAAATAGAGTCACTTTGAACAAAGTAACTATACATCGTGTACCTTAGTACCTTAATATATCTATATTCGCACCCAATAGGTATTCCGCAAGAAAAAAATATTTTTTTGTCCTCCAGTATAATTATTATTATTGAAATTAGGAAGTTACGGTTTATGATTCGTGTGGTTATAGAATTTATTTGTTTTCTATAACTCAGCATTGTTTTATATATAAAGGATTATCTTTTTTTGTTTTAATTCTTTTAGAATTCGTAAATTTATTTTAATTATCATCCATTTTATTCCTCTTAATTTGATAGCATTAAACTTTAATAATTAATTAAAATAGGTAAAGGGTCTGCAATTATATATACCCCTCAACTAGAACCCATAAATGAAGATCTCATTTTAGAATTAAAAAAATGCCTTATCATAAATTATAAAAGTTCAAAAACCAGGGATAAATCATTTACAACTTTTAAATACCGTAAAATAACTATAAAAACCTGTACCACTACAACCCATGGAGGGTCTTGGATTCAGTACTTGTTAAGGACCGTACTGTCTCTAGGCCAACGGTTGTGCAAGGAGGTGATTTGGCCGAGATCACGCTCGACCGCCAGGTTTTTCCCCCAATTAAGGGTACCCATTTTATAGAGGCTGGGTGGTCCCCAGCAGGGTCTCCCGATCCCACAGGGTCGATCCACGGCTGATAACAGAATAAATAATTATCCGCCACACCCGGTCTCGAACCCGGGGCCGGGAGCATTGTAACTTAGTGGCTTACCACTGAGCTACTCCGCTCCCCAATAAAATAACTATAAGAAGAACTAAAAATGTTATCATAAATTGTTAATATAGATAAACTATATTAAATAATAATATGAGGTTGGAGTGATTGGATTTTGTATTTCGATATCGATGACGAACCTTATACGGGCCAGCCTTGACATTCCATGTACAGACCGTGCAAAAAACATTAGCCGGTTTGTCAAGAGGCCATGCCCACCAGTTGCTCTGCGGAATTTTTACCCCGAAAAAATTGCGTAATTGTGATCCCTTACTAGTGTGATACAGCCCTCGGAGATATTGTCTCCGAAGGATGGAGTTGATCAGAAATTTGAGAACTCCCCACCCTCCGAAAGAAAATGAGGGGATGAAAGAGAAGCATAATAACGGAACGGAGCAGGAATCTTTGCATTCCGATAGAAAACGTAGAGATAGAAACAGTCCCATGAACCCCCCACTATGCAGACAGACATACCATCTACTGCAACTTCTGCTAGTACCTTCTATATCATAGTGATATTGTACATAATTAAGATCCCTAATAAATGACAGTAATAATGTTATGGTGGTACTCATTTTTAAGTCTGCATGAGGTATTTATATTGAATCACGTGGAATGCCTATTTCTTAAGATCTGAAATTAGTAAGGTGATTCAACTGTTTGTTGTCCTGATGTCACCAGAAAAGGAGACTGTGTCTATTGCAGTTTCCATTGAGCTCGTATTCAAACCCGTAATTTTTTCCGGTACCTCCCCAGCGCACACTACTCAAGAAACTTCAATGGAATGAAGTTTACTTTATTGTGTCGAAAGCGATCTCATACTAGTGAAAATATCGATCAGACTTAGGTAAGACGTTAATCACAAAAAAAAAAAGTAATAAATCATAAATTTTAATTTTTCTTCAAAAGAAAATATTTTATAAAAATAAAAAAAAAATCCGATTTCGTGCTGGACAGGTACTGGAGAAATTTAGGGGGTTGAATATGAACTCAACGGGAACTCCAGATGTTATAGTTGTGCCCCACCACGTTTTGCCTCTAAATTCCAAAAATTGCGGATTTTAAGAGATATCAATCAAGCCTTGAACATCATGTATATGTTAGACAATTTTTCAAAATTTCACATATAGAAACAATCTTAACATATAAATTTTAATTCAATAAATACATTTTTTCATTCAGTTCATAATATTCGTCTGTGAAATAGTGAAAAAGAAATTATAGGGGGTCTGAATAATAATTTTACTTAATATCTTTTTAATAATGTCGATTTTTTTTTTTCTAGATCTTTATAAAGTATCAATCATGTACTATCTTCTAGAAAAATTATGATATAATGCACATAAATAATAGTGAAACAAACTTGAGAAGCATATCAATATCTGAAAAATATAACAAATTAAAAAATGATAACACTGAAACTTAGGGAACTATAAATTCAGGATTCTGTTTCATCAAGGTTTTAATTTAAGATTTTTTTTTTTTTTAATGCGGATATTGAGATTAAAAAAATCAAAAGGCAAATAGGAAATTAATAAAATATGTTCTAATTTTAACTCTGGAATTTAATCCTGATCCTAAAAAAGAATAATAAAAAAAGTACTTTATACGGCATAGAAAATTATATAACAGAGCAGCTTCTAAAGAAAAACCACCAAAGGGAAAATTAAAAACAAAAGAAAAGGAACCTAAAAAAAAGTTAAAAGAAATGATAAAAAGGATGGTTATTTTTACAAGAGGGCCTGACTGAATGGAATAAAGGATTCTTTCTGGTCAGCTGGTCCGTCATTTCGTTTCATCTGTTCTCACCGCATTCTGGACCTAGGCTTCCCAGGAAGGACCTTTTCATCGTCTTGATAAATGATTGTGTTAAAAAAAAAAATATAAAGAAATTGTCATTTTATGCGCACATCTATATATATCCAGAATTGAAACAACTCAAAAAATGTGTATTTATTTATTAGAACGAAAATTAGAAACAGATAAAGTTCTACATGTTTCTTTGTTGTTGTTGCCAGTCTGTTTCCTCTAACACATGTTGCAGGTAGATCGCCAATTATGTCTGTTGTTTTGGCCTCTCTGGGATTATATTAATATCTGACGTTTTGAAATTTTGCTTTCATTAGGGATGTGCGATATATATATATATATATATATATATATATATATATATATATATATATATATATATATATATATATATATATATATCGCACATCCCTAATGAAAGCAGAATTTAATATATATATATATATATATATATATATATATATATATAAGTTAAGGTACACAGTGTAACTGTATACAACTTAATCCCAACTCTAAGATGTAAACACTCTCTAAAACTATATATAGAGGATTACTGAGGCAATAAAGTTAGTCTTTTCTCAACAAGCGTGTGTGTTATTACGTTCCCGTTTTTCCCTTTTTTTTATTCTAAGTTACCGGGACGAACATAAGTGGTGCCGAAACCCGGGAGGTTATACTAGGAGTAGAAAGCTGTTTTTTTTATTCTCTCTGTTTTTCTCTCTTAGCGTCTGCCCTTTTAGGTCTCGCTGCGCGCGTCTGTTTTTTTTAATTGACCAGAACAAGTGAGAAGGTCACAGAATGCCTGATGAGATAGTGCGGCCGGCAACCTTAATACTACCACAGGATATCCCGGCGCTGCCAACGGAAACCATAGCGGCGGCGCACGCGAACTTAGCAGCAGCACAAGCGAACGCCTTGGAATGGCTGAAGATAAAGACGGCGACCTCGCAGGACCTAAGAAAAGCAATCACGGATCTAGAAAGATTCAATGGGGAAATCGGAGAACTAAACCATTTTCTCAAAGGAGGCGACCGTGTGATGACACGCATAGAGGCGAAGTTAGCGGAAGACCTTGTAGACCCGATGGATGCGAACGCATTGAGAGCAGCGTTAGTATGCCGAGTCAAAAGAAACATACTAAATCTGATCCAGGCGGACGAAGATACGCCATGGATTATAGTGAAGGACAGGCTGAAGAAAGCATTTGGAGGAGGCCGGTGGGCCCCAGAAGAAGATATTTTTCGGATGTTCAGGGAGACGAAAAAACCGTACCAGACAAATGGGCAATATGCGGGAACGCTATTAGCCCGATATAACAAAATTACCGAGAAGATGAGAGAAACCCTGAACGCAGCCGAGGTGGAGGGCAGGATGGCGTTTCTGTCAACCATACTCAAAGTGCAGCTAGCAAGAGACACGGGAAAGAAGGAGGGGCTGTCTAGGGACAAAACATTCATCGAGTGTGCCCAGGAGATGGTAGACGCCAGCGCCAGGGACGAAGAGGCCAGATTCGGAGAGGAAGCGGAAACGGGATGGAGTAGAGTAACCTACAGGAGGCCCGAGACAGGTAGGAGCAAGCCTAGGCCAGATATAGGAAGAAGAAGGGAGACGGAGTTCGGCGGAAGGGAGAGAACTATGGCACGAGAAAGGAGGCAGGGAACGGAGAAGAGGATCTCGAAAAGGGAAGACAGGAAGTGTCATGGATGCGGGAGGACGGGACATCTGGTAGCCCAGTGCCCCTGAACGAGATGCTTTGAATGCGGCACTGAGGGACACATTGCGAGGCAGTGTCCCTACATGAGTAGACGCGGAGAAGCGAATCGAGTGGAACCTATGGAGGTGAATGCGCAGAGGATGTGGAAAAGGAGCAGACCACCATCAGAGTCAATAGGGTCATCGGAAACTTCGGAGACAGAAGAAGAGGAGATCGAACCAGGAAACAGAGGAGCTGGAGGAGGAAGGAGTGGCCGAAGGAGCGGAGGACGAAGAGCAACGGAGGAGAGGATATCGAGAGACAACGAATGAGGAAAGTGCGAGCAGAGAGGCAACCACGCGGTAGTGCATAATATAGAGAGTGAGTGTGGTGGGTTGCCTATCATCAGAGTTGCGAGAGGAGTACGATGCTTGGTGGATACAGGCAGTTCTAACACGATAATGTGTCGGAGTGCGATAGAGGCGTTGTGTGAAGGAGAGAGGATACCCCAGGTGCAGGTATGTGGATGTAAATTAATCACCTTGAATGGTCCATGTAAAATAGAAGGGGAAGTGGGGATAGATTTAAATAAATGGGGAACCGAGGGAGGAAGGTTGAGGGTGCACGTAGTGGAGAATATGCCTCGGGAATACGGGGGAATAATCGGGTGCGACCTGCTAGGGAAAATGGGAGCGCGGATAAGAAATCAGGACGGGAAATGGATTATTAGGATAGGAACAAAGAAGTACAGGTGTAAGAGGGTTCTGAAAAAGGACAAAATTAGAGTCGGGGCAATTAACCGGGAAGACTGGAGACAGGCGTTACGAGATGAGTACGCGGATATTTTTTTCCAAGAGGGAGATATATTGAGTGTAACGGGGGAAACGGTACACGAGATCCCGCTGAAACAGGATAGGGTGACATACGTCAAGGAGAGAAGGTACCCGCAAGCTCTACGGCAACATATCCGGGAAGAGCTGGAGAGTTTGAAGAAACAAGGTATCATTACCGACAGCACGTCGCCATACAACAGCCCCCTTTGGGCAGTGAAGAAGAAGAGTCCGGAAAACGGCGAGCGGGAGAAGTATAGGGTCGTGGTAGATTTTAGGAAACTAAACGAGAACACCCTGGACGAGAAATACCCGATACCGAGATTCGAAGATATCTTGGATAGGTTAGGAGGAGCGGCTGTGTTTAGCACGCTGGACTTAAAAGCCGGGTACCACCAGATAAAAATGCACCCGAGGGACCAGCATAAGACGGCTTTTACATTCGAGAGGGGTCACTTCGAATTTACCCGGATGCCGTTTGGGTTGAAAAACGCGCCCATAACGTTTCAGAGACTCATGGATGAGTTTTTGCGGGGACTGGACGAATCGGTCTGCCAGGTGTATATGGACGACCTGCTGATCTTCAGTAAGAATGAAGCGCAACATATTGCGGATCTAAGATGCGTCTTCGACCGGCTGAGACAATTCGGGCTAAAGCTGTCCGTAGAGAAATCGACTCTGGGGCAAGACCAGATCAACTTCCTGGGGCATACTATATCAAAGGAAGGAGTGCGACCCGATGCGCGGAAGGTTGAGGCTATCCAAAAGATGGCAATCCCAACAGACGTGAAAGGAATAAGGAGGTTGCTGGGAACACTAAATTATTATCGACGATTCGTCCCGGAGATGGCGGAATACCTAGTACCCCTCAATAACCTGCTGAAGAAAGGGAGCAAAGTTGTGATAACTCCTGTGATTGAGGGTAATATTCGGAAGTGTATGGCGCGATTACAAGAAGAACCGGTACTTGCGTTCCCCGATTTTGGTAAACCATTCACCATCACCACAGACGCGAGCGAGTACGCGTTGGGGGCGGTTTTGTCGCAGGACGGAAAACAGGGGGAACAACCCGTGGCGTATGCCAGCAGACGCCTCACGGAGACGGAAGCGCGTTATAGCGCGTTAGAACGCGAACTGCTGGGTATTGTGTGGGCGATCGAGCACTTTAGGCCGTATGTGTTCGGGCGGAGATTTAAGGTCCAGACGGATCACCGACCCTTATTGTGGGTAGGAAAGCTCAAGGAATCATCGGCGAGAGTTACCCGCTGGAAAGAGTTTTTGAGCCAATATAACATGGAGGTGGCTTATAAACCAGGAAGAGAGAATATTGTGGCAGATTGGCTATCTCGAGCGCTGCAGGTCAACGCAATAGAGACAGAAAGAGGGGAACATTCCGGAGAGATACAGAGATTCTTAAGGGAATGGACGCCCGAGGGTGAAGGTGAACCAGAATCAGGGGAAGCAGAAGAAGAAAGGATGTCTACGGGGGACGAAAGTGTTATAGAAGACAGGCCAACGGATATGGAGGAGAGGGAGGAAATCATCAATGACAAAAAACGTCAGATTATCTGGAAAACCCGGACGTCGGGATTGATGAAGGTGGATTACTCGAGATACGGCAAGTATAATATCAACACGATATGGTCACATCCAGGAGTAAGAGAGGAGCAGATTTGCAGGGCCCTGAAAGACGCGTCCAGATCAGGAACCACCCATTACTTGTACGTAGGTAACGTATCGGTCTGGGAGAAGATAAAGCGCTTATGGCAGACCGAGAAAATCGGAATCGATAGGACGTTCGTCAGATGCAAACTCATGGTGGAAGCGATAAGAGACCCGGAACGGCAGGAGGAGGTTACTCTGGCGTATCACCAAGGGAAGACTAATCACCGAGGAGTAAACGAGACCCTGCAAGCATTGAAAAGGAAATATTTCTGGGAGAAAATGCGAAAGACAATAGATAAGGTGTTAAAGGCATGTGTAGTGTGTCAGACTACGAAATACGATCGCCACCCTCCAACCGGGAAGCAAGAAGAGACGTCGACACCTAGCGCACCGTTAAGCGACCTACAGGTGGATATATTCACGTGGAAAGGGTTCAAATGGGTTACAGTGCTAGACGTATTTAGCAAGCTGGCGATGGCTTACCCAGTACAAGATCGATCGGCAGAGGCAGTGATCGCGGCTCTACGAACATGGTTCCAATTTTATGGGATACCGGATGCGATCTCTTCCGATGGAGGGAGAGAATTCGATAATGCGAGTCTGCGAAACGAGATGAAGGCGTTGGAGATAGCGTGGCATATTAACACCCCGGGACACCCCAAGAGTAGGGGAGGGATAGAGAGGCTGCACAGTAGGCTGGGAGATCACCTGCGAGTGTTCCACGTAGACAAGGGGTTGGAGGCAGACTGCGCGATGCCAAAGGCTGTGGCAGCATACAACCACTCTATTCACATGGCTACAGGATTTTCCCCGTTCGAAGTACTCTTTGGACTTCGAGAACGGCGAAGGGACGGAGGGAGCACGGTAGTAGACGAAGGATTGGCAGAGCGATTAGTGAGTAATAGGGTAGCGCTCGTAAAACTGTGGCAGAAAACCCACAGGAGGATCGCGGCGGAAAAGAGTAGAAGGGTGGCTCGGGAGAATATTCGGGTACGGGATAGGATGGAGGATATTAAGATAGGGACTATCGTGTACCGAAAATTGGCATCAAATAGGACTAAAGAGGCGGTACGTTATGAGGGACCATTCAAGGTGATTGTGATACGTGAACACAATGTAGTGACCATCCAGAGTATCAAAGAGCCGAGGAAACGGAGAACCGTTCACATTGAACAGTTAAAGATTCCGCTGGGCGAGCCCTGATGCGCACGAGTGAGTATCCTCTTTTCTACGGGAGCAAATTAGATGTATTGAGAAATGATTTATGTTCGTTTTTCGACAGATGTCGATTTCAGAAGTTGTGCATTATTTCTTTTTGTATAGTAGGTCATAAGTTTAGATATAAGAATTTTGTATTTAGTTGTATTATCGTATTATGTTTCATATTTTTGGGTGTTTAGTATTATTATTTATTGTATACAGAGTATTATTTTTTTTTGATTTGTTGTGCTTTTTGTTGCTTTGTGTGTTCAGAGTGTATTATAGGAATGAAGTTTACGAAAAGTGTTCGTAAACTGGCAGGGGGGAGTTAAGGTACACAGTGTAACTGTATACAACTTAATCCCAACTCTAAGATGTAAACACTCTCTAAAACTATATATAGAGGATTACTGAGGCAATAAAGTTAGTCTTTTCTCAACAAGCGTGTGTGTTATTACGTTCCCGTTTTTCCCTTTTTTTTATTCTAAGTTACCGGGACGAACATAAGTTATATATATATATATATATATATATATATATATATATATATATATATATAAATCACATCTAACATCAGCGATAAAAAACGCTTGCTAAATAGAGAAGAAGAAAAAAGAAAGATGTAACAATGTATGTATGAAAGATGTATCAATGCTGCTTCTCTTTTCTTTGGATGTCCCTTTACATATTTACGTATGTTATGATATGACTTGGATTAATGTAATGTCTCTATTCAATGAGTTTCTTTGTAGATTGTTGATGAGAGATTTTTCTGAATTTATGTGATCTGTTTTTTTTTTCTGTCCTGCTAATGTCTGAATTGGCCAAACTTTGACTGATTAGTTATATGATGGTATTTCAGAAACTTAAGGCTTTGTTCCATTTATCATCCATTTATAAATTTATAATAGGATTGCTAACGCTACCGCAGGTAAGTTCAAACCAAATTTTGAATCTATCTAAACCTTAGTGGGCAATTAACACTCTGGGAAAAATTCCCCAAAACTTCAAGTCCTCTGGTACAATTTGTAATTACAAAAGAATGCAAAATCCCTCCACCGTGTAAACCATATAGATAATTACTCACAGTTTTGCCCGTATTTTCCACTCACAAGAGCCACAGCTTACTAGCTCCAATTGGATGCCCGACATCCACAACAATTCACAAGCGATTTACTGGTAGGCCTGCTACAAAAGACGCATCGGGGTGATCAGTTCTTCTTAGATCCACAGACGTGAATTAACTCGCGCTTGATTGAAGTTCTGATAACGACTCCAGCGATTCGAAGGATTTATGCATTCCCATGCTATCTAGTGGAATTTTCGGGAACTAACCATAACTTACCATAAATTTATTATATATGTATATGTATATATATATATATATATATATATATATATATATATATATATATATATATATATATATATATATGTAAATATATATATAATACATATAAAAATAGAAGATTTGATACAGAGTTATAAATCTAATGTTATATTTCTAAAATCAGGAGAACATTTCATATCTAAATTGAAAAATACAAATTTTACAGTAACGTCATCAGCAGATATTTTCATTATTAATTCTTATCGTGTAGCTGCTTATGCATTTTGTATGCCGTTACGTTTTTATGCAAATTTATAGTTTCAGTATGTATTTGAAAATGGCAAAGTCGATGCAAGGATAAAATCAATATTCTGCATTCCGAATTACATGAATCAATTATAATGAATAGTTTCGGCTTTATTTCTACTGGATTTCATAGAATGTAGAAAGCAGTTCATTCGCCAAATTCGCCTTACGAGAAACATATGATCAACATAATCGTCCTGAGGAGGACACTATGAATCAGATACTGAAAACATTTGAAACCACTGGCACATTGATGCGTCATTCACCCGATGTCGAAATGTGCGAAACACCGAGAATATTGAATTGGTGGTGGCTGAGAGTGGGAGAGAAACATCGAACTTGTTTATTCCACAATGTTCCAACCAGACTTCAATTTGGCAAAATTCGCGAAAGTGCCTGGACTGACTGACATTTGACAGGCTTTAAAAAGACGTTGCCGCCTGTAATATCGCCAGAGAAACAGTCGATTTATTGAAATAGAAATTCAATGAATTTATGATCTCCAGATTCGGGGGTAAGACAAGACTTCCATGATCGTCTGACTCAATCTTTTGTGGAGATAAGTGCATTGGTGTATGCGAACAAGACAAACTGTTGATGAACTAAAGATTTACATAACATGAGTCATCGATGTGATCACTGCCATTATGTCGTATTCGATTGAATGATGTGGTATTCCATATACAATGCCAAAGAGGTAGGCTTCAAAAAAAGAAAATATAACCTATTGGCAAAAATCAATGTATTTTATTTCAATTAAAGTTTACCCGGTTACTATTCCTTTAAAAAACTCAACAAATAAATAAATAATAAAATAATAATTACAAACCTATAGAAATGTTTCTGTTTTTATCAGTTGAGATAGAAATTTGTATATTATTTAAAAAGATTAGTAAATCAAACTTGCACTTACTTATTTTGAGAACTTATCAGAAATTAGAAATCCAAAAATAATATTAAAGAAATAAGAATGCTTTAAAACAAACTTAATAATAATAAATAGAAATACATTTTGGAGTAGAATCAAATAAAGCTTACAGTTTGGCTAAGTTCAAAATATAATATCGGATTTTCTTTTTTTAGTAGGCCATCGATTTCTAGAAAGCATTCGTTAAAATATAAACTACGAAATGCTGTAATGCAATTTTTCCCCCCTTTTTTTATCCTATCCCTTAATTGGAAAACGTGGCGGATTTCCCATTTTTTTTTAAAGCCCATTGCATTTTCTCTTGATCGAGAATTAATTTTTAGCGGTCTTCACATTTTTCCGTGATGTTTAGAAATTCATAACATTCACATCCTTACGGAATTTAAAAATACTTTTTTTTATACATAAATAAATGTATTAAGTACTAAGTTGTGAATCTTAGCTGGGGCAATCCCTCTGTGTAGTCCTAAATCGAGAACTTCAGGCATTATCTCGAGAGCCTAGCCAGTGGGCTGTGAGTAGAGATAGCCTACCCTGCACCTCTGAAGTCACCACTGGTGGGCCCACAAGGGTAGCGCGGGGGACCTTACCCTCCTCCTCCACCCTCTCCCTCTGGAAGGTAAAATATATTTTTTTTTCTTCAAAATAGTTTTCAATTACATATAAAACAGCCGATTTTATTGATATGATAATTGAACCTTGATCGATTAATGTGGAATTCTCTGTCTTATTATTATATGCACGTATATGATCCTTTAATCTCTGATTTACACGGGAAAAACTGATAGATCACTTAATCAGAGATTAAAGGAAAATATACGTGCATATAATAATAAGACAGAGAATTCCAACTTTGCAATTTATTTGAGTTCATTTAATGCATCACGTTGTAAACAGCCTCAAATTAAATATATACGAACCACGTGAAATAATAAAATCCTTCAAATCCAATCCAGATTTTTGCTTAAATGACCAAATAAATATCTCAAATAGTCCAATCTTAAATTTATTCTCATCTATAACAGAAAAAACAATTAATCACCGGAATTACTGGAAAAACCGCGACCCTTAAACCGTTTACCTATAAACACCCCACCTTTCTTTCATTGCTAGTTCAGTGCGAGAACAAACCAGTACAAACTTTTCTAAGATAAAGTACCAGAAAAGCTATTTGGTGTACAATACAAAAAAAGCAACTTATTTCTAAGCATTATGTTCGCTAAATATTCTCCATTGAAATATATGCATTCTTGGTGTAACACCTGGAAGTTTTGCATAATCACTGGCGGAATGTTGACGAGTATCGCTTCAATCTTGTCCCAAAGGAATTCATTGAGGGCTTGGCTAGGCTCAACAACTTTTTTTTTTCTTCTTTTATTCCGTTTCGAGAAATGACGTGGCCCGAGAACGAAGCGTAACATTCATTCACTGTCGTCGTCGCCCCACCAACACTTAACGAACTCTTAACCTCACCTCAAATCATTCCATCTCATAGCCGAAAACATGTAAGCCACGTAGCGTTTCAAAAATAGTTTGTGTTTTTTTAATTCCAAACCATCATTAGTGTATTAATTAATAAAAATTTTAATTTTTAATAAATAATTAAATTTTTAAATAATCCCGTTTAACTGCCGGATCCTGCACATGCACTTATAATTATCTTAATAACATTACAGACATTCATTCATTCATTAATTCCGTGATTCATTATTTAATTCATATTCGTGTATCTATTTTACGCAGTTTCACGTACTTAAGTTAACTGGTAAAAAAAACACGAAATAGAATTTTCAGTACTAAAATCTGTTTATTAAAGTGAAATGATGTTTTAAAAGTATCTTTATAATTCCCAGGTGTTTTAATTTGAATTAAAGTCAATGTTAGAATAAATCAAATTTCATATAAATAAATCAAAACTCAAGACACTACATCACACGTACTATCGCATTCTACAATCTTTCCTCTTCGACATATTTTCCTCTATCCGTCAATATCAGAAATTTCTTCAATTCGATTAGACTTGGCAGGAGTACCACAAGGATAAATACAGACTCCTTTGATATACTTTATATCTACACCTGACGTACCTACCAACTCCAAAACAGTGATAGCTACCTATACTGAGGTTACAATTTTATTCCGCGATTTCAGAATGGCCTCGATACAAAATCACCTTCTAAATATACATACATTAATTTCTCACTGGAAAATGCGATTTAATCAAGAATGCATTCATATTTCGACTAGATACCTCCCCACCAACTTACATAATATATATATATATATATATATATATATATATATATATATATATATATATATATAAATTTATGCATTACGTTCGACTGAAGGATGACTTGGGAAGGATGATTCTTAATAAAAAAGTGAATCTAATATTTTTATCGAATCTTTGAATGTGAAAATTAAACAGAATCAAAATGCATACACATATCTACTTAAGTCTTTAAGAACATGCGCATCACTGTTGTATGGTTCAACGAAAAATCACACTTCCAAAGCCTTTTAAACCAAAATTTCAATATTAATGACGGAAGCTCTTTGGTACGTCAATAATCTGTGGCACGCAAAAAATCTCTGAATACTTACTTAAAACAATATACTAACACAAACGGACTCAATCTCAGCTTTCATTATAAACTACACAGCAGACATATCCATAAATGCGAGGAGGCAAACAAAAAGGAGCTGGATGAGAGATCTTCCGTGAGTTATGATGCTCGAATCAAGTACGGGAAGATTTTTTTATTGTATTTATTTTTATTTTATTTTTACAAAAACACAAACCGTACCTCACTGTTATTTCACAAATAAAATTTTACATTTTAAGAGATATTCCTGGTTTCATGTCCGATTATATATCCGAGTTTCCCGTATATGTATTGTTTGTGAACCGTGTTTTTATTTTATTTTAGATATACCTATTTTTGAAACATCATATTTAATTGTCGCTTACAATCTTTAGGATGTAAGGAAAAACGGTTTTGATTTTTACTGGTGCAAATGAAGGATTTATATTAGCTGACAAGCTTAACCAGCATTTTTTTTTAAACATTTTCAAACATTGAAGTGAAGCTCAACTGTACCTCATACAAAGCGGTGCAAAGGGCAAAGGAAATTAAAAGAAAAAATGAGAGGTTTCATTAATTATTTTAAAGTATATTTTACTAGTACAACATTATATAATGCATGCCAGGTTTGTAATCAAATAAATTTTCATGTAGTTAAGAAATCTGGTACTGGTACTGGTATTGGTGGGGGGAACTAGTCCGACAAGTGGGCGTTATGGCCTTTTTTGCCAACCCCTGATGGCTACTTTTACGTCACCGCCGCGTACTAACCAAAGTGGGAGTATCAAGATCCATTTCGCGGGATCGCCACGAAATAAATATTAACCGACCCAGGTGGGAATCTAACACACAACGTTCCGAACCGGGCACTCTGGGGCCTTCGCCCCAACGTACTCGGCCGTCACGTCCATAAGAAATCTAGTAGGGAATGATTTAAAATGTTTTGTTATATCTATTGTTTATCTCAGTGTGTTATATTATATTATATTATATTTATATCTTGTTGTGTTTAATTGAAAAAATAAAACGAGGAAGAATAGATAATTATAATTTATATCTTATTTTTACGCATAAACAAATATTTAGAAATATAAGTTAAAATAAGCGTTTCGACCTGCGTTATTAATAGAAAGATTTATTACAAATATTGGATTGGCAGACTATTTTCCATCTATTTTCACTATTTCTGTACTTTTTATTATATACTAACTACAATACTACCCTATATACTAGTTATAGAGAAATCTTATATCCTCCCTTCAACCTCTTCTCCCCTCCCTCCCTCCTCACCGCAACCCCAAGAACCCAATAAAAACCCCAGACTTTACAACCTGGCTACTTATCCTAATAGAACTCGCATTCTCTCTCCAGTGTTTGGATAGATTTATAGGCCTATAATTCACCCACCTTTTTATATTCAATGCCGAGGTAAAGTGTTTTATTATTTTCTATTATTCGCTTTGTTAATAGTTATTGCCGATATAATGAAATATTTTATTTCATAATTTAATAAATTTTACAAGGATGACACATCCTTTATTACCAAATAGGTTTAGTAATTACAAGACTTATTACTAAAACTTGCATTTTATTACAATTTATTAATTACTAGGATATTTTATGAGTGTATTGTTCCCATCTTTATAACTACATTGTATAATTCATCTTAGTCAAAAAACAAAAGTTAATTTTACCTCTTTGAGTTTCTAATGCATATATTCTTATCGTAGTATTGAAGTGTTAAAAAAATAAATAAAAAAAATACCTAAAACAAAAATTGAATAAAGGCTACCAAAAATATTTAAAAAAAAAAAACAGGGATTGATTAAGTTTTTTTTTCTTCAAATGTGTTGAACTATATCAGTTTGAAAATCTCTGATGTGGACACCTCATGACTTCCTTGTACGCCTATTAAAATATAAATCGGCGGCTCAAAAGGTAACCCTGAATTTGATTACTATTGTAGTTTCCGAAGATCTCAAAAACGACACTCGGCGTCGCGACATCCACCTATTGTCACATACAGAAACACACACAAACACACATAAGCTCTTGTTTCTGAAAGTCTTATTCCGTTATTATATATCGTTTTCTGTCTATGTTACTAGATAAAGTATTGGAAATCGACGGTTTCAACATTTTAAGCGGAAGATTCCGCTTAACTTATATCTTATTTTCTAACTGCAGAATTGTTCAGCTCACAAATGGAGAGGAAAACCATTTTGACCCTTGAAACGGTCATTATTCACCCTAATATTATATAAAAATAAATAAACGAAAAAGTGATAAGAAAAGAAAAAATATACTACATAAATACAGACCAGATACAGCACACCTTACATCAACAACCTACAAGAGACACCAAATAGAGATAGTTAGTTCATCTCTCAACCGTCTGAGGTGATGTACTGCCTAAATTCATTTAGGTAGTGTTTTTTAGATTAGTGTTATTTCTAGTCTGAATTTATGAATTTGTTTTTCTTTATCTCCTAATGGTGCCTGAATTCCTAAAGCATTAACTGGTTAGTTGTTTGATAGAATTGAGGAAAAACTTAAGCCATTCTTTGAAATCCCCCAATATATTCTAAAAATAAACATGAGTGGCATATTTTGTATCAATCCTTTATAAGCCTATTTTTTTTTTTTTTAAATATGTCTCACAAGCTATCTCGTAAAAACTGTTACACGCTATAGCATTTTGTTTTGGTTAAAAGAACCTAATAAAATATTAGATGAATGAGAAATATTTAAATACATTTCGCACAAAAAAATATTTTCAAATTTTCTGTTTTTCAAACTTTACTCGATCTTTAAACGAATTTTCCCCGAAAATAATAAACCTTTCAATATTTCAAGATCAATATTCAATAATAGACTCATCAATATTTGCTGACTGGAACACTTAGACCAGTAAGTGCCCAGTGCAACGTACATACCTATGACTGTAAAACACTGACTGACAACAGACAGTTGATTCATACCGGTCTTCTATACCATTTGATAACTTTATTAAATGATAATGGTCCACACATTACCGAAATATTCGATTATTTAAAAAAAATAAACATAAATGAATCGATTTAAAAATAAAAATATATAATCCTAAGTTTTCTATATGTTTCCACTATATTTATTCTTATATATATATATATATATATATATATATATATATATATATATATATATATATATATATATATGTATGTATATGTATTATTTTAAGGTATCTTGTATTTTTTATTCGAAATAGGTCAACTCAGGACCATGCCAGTCATTTCGTCTTCCTTTTTTCCTTTCTCTTCCTCCACACGGTCCTCCTTCATCCTCTCGGAGTGTGGGTCTTCCTTCTTCTCCTTCGACCACTTCTTCCCAACACTCTTCCATTCTTTCCTCACTGCAGGGACTCTTTTTTTATTTCAACTTATTTATTTTCTTTTATTTATTATTGTTATTTTTATTTATTTATTTTTTAATTATTTGTTTATTATTATTTTTTAAATTATTTTTTATTATTATTTTTTTAAATTATTTGTCAATTAATGTATGTAATTAGTGCATTAGGAACTGATATCGGTGAATCATTGAAATTCTACATAATTGAATGTAGGCAGATATCACCTTGTCGTGGATTGCCTTTATTAATAATAATAATAAGAAAGATTACAATATAGATCCATACAGCCATGAGCAACATTTAAAATAAACCATACAAATCTGTATCTTTTTCAAAACGAAAACAGTTTACGTAGAAGGAGCTGACAGAGGAAGATCTGAGACCACACTGCAAAGAGGGGCCTATAATTGGGACAGAGGCTCATTACAGAGGCCTTTGTCCTCGCAATAATGGTATGTAGCCCCGAACCATGGCATTATAGACCCGAACCCTGGTGTATAGCCCATTTAATTGGGTTCTCTTGGCTATTTATACTACAATAGAATAATGCCTATAGCTCTCCCTTTGCAATATAATATATAATATTACATAAATCAGTGACATCTACATCCCTTTATATGATATTGTACAGAATTTGTTGTACCTTAAAAGATCTGTATAATTGTTCTGCCTCAACAGTCCTTAGTAACCATCGGTTCATTTCACTTCTTATACAAAAGCTAACAAATACTCCAAATTTCTGAGTTGTTCGATCTTTTGGAATGAATTAAGCCAAAAAAATAAAATAATATAAAAGTAGAAATTTACGTAATAATTTCAAGTTTTATTTAATTTAATAGAAACAAAATTATTTCATGGAAACTAAACCGAAACTTTAAAAATATATTTTCAGCATAACAAACCAAAAATATTTAGTATAAAAAAATCGTCGTACTGCAATTGTTAAAAAAACTAATTTATTGTACTTTTGTGAGAAAATAGGTACATTAGAAAAGAAGAAATACATTCTGCTGAGTTTATTTCAAGTAGCGTTTATGTGAACACTTTACACTTATGTTAAAAATATTATTATTATAGGTAGGTAAGGGAAAATTGTGTGATATACGCACCGCACCAGATTTTTCTTCGTATGATGGACATGGAACTTATGTTGTAACTCTTTGTATGAAGTATTCCAGTCTGGTTACACTCCAACTGATTTATCATAATAAAGCCTTAAAAATGATTTTTGAAGTTTTTAAATCAATCCCCTCTATTTTTTTTTTTATTTGATACTAAATCAAATAGTAATATTAATTTTTTGATCTAATTGAAAATTTAAAAACAGTTATTAAAGCAGATGGATTACTGAAATTTGTATATTTTGTTCTGTAGCCGAAAGTAGAGGAAAAGTCTTTTGTCAAAAATACTTTAAATTTTTTATTTTATATGACCCAAGCTTAGATTTTCTTCCAATTAATTTTATATTATACTAAAACGTTCTTTGATATAATATAAAATATAATATTTTCTGATTGATTTATAATGCGCTAATACCTGATGCGTCAAACATAGATGTTGGATACCCTTGGTTGCAATTACTCAGTCAATCCCCTCCTCGAAGTAACCTACATGAGAAACCACTAACTGTTTAAACGACATCCATTACTAACCATCACACTCACACCTAGATAGCCAATTTAAATTATTCCCCCATCACCACATCGAAGATGGGAGGAACCGCGAAAGTAATTTCCTATTCGCAGCGCCGTCAAGGAATATTGCTGTTAGCGACTATTCAATTAGGGGCTAATAGATTCTTCAACCCACCTAACTAACCAATATCCAATTACCATTCGATATGGTTACCTTCGTAATTGGTCGAGGTGTTCTTAAATGGCGATAGGGGCAAAGTAAAGCAATGAACAAATTAGCGTCCTTTGCTCAGAGGCCTTTTAGCCGATCTCCTACGAAGGCAATCATATCAATAAATTAAAGAAAATAAATCAGAAAAACAGATAAAATCTACACTTAAGATTCTAACACAAATCTTTGAGTCTGTCTCAATCCAAACCAAATCAAACAATAAAAAAATTATTTTAGATTCAAGGTTTTTCAAAATAAGTGAAACTTAATATTTAAGTTATATACATAAATTTAGTCGCAAATTCAAAGTTTCAGATTTTTTCCATTTTTAGTTTTTGAGTTATAATTAAAAAAATAAAATACTGACAGCTTCTACAAAACATGATCCCTTTGAGATACCATAATAAAGTTTGGTATGCGCATTGTTATATTAACATTAAACATATACATTTTAATTGAACACATATTTTAAATTGAACACATTAAACACACAACACATTAAATATACATTTATTTTTTAAACATACAAAATTTCGAACTTGAGTTTTAAAAAAATCACTTTAGTTTTAATATATATATATATATATATATATATATATATATATATATATATATATATATATATATGTATATATATTTTTAATTTTATTTAAGAATTCGCATACCTAAATTTATGATGGTATATCAATATCATCATATAAAAAAATCAAAATGGAAGTATTGTAGAAGCTCATTCACCAATTAATAATGGCTCACGACTATTAGCAAGTAAATTTAATCATTTAAAATATTGTAGGGTATCTCTTTTAATTTGAAAAAAACTTGGTATAGAAATACAATGTTTTTTTTTTTTTTTTTTATAACTGAACCAAAAAATTATGACATTTCTAACACATTCTAATCACATGAACGTGTAACATAATTTTTTTTTTCATAAAAATTAGAAATTTGGTTTGTGTTTAAAAAAAAAAACTTTTTGGAATTTTTTAAACATTTTAAGATTTGTTTTGTTAGATACATATGAAATTAAAGCCAATATAATTTTAAAAATAATGACACTATTTTTAGATTTTTAGGGCAAATAATTTTGGAGCTTTAAGTTTTTCAGTGAATCAAAACAGTCAATTTTTGATTATTAAAGATTTATAACTAAAAAAAAATATATATAAATCAGATACCATTACACATTAGAATTAACAGAGATATAAGGAAAAAAATAAACTCCATTCCAACCCGTGAAACGGTCTTTTACACCCTGTTAAATTCGTCGATTTGAATTTTCAAAACCTGATTCCAGTCCTTTAGCAGTCATCCGGAAACCCACCAACTTGAAAATTAGCTCATTTTTCTCTAAAGCATCCCTCGCTTTCCTCGATATACGCCATACTGTGACTCATTGCTCGTATCGAGAGGCGAAAACAGATCTCTAAGTGGAAGTTAATATACCTCGGCCAGCGGCTCACTAAATAACCCACTAAAGGACCACCAGCTGCCGGCCTTCCCTCGCCACTAACTCTTTCCCTACCCTCAGGGTAACTGCTAACGAGTAAACACTTTGATAATGGTTTCTTGCTTGTTTGTTTGGTATTACTCTTTATTACTTTCAAAGGTAACAGAGGTACAGTGGTGTAATGAACTGTTAAGGATTTCTGTATAATTCAAAGGATAAAGGATTGAATCCATACCAACTGCACACGCTACTAACTGAGAGCATTTTATACAGTTAGGATGATTTACGATGTCGGCGTAGGATGTGTCTAAATATTTTGTATCTGTTTTATAATTAACAATTTTTTAAATATTAATATGTATATATATATATATATATATATATATATATATATATATATATATATATATATATATATATATATATATATATATATAACATATATAAATAACAGTATTTTTTGTCATATTTTTGATCTTGTCTTTCATTTTGCCTAAATGCTGATTTATTCGTATCTTATTGTAATGTTATTTATTTCTGTCTAATTTTCCCTGAACACTAGCACTCATTATGAAATTGAGAAAAAAAAAAAAAAAAAGAAGTGATATTTTCCATCTTATGCTACAGGAAAAAGCACAATTGAACATAGGAGTAATTAACACTAACATTAAGTTACAATGTATCAGCCTTATAATGAACAGGAATGTAATATTGGTTTTATTACATAAAATACATTAAAATGTTATTTATTTGTTTATTTTTTTTTAAATGAGGCAATCGGTCGTAAATCATTGTTTCTTACAAAATGAAAACTTCTTCTATGTTAGAATTTAAAATGTTTGTTAATTGCAATGTTATATCTTCCACCAGCAGTAACATGCCATTACTTAACAGTAAGATTATTCTCTAAAAAACACAAACTTCCTACATATTATATCAACAACCAATGAAATCCGTTGCCAATGTTATCAAATCCGATGGTGCGAAAAACTTCAATTCACAAAAAAATTTAGATAGTTACCAAGTTTTGGACCGAGTGTCACAAATATAAATCTTGTTTCGATCGTGTTTTCATTTTCCTGCAGTTTCGAAATACCTAAATAAAGTTTTATTTACAATTAAAAACTTAATACCCGCAATTTTAATAAATAAGCAGCATTCTACATTACTAATTCATATAAAAACGCTTATTGATAGCGAAACACAGGGGTGAGTATATTGAATGGGGAAAATAACAATATTATAAATCTATCGAGTCAAAAACCTCTTTCGGGTTACATTAAAAAATAAACAAACAAAAAAAAATATGTTTTTCTAGACTTAAGATTTTGGTTAAATAGAAGAAATAGCAAAAGAAGAGTAAGATATCGAATTACTCGAAAAGGGAAAAGAAACACTAAAGAGAATAGTCGCCTGGAATTGTAAAGTTTTTGCTGTTGCAATTAAGGTGCGGTTAGAGGGAGTTGTTAGGCCTACTAATAACTGGGCTGGAGAAAAACCTGGAGATTGCAGGACCGTTCCAGTAATGGAGACCTGTCTCATTACGACCTCACACCCCGGCTTGATTATTTCCTAGTGATTTCTTCCACTCGGAGGATCTTTGATGGGGATCTTAGCCCTAGTATGGAGAGGATTCTGTGGATCTATATTACGCTGCGTCGAAGGGGATTTGTCATAAAACTTATAATTAATAGATAAAAATAATTATTATTTTGATACCTCAGATATTTGTTTTTTAAATATTTGTATGCACTTAACTTATTCTTAAAAATTTTACTTCTTGTACATTGGTTCAGAAATAACTAAAGCAAAAAATAAAATGGGGAATGAGATTAATTATTATTTATCTCAATTATGGATTATTAGAATATATTTTCTTATTTAAGTACCAATTAATTCATTAATCCCTTATTAATTATTAATAAATACTAATATATCTTCCGTTACATCATTTATTTACTCTTTGCTATCCTCACGTTTTGGGATCAGAAATCTTAAGACCCGATTGTAAACTATTTTTTACTATCACCACCCAATCAACGTAACATCACTTACTCTATATAAATCATTATTTAAAAATTATTTGGTGTGTTCACTCACACCACTTTCCGGTAATTTAATTATTTTTCAAATGAATATCTTGAATGTTCCTGAAGATGTATAGTTTACGAGTTATTACAAAAAAAAAAAATAATAATAAAAAAAAAATAAAAAAAAAAACTGCAAATTATTAATCAAAGGATTATTTGAAAATTGTGATATATCAAAAATATGTGGTGTGTCCACCCACACAATTATGCTTACCGCTATGAGTTAAAGTCCAATAGAAACTATGTTTTCTATAAGATTTATTTTTATATTTTTAGTTTATCTCTTTAGGCACTTAAATTATTTTTCAAATAAGCATCTGGAATGTTTCGGGAAATGTTTAGATAGTTTTCAAGTTCATAAAAAATTGAACAATGGTGAACCTGTTCCCATTAGAACACATACAGAATATTTTTTAAAAAATGTGTACAAAGTTCATTACGCTTCATTTCTGATAATACTGCCCCGATTCCGATTTTTTTTTTGTAGTTTTACAGGAAATTTAATTACCTTTAGCACAATTATAATTAGAGTCCGGACTCTCGTACAATTGCACTTTTTGTCCTGCCGGCATGAAATCTACTTTAAAACCATTTATTTATGCGAATTAAGGTATCCTGATTAATATATGTAAATTTTATTTTGCATGAAATTGCATATTTAAAGGTAATTGATTTGAAAATTTAAACATTAAAACGGAACAAACAAATTATTTACTTTTGTAATTAAAACACTGAGGTAAACAAAAACTTTGTAATTTCAGTAAAAATGTTTTCTGTAAAGTATAAAAATAAATCCATTATTTTTTTTATTTTATTGATTTACAGTTATAAAACAAAATATGTAGATCTGATTATTTTTTTTTCGCATAAAATATGTAAATGGAGAAATTTTATTGTTTGCTGCACATTTTATAATTTTTTTTTTTTTTTACTGGACGAAATCCGGTTTTTATTTATTATAACCAAGTAAAAACTCGAGAAAAAAATAACGTAGGTGCCTATTTCGAAACGTAAAACAACAAATTTTGAGGTGGATCACATTTTTTTTTGTTCGATTGCAGAGGTTTTTATAATAATGTTAGCAGTAATATGGACAATACCTAGAATTTCGTAGATATGATAAGTTTGAAACTCCTGACCATCACTAATCAATATTATTACAGGTGTTATTAATAAATAGGTGAAGGATAAAAAAAACATTTTCATTAATGTTGGTGAACGAAATAATTGTAGAGGACCAAATTAATTTTATAGCTGATAAGGTATAGATACTAGTTTTCCTCCGAGAGACAAATAATGGTTTCCTATAATGAAAATATCTGCTAACATACTTAATACAATAGTAATTTAATAGATTAGATATATCTTCGTTTGAAGTTACATGGAGACAAGAATTGTCGAGTTCTACAACAAAAGGAGAGACTTACACCGGAGGCATACTAAATCAAGTCTGCGTTGGGAAGGAAGCAGGCAATCTGAAGCCTCAAGCCCCCTTTCTACAGTAGTAAGCTCCTTTTTATGCATATACATTTATGTAATTTATATGTAATACATATCGCATTTGTATGTATACACAGTAGTATACAATCCTTTTCCAGTAGCAATATATCACAGGGGCAAGCAATATATCAGCAAGCATTGGTCTTTGTTACTTCCTTCCTCAACCACATCTTAACTCTAGTGACGATTTTTTTTTATATGTTTTTCTAAAAAATCACTAAACATGCAAAATATCTGATAATCCAAAGTTTTTAGTGATTTTTTGTACATTTTTTTTTTCATACCTTATTTATTCCACAAACTATTTATAATTTTGATATTTATATTTTATTCGCATGGTACACTGTGGGCTAAACAGTAAACTTAGCACGAACAAATTCAAATTTTGAATTTAAAATTCTTTCTATCCAAACTAAGCTAATTATTGACATTGGAGCCGATAGATTAGCCTCGATTGCTTACAGTAAGAATTAAATAAGACATGAAAAAAACAAAACAATGAATCCTAGATATTTACGCTCAATATGTGTTTATTTAATCATCAGTGAGTATAACTGTTCTACTAAAATTGATGTTACTGAAGGTATCAAACATTTAAAACAGTATGTTTGATCGATTATGTAATAAATAAAATTATAGCGCATAATCGATTTTAAAAGAGATTTGTATTTGTATTTGTTATTTGTATTTGAAATTTGTATTTGTTATGGTTATATTATATTTCTATTCTACATGTATTACTTAATTTTTAACTACATAATCAGATGCTCAAACCAGCGAATACAAATTCACCGTTGGTTTTTGTACAGGCACTCTTAAACCTAATTCTGTAATGTTTGAGTAAAAGGATACAAGTCATTTTTTTGCGACAATTGGCTATGTTATATTTTGAAATTTTACGTTATATTTAACTAAAATTTCTGCAACAAGTGACACTGAACAACATATTATAGGCTATTGTTTTAATGTTCATTTTGTATTTTAGAGGTTAATCCAAATTTAATGCGGGTGAAAAAATCAGGGAGCACATCTAGTGTTATAAAAAAAAGAAATTCTTAGCACTACATTGCTACTGAATTCATTAACTCTTGATGGTGCTTGAATTGGCTAAACGTTGATGTACAAATTATTAACCGCTACTTGAGATACTAAGGGTTTGGAATCTTCCTATGATATCATAATTACAATTTTTTTTTCTTTTTTGAGATTTGGCTTACCGTGTTTGTTTATATTTATAGTTTCTAGTTAATAAAATATCATTGATATGGCTGATATACTTCGTGTATTGGTATTTTGGTAATATCAACCTATTTACATGTGTATAAATATCCATCAACAGCAGACAGCTACCTTCCGATCAGATTTCTCCAGAACTCTGAGAAGGGTTCGAAACCTGAACAAACAGCTCTCAGCAAGCCTCGATCAACAGTGTCTATTGTAGTTGAGGGTGGTGAACCTGTTGGGCATTGTACTGTATTAGGACTTCTATGGCTCCTATTGTAAGGTCATTGCCAACAATCGAACGGAGCACTGAATGGATACCGTCGGGAAATACAAAACGATTGTACCAAGGCAGAATTTCGACCCCAGGTAAAGATAGGTTATTGCCAAATAATCGCAAGCCAAACCAAATGGCAAACCTGTAAAGGGGTGTTACAGAAGCTTGGTAAGAAAACTATCTACACGCTTGTATGTTTCGGTCCAAACGATTTTTATTTTAAAAATAAACAATTAAAATATGAACGTTTATATTATATTTAATTGTTGTATTTTACAAGATTTTTTTTTTCTTTTTAATCATTAGAACGTTAATTTATTCCGTCGTATTTAATACGATAATATTTTATTTTGTGCAATTTTTTAATCCTTTTAAAATCTTAACACTAAGTTAAAAAGTTTTTGTTTACTAAAAAGAAAGATTATTTCTGCCAAATATCGATATCAAAATCTGCTGGAATAGAACGGCGCTGCTTGGATCAATTTTTGAAAGCTTTAATTTCGAATTTGGCTTAGATTGACGATATTTGGGCACTTCCCCTTCAAAATGAACATTATAATTGCCATATTTTTGTATTTGATATTCATTTTTTAATTTGTATACTTGAAAGATTTATTATTTTCTTTTACCTTCATTCTTTTGTTTTTATAACACAAAATGCTTTTTTCAAAGAAATGTCTGTATCTGAGTTAGTTGTTTTGTTTTTCATAGAAGCCACATTCAAAAGACACTGCCATTTTAACAAGAGGTTTTTTTTCCATCCCTTGTACTACATTGTTCACTTGAAACTTTCTCGGAAAATGATTCTCTAATTCGGTTATTTACATCATACTTCATCGTAAATTTCATAAATAATTTTATTTTTCGACTGAAATTATTTATTATTCCGATTCCAGTATTTTCTTATGTTCTTGTTATGTTCACCATTCCCTACTTCTCACCTTGTGTAGATCCAAGGTGAGAAGTAGGGAATGGCTTTCTTGCTTTCCTTTTCTTTTAACATTATATCCACTGTAGGGAAAGTTTTTTTTATCATCCATTTTCTTCTATTCTCAATGATTAAACCATTGAAGCCTTCCAAATATATAATTTGGAATATTCTGGGGTATCGATCCCAAAAGTTTTTCTTCGAATGTCTTTTTCTAAAAAACGCACATATTTTTTTTTTTTTTTGTTCAGCATTGACTTGTCCCTCGATAAATATAAATTTTGAAGAAATATTCGTGGTTGAATCTACTATCAATGCATTTGAAATATTTGGAATCCATTTCTCGAATATCACGTAGTAACAAGTACTTTACTCAGCTAATCTTTATCTTTGTTTCCAGAAACATTATTATATAACGAATACTCTATAATTCTGCTATATGCAAGAACTAAATTTGTGAAGGAAGAGAGAAGATGGAGAGAGAAACTTTTCGAGGCTAAGTTTAACAAGTTGTTAAAAACCGCTAATTTCCTGACCAAACTCGGCCCTACACTGCAACTGGAAGCCCTTCTACTCTTTATAAAGTGATTTAACATTAGTAATAAAGGCTCTATCTACAGCAAAGCTTGTTAGCTATTCATTAGGTCTCGGTTAATCCCTATTAGACTTAAAACAAAGGGTCTTTTCTTGACATTATATACGCATGTGCATGTGCGTTGGTGTATGCCTATATAAATATATATATATATATATATATATATATATATATATATATATATATATATATATATATGTCTGTGTGTATAGGATATTATCAGAAAATTTCAAACATAAAGCCTTCAGTCTCCCAAAAAAATTACAAGTCAAAGTTTTGTCAATTCATAAAGAAAAAATATCAGATTAAATAATTACAAACCATAGCATCATCAAAGCATGCGATAGCACATCTCATACCAACAGCCTATAAATAAGACTAATCATATAGTGGTAATTCATCATTCCAAGACGGATCAACATAAATATACTGAAGGAAAAGGGAGTACAACATTTAGTACAGCTGAGAAAGGCTATAGTTTACCAGCTTATCATGATTATCAGAATAACTAAAAATACCGAACACTACTTAGAGAGAAATGCTTATTAACCAGCAATACATAGGGTTTCTACAATACACAGCATACTTATCAATCGTTATCAATAGAACAGAAGTATTATATAGTATTTATAGCATATTTATAGGTAGAGCATTATAACTTACAACTTTCTAGTTATAATATTATTATATTATATAGTATTTATAGTATATTTATAGTGTATTCTATTGCATTACATCTTTCTCTACCTCTTGTATATTTTAATATATTCCACTACAGTCTCATTTCTCCCACAATTTTCTTTTCCAGTTATCAATTAACCATTTCTTAACTTAGTAACTTAATTTTTGAAAAACTTATAGAACTAATCCAATATCGAAATTTGAACGCACACATATACTGAATAAAAGCAGGAACCTACAGGAAAAAAATAATTCAAATAAAAAGATAAAGACTAATAAAAATCCAAAAAGATAAATAGACCAATATATAAATAAATAAAATAATTATTCCCTCAGCTAAACACCATGCAGATGATGGTCGATAATCCCCAGGGAGTCCAGAATAATATTCTCGGCAACAATGCAACATCTCCAACATTAGGACCTAGAGGGTGCCAACGGTGAACTCTCTCTCTCCGAAGGTCTCGCGGAATTTCGCTTTTAGGAAAGGGATGCATTTCTCAAATATATCAAATGCTTGAATCTCATGTTTAAATTAATTTTAAAACGGCCGTCTAATTAAATGTATTTGATTTGTCAATAATAAAATAATATGAAATAAAGAAGAATTATTACCAAATTTATATATGATGTATACATATATACATTTACAGACATACGACTAAACAATGATCTTAAATAATTAATTCCTCCAGCCTTGAAAATAGTAAATTGACACTTCAAATTAAAACCCAATACTACTAACCAAAAACAGCACAATTAAACTTCTAAACTAAGATATCAGCAAAAAAAAACAACTTGTGGCATGACATTGCTGTGTTCATCTCGGCCAGCACAAACGATGACTTATTGGCCATACTGCCTCAATCAAGCCACTACTTTTTTAACCACTCTAGTAAGACATGATAATCAAATCAGTGAAATTGAAAAATCCATGTAAATATGAATAAAATCTTAATCCTTATAAAATAATTTTTCTTATTTTGATATAAGTCGATTGTACCCAACAATCACAGCAACTGCACTAAATCTTAATTTAATAAGACTGTGCTCTAATTTGGCAATGCAAGCATAAATGTACAGAACGTAATCGATAAAATGATTTAAAGGGAAATTAAATGGCTTCTGAGAACTGTTTCATTAAAATTCAGCAGCAACGAAATATAAATAAAATTTAAATAGAGAGCTATCTGGAACAGAAAAAACCAAAACTGTTTCAAACGATGGGAACCTCATTATAGAAATTGGACGAGCAGGGAAAGAGTATCTCATTACAAAGATGGCCGCGACTTCAAAAATAAGTTGGCTTTTGAACAATCTAATTCAAAATAACCCCACATACAACTCCTCTTGAATTTTGGGCACTTGTGGTAACTCCAATGGCTAACTATAAGTAGTGTTTGTTATCTTATACCTTTGTGTACTCAACTACAAGAAAATTACGTATTGTGATGAAATGGTCAATACATAAGTGAAATAAAAAGATAAGAAATGAAGGAAAAAAAGTAATTATAAACTATTTTTAGGTTATAATTTGTTTTTTAAGCATGACTCATTTGTCTAATTATTCAAGGATCCTCTGGTTTGCTTATCCCTTCCTCACTACCGAAGTTTTTTTTTTTTTTTTTTTTCTTAGCCCCTTTTTTGGGATGTTGGGGTTTGAGATACGGGGAGTAGGATTTTATAGAATCTGTTCTTCTGTACAGGGTACATTTTAAGAGAGGGATGTGGAATAGTTAGGTTTTTTTTATTTATTTGTTTACTTAAGCATCTTCTTCCAGTGACGGGGCTCACCGGGTTTATTGTAGTTTTAGACATAAAGGAACTATTACTTATAGTCAAATCCATGTGACGGGAATAACACCTAGAAGCGTTGATCCGATTCTGATAAAATTATTATGGATTGTTCATGTTAATAATATCAAATTCCATCAAATATTTTCGCTTACGTATGCGCAAGCATATTTTACTTAATACGCCTATATTTCAGAGATGGCTCATCCGATTTTTTAAAAGATAGAAGTTGAAAATAGTGTATGATCGAGTATCAATTTTATCAGATTCCAATCACTATTTTTGCTTTTTTTCTTGACACGCCTAAATTTCAAAAACCGCCCATCTGATTTAGCCCAAAGTTAGAAGAAAGAAGGAGGCTATAATTTAAATAGTCTAGTATCAATTTTATTAAAATCTATGTGTGTGTGTGTGTGTGTGTGTGTGTGTGTATACATATATTTATGTTTATTGTTTATTATAATTTTCCTCAAGATGTCGAAATAAACATTGAAAACATGAAATTTGTTTTTCCTTATGCACCCAATACAAATGATGAGTAAACTATACTGATCTATTTGGCAGACGTTTTTTAATTTATATGAAATAGCTTTAAGAATATACTGGTGTAAGAAGAATTGATTATAGATGGCGCAGTATTGAAAAGCCATATTTTGAGTAGTTTTTAATTACTAAAATTTTTTTATTATTTTCATATTTATAATCAATGCAAAGGAAGTTTTTTAAAAAGTCTAACATTTCTCTTCTATATGCAATAAAAGTACTTTTATTTTTTTCTAATTCTTAGTCGACTCCGCAGTCCTTAATATTCTCATAACCTATCAAACGGATAACTAAAGGGCGCGTAAGTATTAATTTAGGGTAATTTATTTTTTTATAATTTTTTTTTTTTTTTTATCCGATTTATTACTCTGAATAATGCTCTAAGTCAGGAGTTCCGAAAGCCGTAGTAGGCAAGGGACATTCCAATTGGAACGCGAACAAGCTAGCAAAAGTCATAGATTAAATCATCTTTTTAAAAAGTTCAATGAGGAATGACAATTAGACAAAAAATATTATTGAATGAATCGATTATAAGATGAGCGAACATTATCTGCAATTAATAAAAATAATTCAGGATGCTTATAGTAGTAAAGGCACTCCGTGTTAAAGAGGACTTAAAAATCAAGTTGAGCTCTATCAAGCCAAGCATTGATGCTCTTTTTCTAAATAAACAACAACAGGCTTCAACTGAAAAATATTGTTTATTTTTTCCACAATGTCGTAATTTCTTACTTTTGATGGACACACTTTTATTTGCTGATTTTTTTTTTTGCTGGATTTTATTTATTTGCTGAATTTTTGTTGTGAATCTAATTTAATGTGAAATTGATAAATTTTTTAAATTAATTTGGAATTTATTATTTTCTTATGTAAATTTACTCCAATTTGTAGATATATGTAATTAGTTTCAATTTTGGACGTTCCAGCTTTCTTCACTATTTTTAATTCGTTGAGGAAAAAAATTGAAGAAAATAATATATACTGTTTTGTTTATTAAATAAACTTTTGTGATTTTTTTTTTTTTTTTATGGAGAGGAATCTTTAATGTTGATATCACTAGATGAGGCTGTGGTACGCCCAGTTATCTGAAAAGTGGAAGACGTACGCAATGACGTAAAGTATGGAAACCCGCGCTCTAAGTAAAAAGCGATTTCATTTTAAACGTAATGTTTTTCATACTTAATAAGATGGTAACAGAAATATAAACAAAATTTCCCATTAAAAAATAATAAAGATTAAAAAAAAATAATAATAAACCATGTTCGTTTAATGCAAATATAAAACATTTTGCTAAAACGCATATAGGATTCTAATTGCGGAAAAACAAATATTTTACTTGATCTTTGAAAAGAAAAATTAAATCACTTTTTTTTCCTAAACTAATCTAAATGCTAAAATCCGGAAAACGGGAATAAATTGTTTTGTGATTCCGAGTTGACATAGAGCGTCCTCTAATACTTCAACGATTTCTCACTAAATCATATATATATATATATATATATATATATATATATATATATATATATATATAAATTTTAATTTTACTATAGAACCAAACCAGTTTCAAAATACAGAGCCACTTTGAAAAGTGTTACAGAATGAATTTTCAAACATCCAGTAAATGTTTATATTCCAAGAATTGAAATAAAATAAAAAAAAAAAATAATTATTTTATTTTACATTGTATGATTTTATTTTTGGAATAATCCAAAGAATATTCTTCAAGTTATCAAATTAACGTTTACTACAAACCTGCTAATGTTTTGACTAAGTCAATGTTCAAGAATTTTTTCTGATACATGTTATTCTAAAAATCATTTTGAGACCCCCGTGACTACTGATCTTCTCAATAAATGTATTATTTTCTTATATTTTCTGAAACTATCTGCTTATTTTCATTTTAATTCAATCATAGATGACAACGAAGTTAAAAAAGTTGGCATTTTCGCAATTAAAATGAAGGAGTAAAATATAAAGTAATGTAAGCCTCAAAACAAAAATAAGTCAAAATCCTATATGAAGAAAGAAGAAAGAAGAAGGATAGAAACAAGGAGGAAGAGGAAATGTAAAGGAAACATAGTAATTACATACCAGAGAGGCATTTAGTCGAGCGCCAACTGAATCGTAATAATAGATTACCGGGAATTAGATAAAAACGTTAAACAATGTCACCAACTCACTGATTTGACAGAAACTAACACTAATTTTAAATACTCTCTGATCAAAAGGCGTAACAATTGCTTTGTAAAAAAAAATAGTAAAATGTATTGGTTAAAGGTAAAAAAATAAATAAAATAAAATCTAAAAATTAATGTTAAAAAAATAAAATTAGAAATTAATATCTCATCCAAAAAACATTCCCTCCAACTGATGGAATAAATGACAATGGAAATAAATATAGGTGACGGGTTAAATTTACTAAAGAAAAATAATTTGTATAAGGAAAAAAAATTTGTTTGTCACGAGGGGAGAAAAAAAAAATGTTTTTAAATAAGTTTAATAAAATTTTATTATTAATATATACCCATTATTTAATAATGAAAAGATATGGCAAGGTATGAAGGTATTTAATAATTAATAATAAATTAAGCATAATTAGATATGATTAGCTACATTTTTATTACAGTTTTTCACTTATTATTATATATCTGTATAACATTGTAAATTAGCAGTAAATTAACATACAAAAATCAATAAACCTGATGAACAAGACTCATTAAAAGCATTTTGAATAACCATTAAAAAGTGCTAAAATTATAATAAAAAAAGTTATGAAGTATTTGGTTTTAAATTTAGATATTATCTATTTCTTTAGTTTCAGGTTTCACTTCAAATAGCCTTTACAACTTTTTTATATGATTTGATGGAGTCTTATTTGTGGACAGCTGTACGTTCATTTGATTTAATTTAAATTTATAATTGATTTATAAATAATTTCATTTATTAAAATGTTTATCAATATATAGAGCAGGTACAAGAACGTGTGATGCTCAAGTGCCAAAAACCAACATAAGACTACATCGATCAATAGAGGGTATCAAATTCTTAAAATAAATTCCAAAATATCTGATGTGGGCAACACATGAGTTCCTTGCACGCCTGTTAAATTATAAATCCGTGGCTCAAAAAGTTATCCTGAATTTGGTTACTAGTTTCCGAAGATTGCAGTATCTCAAAAATGACACTCAGCGTCCCGACATCCATCTATTGATACAGAAACACAAAAAGGGAGGAAAATCAGTATTTTACACTCAATTTTAACACACAACAAGTAATAAAAATGATTAATTGGATTGGAAACCAAATTGCGTTTGTAACTTTTATTAAAGAAACATATAATTTATGTATTTAATTTAAATATAATTTTTGATGTAAGCTTATTATGATTTTCAAATAAAATACCGTTTTCGGCTCAACAATTTTAACCAATATATAGTAAATACATTCACATCGATATAAAAGTCCTATTTACCAAATTTGAGATGTTTTACATTATATTTAAATATAATTTTTGATGAAAGTCTAAAATGACCGCTTCCGGTTTTCAAATTCAGACCAAAATCTAGTATGTTATTTAAATCAATATATAAATTATAAATACTAAATTTGAGAAGTTTTGTATAGTATTTTAATAAACTTTTATGGAAATCGATAATGACCTTCAAGTAAAATACCATTTCCGTTCATTAAGCATTGACCAAAAAGGAAGGTTCACAATTAGATTTCACAACAATCCTAAATACAAAATTTCAACTTTCTACGGCTAACCGTTTTCGAGTTATGCAGACGCCACGACGAAATTAGTCAAAATGGATTCAGGGATGGTCAAAATGGATATTTCCGTTGAAATCTGAAAACCGAAAATTTTCGCGATTGCAATACTTCCTTTACTTCGTGCAAGGAAGTAAAAGTTATTAAGAATTTGGTTTTAAATTTAGATATTATCTATTTCTTTAGTTTCAGGTTTCACCTCAAATAGCCTTTATAACTTTTTTATAAGATTTGATGGAGTCTTATTTGTGGACAGCTGTACGTTCATTTGATTTAATTTAAATTTATAATTGATTTATAAATAATTTCATTTATTAAAATGTTTATCAATATATAGAGCAGGCACAAGAACGTGTGATGCTCAAATGCCAAAAACCAACATAAGACTACATCGATCAATAGAGGGTATCAAACTCTTAAAATAAATTCCAAAAAATAGATAATTTTAATCATAATTGAAATATAAAATGAAAATTATATTTTTGTTTGCAGAATGATATTTTTAATTTTGTTTTTATTATTACTATTTTTTGTGCATCAATCTAATTTTCATTTTTCCTTGTTCACTTGAAAAGAAAAAATGAAAATGGTTGTACGAAGGAAAAAAAATACTTATGCTCATGCAATCGCTAACTTTTAAATCTTAAATATATATATATATATATATATATATATATATATATATATATATATATATATATATATATATATATATAAGTATTCAGTTTCCAAAATAAAATTAATATTCATTACCACAAGATGATAGTGTCAGTGAATACCTTATTGTGATGATGAATTTAATTGTTACTGAAAAATGTAATTAAAATTGTTACTTAGAAAATTAAAGATATCAAAACATTCGTTCAGGAAAAAAGTCTTGGCCGGATTGATTTAATTATACGAACTAAGTTGAAGGAGTAAGGTCTGAAAAAAAAAGGACTTAACTGTAAGAAGTAGCCAAGAGGAAGTACTCGAGCGAACATGAACCCTCCTGTTCACTGCCAACACCTGGTCTCTTAAAGGATACAGAAGAAACGGTAGAGAAAGAAGTTGTATTAAACCGGTCCAGCACATGCTCTCCAAGTCCAACAAATGCTACTTTATATGTTTACTAGAACTATTACTATTTGAGACTCAATCTAATAAATCAGTTTAAGTAATGTATTAGAATTATCAATATAGATAATAAACATTAAGGAGCGTAGGAGTATATATGTGAATACATATATTTTTTTTAAATATATTTTTCCTGTTATAACAAACAAGTTTTTATTGATTTTGATATTTATTTATCAATTTATAAATAAATTGATATTTATAAATTGAAATTTATAAATTGATATTTATTATCAATTTGATAATATTTATCAATAAACAGTATTTATTGATTAATATTTTGCATCCCCCCATGCCTATTAATGTTAGGCACAAGAAGTACAGTTTTGCATTATACATTAGAGTTTCATTGTTTTCAGTGTAAATTGTATCAACAAGATTAAATTAATTTTAAAGAAAAAAATAAATAATAATCATCACAAAATTGCAATAAAAAGAGAAAGTGAATGAAAAATAAAGAATGTAGTACCACAAAGAAACGAAAAAGTAAAGAACATTTATATAGCACTAGATACGCCAAGGTCAC
>OX411311.1:9880445-9900445 GCA_948150685.1 Rhaphigaster nebulosa | reverse complement strand
TTCGTAAAAATGTACTCTATAATTTTCTATCACTTGAACCCATTTTCCAGCCAACAAGTCGATGCCCCATATTTCGATTGTCGAGAGCATAAAACTGTACGGGAGACTTTCCATCTTGTTTTTGTTTTTTGTAATTGTTATACTTATTTATTTGATTTCTTTTTATGGTGTTTTGTTGTTTAGATTTTTATTGTTTAATATGTGTATTTTTTCGAGCTTAATCTAATATTCTTAACATTTTGTTAACCAAACCTTATCACATCCCTTAAGTTCCTCCCCAAACGGTGTTCGTAGGTTAGCCTTTCATAGAGTAATGATTTTTTTAGCTTGAAATCTTTATATTCTGCAATTATCAATCATTGTCTCGTCAATCAGAGAATTTGTGATTATTACCATAAGAGCATGATATTAGAGGCATAATAGGGAGCAGTACCCAGCGACACCTCCTTTCGTGATTTCAACATGAATTGTTAAACAAGGAGGTCCCTCGTCCAGCTCCTCTTCAGCCTTCTACGGACGTTACCTGGCACGAGTGTTGTGGACATGCCATTTATGAGTGTGTGCGAGATTGATCGTGTAATCGTTTGTAGTGGTTCGGTATGTGTTCGTTAACAGTTGGCAAACGAAGGTTAAATTGCTAACATACCATATTATTGCTTTGAAAGTTTTTAAGTGTATTAATGTGAGTATTTTTAGCTGTCGCATATATCTGTGATTCGTAGGTCCATATAGGTCACTAACAACTTTCACTAAGAAAGTGTACTTTTTCAATTCCTGTCTGTTTCAGTTTTGAATGAAGTGAATGTAGAAGTCTTAGCCTTTGGTTTATGTTTTTTTTCTTTATAGAATAGAATAGAACAGAATAGAAAATTTAACTTTATTCTGGGACTAATGTCCCCTTGAATAACTTACATTTACATAATGAATGCATAAGACTATTCTCTGAGCCTGGTATAATAAAAATGAGAAAAAATAAAAATTGTTACCGTTAAAAAGTACAAAGAACAGAAAAGAAAAAAACTAAAAAAATAAAACTACAAAAAAGAAAAAAACAATAAATTAAGTAATACTTTATACAGAAGTAAAAATATACCTTCTAACATTTTTTCAATAAAATAAAAACAAACAAAATTAACTATACAAATAAATTGTAATAATAGTAATTACAATAATTAAAATTACATATTAATGAAAATGCATACATATAACCACATACACATCTGATATCTGGATCCCATGTCAGATATCAGACAAAGATAGCATAGAGAACAGTAATACTGTTGTAGGACCTGTGAGGCCATGTGTTGTACTTTTATGTCTTGTTAAAATTGTTTTATCAAGTGTATATGGCGCTGTTAGATTGTGTATGAAATGTAGATCAATGGAGCGAGCACTGAATCTTGTGATATTCCTGCAGAGATACTATAGATTTAATAGACGGACGTACAAAAATCTGTCGGAAAGGATGACTGAAATGATTGAAGAATCAGATAATAGCCTTGAGTTTGAAGAGAGCCATCTGGTGCCAAAAAGTTCTGTCAAATACTCGAAAAACGTCCAGAAATAGACCAGTTGCATATAATCAGCAATTTAGTAATAAAATCCATCATGAAAATTCAGTAATAGTGATATTAATTAAACACAGTCGTTTACGTTTACAAGCATTATGAGATTAAAAGTGTATACACGCATTAAAGATTGTTTACCGTGTTTTAAGGGAGAATAATAGGCTTTTCAGTAAAATACCAATGAACCTGATGTAAAGGAGCATTTCTTAGATCCATCGATGTATGAGATATCGATTCGAATGATGTCGATTTAGGAAAGAGCTCTAATGGTGTCACTTATAGGGACTAATGATAACTGACTCGACAGCCAATGAAGAGACCCCGAGCGGGAGGAAATGAGCGAAGGAGAGAGGCCCGAGACAGGCTGTTAGCGGTACATCCTCGTGGCTGCCGCTGGCGGGAAATGGTGGTCGAGCACGAACACTCCTGTCTCTGGGGTAACCTCCCCCCTCATTCACTCCCTCACTCTCTCTCTCTCTCATCTTAATACTCTATGCTTATTTTCAAACAGCGCCAACGAGGCAGGATTATATCTTCATAAAAGACATTACATTGTTCAACGCAATATATATTAAATAAAGGACTCTCTTAATATATATATATATATATATATATATATATATATATATATATATATATATATATATATATATATATATAATTTTTAATTAAGAACGCTTTATGAAAAGTGGAGAAAACAAAAAACATAAATTATTGTGAGTCACGAAGTTTAGTAACTTTTTAAACCCTTTTTCGATTAAGATACAACAGTAGGCGGATAACTATAAGCAAAAAAATATAAATGAATAACCTGTGTAAAAAAAAACAGGGTGTCACAGCGGACATGGATCACCCCCTGTAAATTCAAGAGTGTTTAGAATAACGGGACGGTACTCGGTGTGTCTTTGTTATGAATTATTAAGTATCTTCTTATAACATTATCGCTTCCGTAAGCTTCTTCAGTTCTTCTACAGCGCATTCTCTAGGTATTCTGATAGAGGACGAAATTTTAAGACGAATTCATATCAGGCACTTTTTTGATTTGATGCGCTCCAAGGGCGATAATCGCTAATAAACGGTTTTAATGTAAAGTTCCAAATGTCTCTAAAGGAGCAATTTTTTCTCAAATAACTCATTAAAAGAATCACTATGATTTTTTTTTTTCTACATTAAATGAAATAAATACTTAGTTCTTATTATACATTAAAAAACAACAACAACAATAGTCCTGATTAAATATTTAATGGATGATTATTATAATTACTTGTATTTGTAAATAACCGGAAGCTTGTCCAAAACACATTTTTTTTTTTTTTTTTTTACGTTTGTGATTTTCTGCTGTTCTCTCATTTATTATTGCCACTCATATACTTAGCGTTATGGAATGAAAATAGACTCATTTCGAAGTGATTTCAGTTCTCTACAATGTTTACTTCAATAGTTTTCTAAAAATCGTTCCTTCGGAGAAATTTGGAACTTTAAATAAAAACCGTGTTTTTGCGATTATTGCCCACGGATCAAAAAAGTGCCCGAATCGAATTTTTAAGTACACATCAGCCCGTCGGTCATTACTTTGTTTTAACAGTAAACAATTTCAAGTAGAAATAGGGCCTCGATATACTAGTAGATTGGGGAGTAAGCTCAACTCAACGGCTAAAGTTCACTACGGATGCTTACTGTGTATTAGGAGTGGCAGGGTGGGGCGATCACCGCTCCTCGCCCCTCCCACCCCTCTCCTTCTCCAATCAAAATGAAAAGTTTGCGTCTATGGTCACGATAATCCGTATAAAGTCAAAAGTTATATTTTAACTATTAACACATAAGGTTGTACCAACTACCATATAAACCGGTAGAAAAAATAGTGATAATTTAAGATGTATAAACTACGATATTATTTTTTTTTGAAATTGTATTTTGTAAAAAAAACAACAACAATGAATAAACAATAAATAAATAACAATTTCAGATAACCTTATAATTTTTAAATCCATTTCCAGAGTTATGCAACGAGAGTAGAGGGAGCCCGTAATAGATGGGACCAAGAGAAAAGCTGGAAGTTGGCAACTGTTAACGGACCATATAACTCAGAATTATCCGGCAAAAGTAAAAGCCGTATTAATGTGGCAAGTTTGAGACTTTGCCTGGACCAAACTAAATATTAAGCTCAAACTTGACTAAGCCATGCTTATTGGACTGTGACTTGGCAAGGACTTACCTCGTGTCCCCACGCTGCAAGTTCAATTCTTCGAACACCACTCGAACTCTCTCCATCCTCCTGTAATATAATAGTTTACATATTAATGATTATTTAGATGTATATTAGTTGTATATAATAGTTTTATATAATATATATCATATGTCCGCTCACACGACTTTCCTTACCGCTTTGGTTGCAATGACAATTACAAACATTGTTTAGTTGATTTTCTTTTTTGTTTTATATAATATATTTATCTTTGTAGACAGTTTAATTATCTTTCAAATGAGCATCTGGAATGTATCTGGGAGATGTATAGTTTTCAAGTAATTTGGAAAATTAAAAAAAAAACTTGGAAATTATCGCACTGTGATTTATTATTCCAAAAAAGAAAAATAGGGAAATTATTATTATTGATTGTTTTTACGATTTTGCGATAATTATTTTAATTTTAGGGGCGTATAAAATTTCTGGTGAGCCGTAATTTTGAAAGTAAATGACGGAAGGTAATGGCGTATTTCGAGGATCATTTTTGGACGGCATGTGAGATTGGTGCCCAAAAATTGAGAGGTGTCCCTTGAGTCTCAGAGAAGAGCGAGACAGAGAGAGAGAAAATACAGACGGATATATATATATATATATATATATATATATATATATATATATATATATATATATATATATATATATATATATTTAATTCATATAGGTTAATTAAATTCATTTCATTCATATATGTACATGTATACATGGAATCTATATACTGCCCTATAACATGAGAAAAGGCTCGGTAATTGTATCAATTAAGTAGAAGGGATTCCCTAGATCCGGATGGTCCAGAGGAATGAAAGTTTAAGCAGGTAGGGGGAGGCAGTTTCACTCATAAAAACATTGCGCTGTTGAAGGCGAATTAAACTTTAACCAGAGACTGCCCTGGAATATTTCAGCAACCGGCTGGACTCAGCAATAAAGAGTCCAAGTAATATTTCTCCAGCATACTGGAACCTACCAACCCCGGGGACTAGTAAATAAAAGAAAATATAGAATACGTAAGGAATCCGCTGGGAATATCGATATATTGCCTTGGGACAAAATCAATTTTTAACAGATCATAAGCAATAATGAATATGAAGTCTTCCCTGGCACTTGTTCGAAGAAACGTGAATTAAATATTAGATTATTAATGAATCCATTTCAAATAAAATGGTAAATTAAATCTTCATTAAAAGTAAAATGTTACCAAAGAAACTCATTCGTGTTATAGAGAAAAATATAGAGATATGGGTAGCCGGCTTTCACAATGGCATGTTGTTCCTATCTCGTTCCAGTAACTGATATTTGTAGCTGATATTTCTTGTTGCATATTCGCATTTACTCATATGCATATACCAACATATACCCGGCGTACTAATATAGAATGCTCATGATAAGCTGGGTATTAGGAGCAGATATGTCCATACATTTTCTAGTTAGCCAATAAGATACATATACGAGTATTATGCACGACTACCCAAGAAGAAGAAGGGATGTGTTCTGTTACTACTGAATATTGTTCCATGAACTGTAAAATAATATTAACCCTTTATTGGAAATATCGGTATCATATAGCACTAGGGTAACATTGAAGAGTGCTCGATCGTAGTCCTTATAGTAGCATTATAGAGTGCTTTATCGTAGTCCTTATGGTAACATTATAGAGTGGTTGATCGTAGTCCTTAGGGTAACATTATAGAGTGCTTGATCGTAGTCATTATGGTAACATTATAGAGTGCTTGATCGTAGTCCTTATGGTAAAATTATAGAGTGCTTGATCGTAGTCATTATGGTAACATTATAGAGTGCTTGATCGTAGTCCTTATGGTAAAATTATAGAGTGCTTGATCGTAGTCCTTATGGTAACATTATAGAGTGCTTGATCGTATTCTTATGGTAGCATCATAGAGTGCTTGATCGCAGTCCTTATGTTAACATTATAGAGTGCTTGATTGTAGTCCTTATGGTAACATTATAGAGTGCTTGATCGTAGTCCTTATGGTAACATTTTAGAGTGCTTGATCGTACCCTTATGGTAGCATTATAGAGTGCTTGATCGTAGTCCTTATGGTAGCAATATACAGTGCTTGATCGTAGTCCTTAGGGTAACATTATAGAGTGCTTGATCGTAGTCATTATGGTAACATTATAGAGTGCTTGATCGTAGTCCTTAACACCCCTCACTCAACGGCACCCTCAGTTGAAACCTCTTGAATGAGGAAGAAGCATTTGAAGCAGTGTGCCTTGAACCGATCAGTTTAAGAACCGGTATGATAAACCTATTTTCATTTACATCCCAAGTTACTTGATACGTTATTTTCTATAACTGTATTTTATAATTCTGAGAGACTGATTTAAAAATAAAATGTTGTTAAAAATGCCTCAGAATCATATACAATTAAAGTTACGTTTGTTTATTCTAAATGCAGAACAAATGATTCATTTTTGTTCATCAAAAAAAATAAATATAAATGCATACATATTTTGTATTCCATTCTGTACTCCCTTTTTCCCAGAACAAAAGAAAGAAAAATGACTGAAAAAATAATTTCTTGTGTAGTGGTATAAGATACCGATGTGCCTTGAACCCGTCAAAAAATATATGTGGCTCTTGGAGGGTTATCTTGATATTCTCGAAATAATTTTAATTACTCATACTAGTAACGTTTTCATTTAGAGAAGTTTTGTGTACAAAGAAAATAAATAACTTAATCAATAAATAAATAAATAAAAAACTTAATTTAATAAAAATAAAAACCCCGACTATGGAAATAATTATTATATCTTACAACCCTATTCGTCATAAGGAACGAAAAGTACTTGCATATCTATTTAAGAGAATTGGTGGGTTGCTAGTGAAGTTGACGCCCATGAATATTGAACTTCGGTGTAGTAGTCGGGTGCCTTCCATATCCAAACGAAAATTGTCTTCTTTACTCAATATATTAATTTACTTTTTCTATGTGTTACATGCACTGATGAAAAAAGCTTTCTGTATTTTGACATGCCCAGATGAATAGGACGGAATGTAACGTAGAAGAAGCCGTTACGTGTGGTGGAAGGTACCCGACTACTACACCTAGGTTCAATATCCATGGCTGTCAACTAGGTACAGTAACGACCCACCAATGCGCTTATGTAGATATGCAAGTACATTCCACCCCTTGGGACGAATAGGATACAATAGTTATTTATTTCCTAGTCAGGGTTTTTATTTTTTATTAAATTAAATTTTATATTAACGTTTTCAGTTTTCAGGTATTGGCTATTTATAATTTATTGCCATATGCCAAAAAGAACCATCAACAAATAGGCGAAAATACTTCAAATATAATGAAATATTTGTTCGGTATTTTGCGCTCACAACGTTTCAAAACATTCACGGGAATTCCCTTAATTTGAGCAATCAAACTTAAAAGTCGGTCGTGCAGTTAGCTCAAAAAATAGTTTGATATACTCAAACGGACAGATTAAACACATTTAATACAGCATTTTTTTTATTAGTTTGAGTTCAAGATGTTTAAAAAAATCCACGGCATAATAACGAATAATTTGACCCTTTATACTTAAAAATGGATTGAGCAATTTTCTCCAAAAACGTTAGATACTCTCAAACGGACCGATTGGACACATTTATGTAGTATTTTGAGCTCCAAATGTTTCAAAACACCACGGGATCTCAATGAATGATTTGAGCCATTAAACTTGAAAATCGGCTCAACCGTTAGATCAAAAAATCGTTAGATACTTACTAACGGTCAAGCTAAATACATTACCCTCCTTATTATGGCTGAGTCGTAATTGGGTAACAAATCTTTATCTAATATATATTTTTTTTAAATTGACAATAAACTTATTACACTACATTATATTTTCTAGGAGTAGAACGTATTGGTACGCCCTTTATACATTCCTTATTCAGAGAAAAATAACTTTGTGTTATTTTAATAAGAAAAAGCAATATGACAAATTGCAGGACCAGAGTACCAGTACCACTACCAGTAAACATGCTTAATAATAGATAAATAAATAGCCATTCTTCCAAATTTTAAATGACTTTCTTGAAGGCTATCAAATCTAAAACCTTGATGACACCATATTAAATATTAATTATCACTTAATTTGCTAAATAGATTAAATAAAATATTATAGTGACATAGCCTTTCAAAGTTGTAGAGAAAAGTGTCCTATTGTGGGGTACTTATTGTAAAATTATGCTGGGGATTTCCCAATATAACATTTGCTATTTTTTTTTTAACAGTATAACTAATATTTTTTATAAATGTTAAGAAACGTTTTCATGAATGGTATGGCAAATGTGTTGAAAAAAGTTTCATAAATTTTCTTAACCAGTTGTTTTCGGAAATTGCGAAATATGAGATAGTGTGCATTCTTAATTAGAAACAGTTTCTTATAAGTTTATTTTGCATTTTACAACAAAATGGACAAAAATGCTTCTTTTAATTTACAGTTTTAATTATCTATTCGCATTAGTTCCCAAATAAATCTTTCCTAAATTTGGCATTTTTGATTTGAGATAGACTAGAAATCTGTATTTGCAGTCTTATTTATAAAGAAAGAAGACAACTTATTAGGGAAAAATAAAATAACTCTGAAATGTGTAAACCTTAAAAAACAAAAATTAAAAAAAAAATATTACTAAGAAAGAAAAAATTCTGTTGCACAGCCATTGTTTTTATTACAAGATCAATTACTCCCATAAAATTTGAAAGATTAGGACTGATGGACGAGTAACAAATAAACTATTTGTAATGCTGATTTTAAATAGAAAAAATCATTTTAAAAAACAAATTACCTTGTGTACCAAATCTGCCGTCAAATATAAGTCACAAACATTTTGTTTTAACATGTGTTGAATAATTGCAACTAGCTGAGAAGGCTCCAACTGGGAAACTTTTTACTTGTCCAGTTCCTCAATGATCACCAGAAAGTAATTTATGATGAAATTTTTAAGTAACTCATGAATGTAGAGGAAATACAGGCGTGTCTCATATTAGGCAAGTATCTCATAATAGGACACTTTTCACTAGAATTTTGATACTAATATGTATTGATATTGGACAATATTATCGTTATATAATTTAAACAGACCAGGTGCGAACAAAAGAAATAAGGGACGAGCAGGTAGAAAGAAGGGTAACTGACAGGCGATGACAGATGTCACCACATAAGAGATAAGGGATAAGTTAATTTAAAAACCCTACCAAGAAGTTAAAACTGTAACAATGCCAAAAGCTGGGACACCTAATCAATTTTAACAACTGGTCCCCTTAGGCTTGGCTGGCCTCGAGGAAAAAGTGGAAACCGCCTGGAAAAGGCATGATTAAATTATACTAGTTGGATAATGGTTCGCAGATACCGGCTGTCAGGACAAGGGGTGGAGCCATCCGATGAAATCCCAGAATTTCCTCCCTCTATAAAACTAATCGGCCAATGAACAACGTTTTTGACCCCCTCTTAGGCAGAACAAGAGAAAAAGGGGGATAGAAGCAAGGAGGTGAAAAAGAAGGACTTCTGAACGGATCGAGGCTGAGGCAAGACTGAGAAACTGATCGAGGCTGATGGAAGACTGCTCCTCTGAACCCTGACCTCTCCTCATGCAAGACTTCACCCATCGCCTTCAAGCCTTCGCCTGAGGAACCATCGGCACCAATTAGTACAGATAAGAGATTTATGTTAAAACAATTAATGGCTAAGTCTAGGCTGAATCATTCTATGGTTAACTTTTTATTGTAATAGTTTGTTATTTTAATTTTGAAGAATAAAGATAAATGTTAGCAAGGAGGTAGTTCTTTAGTAACCATGCCCATATTTAATTTGAATATATTTCATTAAGGTAGCAGTAACTTTGATTAACATTAGTATTAAAATTAAAGGTAGGAACATTATCTTGGTTAATTATTAAATAATGGTAACCACAAACCAGGCCCTTGGAAAGGTATCCAATTTAGAGGACAAGGTAAGAAATTCAAAAGTATTCATAAGCTTACTTAATTTTGGGATAATCATCCTCAATGATTGCCCAATGGCATCCCTATATATATAGAGACTAATGTATTAGCAGCTAGATAGATTTCAAGCTCAACTCAACCTAGATAAAACATAGCAATACTTTAAAGATTTCAAAAAGAATATCCACTTTCCATATTATTACATGAACCAATTTAGGGGCAATACACTCTAAATATAGGAGCAATACACTCTAAAACGGGAAACGCTCCAAATAAATAAGGTTCTTAATCTTGAAAAAATAAAAATAAAAATAAAATAAAATAACAGGAAGCGAAGAGATGGCATTACATTAAGATGGGGGAGTGGGAAGGGTAGATGCAAGGGATGAGGGATTTGGAAATGGAGCCTAGTGTAGATTCTGAAAAAGAGAGGGCCGAGAGATTCTCAGAGATTACCAGACTCTAAGGCTTTAAACAGTTAGAGATCCAGAGCTGATTAGGAGGGTTTAGGAACCCCCTTTCCTCAGATTGGAAGCCAATTATCGAAGTAGGTCGCCATGGAAAGTAAAGACTTTTTGTAAATGGTATTTAATTAATTTAAAAAAATATTTTATTTCGTTTAAATATTTTTTCTTTTCTTTATTATATATAGACACGCTTGGTTCAAAACTTCCGATATTATAATGTATTATTATTTTTTATTATCAAAAAAAAATATAAAAATTCCGAAATTATATGGGGTAAGTGCTTACTTGTATATTTAAATTCATACCTTCAACTAGCCAAAGCTGGCCTTTACAAAGCATGAAGCCTAAACACTACTGTATCAGAAATCCGGCACGAAAGTTCGCTAAGGTGAAGTATAACGAGTTGTAAAAATATTAGTTCCAACTTGTTGATAAAGTATTCTTTCAACTCTTGCAGTACAGCTATATCGGTGTTTATCTACCAGTAGATAACCAGTAGCGAAATCTACAGAAGTTGTTCTTGAAAATACTATGTGATTTTACTTTTATTTTTCAAGCGCTCGCTTGTACGCAGTCGTCCAGCAAAACATAACTCTGTTGTGTGAGGCGTGTGCGTGGTGTACACTCACCCTTTCTATCATGTCGAGACAATTAAGGACTAGCGAATACATTAATTTTATTTATTAATTATTATTATTAATTTTCTAATACATCAATTCAATTTTATTTCATATCCCACTTTCATAACTCAATGAAGATTGCAAAATGTGAATCTCAGGCAAGCATTGACTTTTTTCGATGATTACGCCAGTAGAATAATCCTCCGAAAACCGAACTATTTTGCAATTATTCCTAAATCGCTACTACTTGAATAGTGAGTCATCCAGATGCCCTATACGCACTTACTCCTTCAGATTAGGGCAAGTGCGTGCGTACTAAGTTCTATTCTATTAAATTATCAATTTCATCAAAACGGACGTGGCTGAAACGCTGGCTTGAATATAATATTTAAACATAATCGTTTATGGAACATTTTACAGCCCTGTAAAGTCGAACTTTGTAAAATTTAGTGCACACTTGTCCCACATCTCCATACATATACACAAATATGTTGAAGTATAAAAACAGAATTTTTAAATAAATACTAACTATTCCACGTTAAAGAATAATGGAAAATATGAGTCGGAAACGCCATAAAACGAAATAAATGTAAATAAAGTATTAAGGCGTTACTAAAAATTTACATTAAAAAAAAAAAAAAAAAATGTATGAGTCATTATACTATGAACCAAACTCACAATTTAATTGCCTTATATTTCCGCTGGTTCCTCGTCGATAGAAAAATATGGCTACTAAAAGTTAGGTTTAGGATTAGATTATGAACATTTTCATTACAAATGGTGGGCAGACATGAAAAGTTGGTAAGATTAAAATTATTAATAAAAATATCTGATATGGACAACACATTCTTCCCTATACGCCCATTAAACTATAAATCGGTGCCACAAAAAGTGATCCTGAATTTAGTTAGTAGTTTCCGAAGATTGCAGTATCTCAAAAACGACACTCGGCGTCGCGACATCCATCTATTGGCACACACATACTCTTGTTTCTGGAGGTCTCATCCGTTTTTATAAGTCGTTTTCATTCAGAAGGTAACTAATTTCCAAGAGATTTTTTCGTGTGCCTTGACAACATTTCAATGTCAAAGCTACTAGAAAATCGACAGTTTCGACATTTTAAGCGGAAGGACCCACTTAACTTATATCTTATTCTTCTGCAACAGACTTGCTCCTCTCACAAATGGCGAAGAAAATCAGTATTTTACACTCAAAAAAAAAAAAAAAAAAAACCTGTACCACTACAACCCGTGAAGGGTCTTGGGCTCAGTACTTGGTAAGGACCGTACTGTTTCAAAGCCAATGGTTGTGTAAGGAGGTGATTTGGCCGAGATCAAGCTCAACCGCCAGGTTTTTCCCCCAATTAAGGGTACCCACTTTATAGAGGCTGGGTGAGCCCCAGGAGGGTCCCCCGATCCCACAGGGTCGATCCGCGACTGAATACAGAATAAATAATTATCTGCCTCAGCCGGTCTCGAACCCAGGACCTTGAGATTAGTAGCGCAGTGCCTAATCCACTGAGCTATCCCGCTCCCTTTACACTCAAAACAAGTATTAAAAATGTTTAATTGGGACAGAAAAAAAATTTGCGTTTGTAACCTTTATTACCGAAACATATGATCTCTCTATTTAATTTTAATATAATTTTTGATTTAAGTTTATTTAGACCTTCAAGTGAAGTACCCTTTTCGGCCCACCTATTTTAACCAAAATCTAGTAAATACATTTATACTGATATAAAAGTCCTATTTACCAAATTTGAGATGTTTTAAATTATATTTTAGTATAATTTTTAATAAAAATGACCTTCAAGTAAAGTATCACTTCCGGTCTGCCAATGTTAACCAAAATTTATTATGTTATTTATATTAATAAGTTAATCTTATATGCCTAATTTAAGAAATTTTGCATTATATTTTAATATAATTTTGATGAAAATCAATGACCTTCAAGTAAAGTACCACTATCGGTGATCATTTAGTGACCCAAAAGGGAGGTGCACAACTAGATTTAACAGTAGCCTTAAATACTAAATTTTAACTTTCTACGGCTATCCGTTTTTTAGTTATGCGAGATACGAATGTACATATATGTACAAACGTCACGACGAAACTAGTCAAAATGGATTCAGGGATGATCAAAATGGATATTTCCGTTGAAATCTGAAAACCGAAAATTTTCGCGATTACAATACTTGCTTTACTTCGTGCAAGGAAGTAAAAAACCTTTAAAAACTATACAGTTAATGAAGATTGATCATAAGCATTATTAAACAAATCTACATTAAAATTGGGGTAAAAAAAAAATGTCTGTTGCTTTTATGAAACAATAATTATCCTTTTAAATAAACGTCTAAAACTGGTTGTATCAAAACTCTTTTATTAATTACTTCAAGTTTTGATTCAGTTGTTTAGAAAAATAAGGGGGCGGTCCAATTGGAAATAACAGAACAAACTTTTTTAAAGCTCACTTTATTCGACTCAGAGAACTCTTAAATGGGTAAATTAAGTGAGTTGAATAATAAAATATGTTTTACAGAAAATCAAACTTATTCATATTTAATTTATTGCTTATTTTATTTAGGTTATCATTGAAAAAATGTATTTTATTTTTCTTTATATTTATATTATTACTGTATACATATACTTATATGTCTTGGGATGATATTTAGACATGGTGATATAGCAGCCTAATCAACTGATGGATTTGGTTCTAGCTCGGCTGAAGCAGAAAATAGATTTTATATCAGTCACGAATCGACTCTGGACTCCAGAGTCTCTCATAGACACCCCCAGAATCTATAAAGTAGGCACTTGATCGTATGGTTTAGAGGAAAATTCTAATGGTCAAGAGGCGATGCAGACGTCCGCGTATAAACTTTGGTCAATAATAAGTGTTATCTTATCAAGATTCGAACTCCCAAATCTTTATATTGTATTAGAGGAGAGCGGGGCTGATTGGCCTAAGGGTAGGTTGTCCAACTGTTTTTTTATTCTCACCATCAGCTGCTTGCTAAGTAATGTTTTTCTTTAGTTTTCTTTTTCTTCGCACATGCCAACCAATTGTTCTATTCTTTGTCATATATTATTATATTTTCCATTATGATTATTGTAGTATAAACTCCTCAATTTTTGGTTTCCTAGACCTTGAGAGCCCATTTATTTTTTATTTTTTTTTTTTTACAACACTCCAAAATGTTTCTGTTTTTCTGCCCCACACTGTACTCCAAGTGTGTGTGGAATTGTCTTGGAGTGATTTACTCTCTCTCTATTTGGTGAATCTTTATTAGACAGCTGGTGTGCGATGTGAAAGAAACAAAACTAATTTTATTTTGGGACACCTAGTCCCCTATGAATAAGAGAAATGTACAATTACACATTACTCATTTTTCTGGCTTATTACATTTCTGTCAAGTAATTACCTAAATTATAAAATGAAATAAACAATTATGTGTGATATTAATCAGAATATTGAAATTAGAAATATATAAATATATACATAGACATACTGATAGACATACGTTTGTTATTATTTTAAATGTTCGTGGAAGATTGATGATTAAGAAGGTGGAGAAATAATTGGTTTTACGCATGGTGATGGGTAAGGAATTACAAAATGAAGTGGCACTAATGATAAAGGAGTTTCGTGAGAAGGATAGGCAGGTTTAAGGGCTGGGATTTGGTATTTTGAGAATGGACAAAGGAACAAGGGCTGAACGAATTGGGGATATAGGGAGGCTTTTTAGTTCTGAAGGATCGGAAGATAGACGCCTAGGAAGTATTCCCGTCTGAAAACTGGGTAAAGCCACCTCAATTCGACATTCCGACTGGAGACATGGGAGTCCCTGGAGATTCCGAAGATGGCTCTAATGAAACAATTCATTAGCCCCTTCAGACATTCTCACCTCATGCACATCAGACATTTCCCCGTACACAAGACAACCATAACTGAGGTGGGGGAATTAGAGGGATGAAACTAGCAGCTGATTGGCTTTTGAGGGCATAGAATCACGAAATGTTAGGAGCTGTTTAAGGATAGCAATAGATTATCGGGTGATTTGAGAAATATGGTTATTCCAGGAATGGTGCTGGTCAAAAATTACTCAAAGGTTCAAAGGCTGAGGTATGGAAGTGAGTTGGTAGACAATTCAGATAAAATGAAATGTGCTGTGTATTGCATGCATTTATGTGATATTATCTTTTCTGGTGTTACTTGAACTGATAAAACGTTTAGTTCTTAGTTATTTACTGATATTTAAGAGACTTGAAATTTTTTTTTTTGGAATTTCCCCAATAATATATTTTTTTTAAAAAATGAAACTACATATTTCAGTTTCTTTTTTTTTTTTTATTAATAAAATTTTAAAAGTCATCAAATTTTGTTAAAATAAAAATCCATTGTATAAAGGTATCACGGACTAGGAAGTAAGTAGATGAACAGATGAACCTACAGGAGACACGCTTAAAGGAAGAAGTGGCTGGCAAGGACAAAGTGCCATGCAGACCAGAATCTACCGCTTTATTCGCAATATCCTCCGCAGGAGACTGATGTGGCATAATTCCTTCATTTCCTAGACCTACCTCCCTCTCCCCTCCCCACCCCATCACCGCAGCCGATATTAACGAACAAGGAGTCAGGTCTTGAATAAATGAGACGTTTTCTATTCCGAACACATTTTCTTTTTTGTCTTTAAATATCTGAGACCAGGTGGTAGAATATTGCCACTTGGAGGAGGAGAGAAGCAAGGAGGATCTATTACCATAAGGAGTTTAGGTCCTGTATTAGGAGGATATATTCCCCTCCCGGTCTAACTCCTGCGATAATTTTCCACCTGATATTCCATTTCCCTCCACCTCTTCTCGGATTCATCCTCGCCACATTGTCTTCGGACGTGACTCCTCGCAGGGTGTTCATATCTGAGGCAATACCTCGGCTGAGATTGTTATCAGCGACTACTGACTTATGCAAGTCACAGAAATTGGGTGCATTTGCAAAACAATGCTGGATATTGGAATGTTAAGAAGAACCGAACACATCATAAATTTTGCTTTTCAATGTTATTCATGATAAGATGTGATAACTGAAATACAATAAGTCAAGAAAAAAAAAAAAAAAAAAAAGAGGAAAAATTGTTGCGGTCAAAATTTAATACAAACGCACAAATACCGTTAATTAAGCATTGTTTATGTGGACCTCAAGATCATATGAAACAGATTCTTAGATTTTTTTAAATTTAATCTCCACATTAGATAATAATTTTTAACTATGACAGTAAGCACATAACTATGTATTAGGGATGTTGGAAACAAAGAAATAAAATGTATTAACATTTATCTTTAAAAAAGAAATATTACAGATTAGGATTCTAAAGAAAGCATTAATTAAATTCATTAAACATTAAAAAAATATTAAAGGTTATTAAACTTTAAAAGGTTATTAAACTTCTCCATTTTTTATTTGTAAATCATAAACTTCTTCTCCGATTCTACTTCTACAATATTTTTTACTTTACATGTTAATACAAATATATAGTAAAATAAATAAAGATTAATATAATCAAAATGTTGTTAATAATTGTTAAAATATAGACTTACTTAGCAGTAAAGGTGTAGGAGCACCTGCTGCCTTTGGGATAGCTGGAAGGGTACCTCGGGGAGTAGAATCGTCCCTTCTCCAGGCTGGAATTGTCACTGGAGAATTCATAGTCGCAACTAGTGCCGGGTACCCTTTCTCCAGTCGTGCGATACTTGCCTGAAAAACCAATATTTTAATTAATAAATTTAAAGAAAATCTTTTCATATTTCATTTGTACATATAACAATAACATTGTAATTTTCTCATAGTTAAAATATCATTAGAAGATTAAGAAGGCCTTAAACCTCTCAAATACCAATAAATATATGCCCAGTAACTATTGTATTCACCAAATACAGGTGAAATTGCCACAAATGTTTAGATTTTCCAAGAGAAATCTCCCACGGTTGTCCCTCAGAATTACTTTCTATCTGCTACTGAACTTTCTACGTCGACTGAGGCGATGGGAGAAAACTTAAAGAACATTTCCTTTGCATCTAATTCGGTGTGTTGTTCTGCTCTCTGTTTGATTTTGTCCTGAAGAACATCAGCTATACTTTGCGTTATATCTAGGTTTGGATATTTTTTTAATGCCATCTTCAGTCTTCTGTCTGATGGACTCCTCTTCGCTTAGGTAGATCAGGAAGCTTCTCGATGGCGCTCTTCAAATTTTCAATCGCAGCAATATTTTTAGTCTCTAATTGTGTGATTGTATTAGATAAGAAGAACAAATTTGCGCTTATATATGCCAAATATTTCTTTAGCGTTGGCGAATTAATGTGTGGCGGCAGAATTGTGACTGAGTCTTAATATGATGTACATTGTTTTTTTTTTTCAAAGTTAGCGCAACAATATTCCGCCACATCAATCCAGGTGCACCCTCCCCTCCTCCCATCTTGTTATGACTGGTTCCCGAGGTAAATTTAAGTCAGGGCATACAGCTAGAGTTTCAAAAATAAGATAAAATAAATCACCTGTCGATATTTCGCCAATTCAGGGATCATCTGGACAGAAGGAGAGAAAGAAAAAATATATATAAATAAAGATATTTTTTTTTTCGGTTGGCACTGTAGACCATGGAGATCCTTGGACGCGCGATTTGGTATTCATACATGGAAGACCACACAGCGATTCTATAGTCATCTATAGCGATTCTATAGGGTCATCACTCTTACTCCCGAAAAAATATACAGGTGATTAAAGTTGAAAGATATAAACAATTGTTTTAAGATTATTTAAATAGTTTTAATAAGAGAATGACGGGATAAGTGCGTAATCGCCTTATTAAATCCAAATCCTGAACTGGTAAGAGCTGACATTTAGGGAGTATCACGTCTAAACACTGATGTTTCACAAGAAGCCTCCAGAGTTCCCTAATGTGAATTATAAGAAGTTGTCAATACATATATTCTAAATTCTACTTTCCTAACTGTCACTGAAGATTATAAAATGCAAATCTTGCAGATCTAAAATGAAAAACAAGTATTTTATACTCAATTTTAACACTTGAAACAAGCAATAAAAATGTCTAGTTAGAGTGGGAAAAAATCGCTTTTGTAATCTTTATTGCCGAACCATATGTATGATCTTTGTATTTAATTTTAATATAATTTTTGATGTAAGTTTATTATGACTTTCCAGTAAAGTACCCCTTTCGGCTCACCAATTTTGATCAACATCTAGTATAATATTACATTGATATAAAAGTTCTATTTACCAAATTTGAGATATTTTACATTATATTTTAATATCATTTTTGATGAAAGTTTATTATGAACTTCTAGTAAAGTACCACTTCCGGTTTGCCACTTTAAACCAAAATCTATCATGTCATATAAATTAATATACAAGTTATAAATACTCAATTTGAGAAATTTTGTATTATATTTTAATATAATTTTTGATGAAAACCCATTATGACCACTTCTGGTGATCATGCAGTGACCAAAAAGGGAGGTTCACAACTAAATTTCCTAGAAATCCCAAATACAAAATTTTAATTTCTACGGCTAACCGTTTTTGAGTTATGCGAAATACGAACGTACGTGCAGACGCCACGACGAAACTAGTCAAAATGGGATGGCCAAAATGGATATTTCTGTTGAAATCTGAAAACCGAAAATTTTTGCGAATACAATACTTCCTTTACTGCGTATAAGGAAGTATGGATAGCTTCAAAAATAAAGATTTTACAATCATTTAAAATATAAATTGGTATAGTAGAATATAATGATAATTCCTAGACGGAGAGGACTCTCTGGGGAAGAGGCAGGTGTTGTTAGTTGTTCTTCACAGGTGATATCGTAATCAATTTATTAGCTTTTTAATTGATCGTAGCTTATAATTCTTATTCTCCTTCAATAAGTACCTGGTGTAGAAGCATTTCAGATACAGTGCATTTATCATGTACCTGGAGTCCATTAAGGAGAGACCAAATGTTATCCCAACTATTTGGGACATAGTAACTTCTAAAATGGAAAGCTAACTGAAGGTGAGAGAGTATGGTTGGCAGCTATAACCGTTATGTACATTTGGAAGCTATCTTAGTAACCATTTAAACTTGGCCAACTAACTTGGATCCTCCCGAGAACAAATATTTGATGGAAGGAGGTGGTACCAGCCTTGTGTGATCGCACATCTTCTGAATTGTTAATACCCCCATAGCCCGCCTTATCTCCTCCCGCCTCGAGTCGGAGGGATTGTTCTCCGGTAACTACAACATCCTTACATAATGTCTTATTTACCAGTTATGCTTTACAACATGCGTTGCTATTCATCTAAGATGCAAAACTCTCATGAAAATAGGATTTTTCTCACAGTAAAATGATTTATATATATGTAATACTGACAACATATTGGATGGTAAAAATATATTAAAGACTTAGACGTAAATAGGAATAATTTTTTTTAGACTATTTCTGTCGAAAAATAAGTATTTGAACCTAAACTTTATTTGGAAGAAAAAAATGAATAAATGAAGATCTGATCATAATGAAGAATACTACTACCTAAATTTACACCAAGTATGTAATTTTTTAAGGGAATCATTGATTAACAAGCGCAAAAACATTATATATATCTTTTTTTATTATAATTGAAGAATTTAAATAAATTGAAATTTAATTATGGGTATGAAGTCAGTTTCTTCCATCACCAAACCATATGATCTCTGTATTTAATTTTAATGTAATTTTTGATGTACGTTTATTATGACCTTCAAGTAAAGTAACCCTTTCGGCTCACCAATTTTAATAAAAATCTAGTATATTATTTATATTGTTATAAAAGTAATATTTACCAAATTTGAGATGTTTTACATTTTATTTTAATATAATTTTTTATGAAAGTTTATTGTGACCTACAAGTAAATTTTTCTTTTTTTTTCTTCTTTCTTTAATTAAGTTTTATTAAAAATTGTTACCACATTTTTACACTATTTTTTTTTTTAAATAATAATTTCTTTATAATGAACATAAGTTTGATGCTGTACCACAATAGACCAGTGTCTATATTAAAAATGCATTTCAACTTTATACATACGACTAATAAGCATTGTAAATTAAAAATGA